>JAJJWW010005612.1:0-150018 GCA_023531295.1 Papaver armeniacum | reverse complement strand
GGTGTAGGATGTTAGTACTGAAACGATGAAATCAACACATCTTTATAAACTTCTCTTATGGAAGTGATTTTATTAATTTCTCAACGATGCCCGACAAGTAAAACATGCGGCCTTTATAAAGACTTACAGACTGAATTTCCAGTTCCTAAAAATAAAGGAAGATCACTACAAAATCTAACCAAATAAAGAGGAAATCTCAAAGAAAATCAAAAGAATACGATATCATGCCAAAAGCTGCCTAATATCTCTTATTTCCTATCATAAATATCTTAAACTAACCAAACTCAGACAAATACCCAAAATTGGTTAACGGATACGGTTGCGTCGATCTCTTTCTTCCAAGTAGATTCCGCCCGGGTCTTGCACTACATCATTCTCCCACAAGGAGGAAATTCGCCCTCGAATTAGGCAGGTCATCGTCAGACGAGTCACGCAAGTAAGGAATGAGATGACGCACATTGAATACATCTGCCGTTCGAATATGACTAGGAAGCTTCAGACGGTAAGCATTTGGATTGATCTTTTCGATGATTTCCAAAGGACCAACCTTGCGAGGACCCAATTTGTTGTATGTCCCAAATGAAAAGCGTTCTTTAGTAAGCACAAATTTCAAAACAAAATCACCAACATCAAACTCAATGTGGCGACGATGACGATCCGCAGCTAACTTATACTTGTTGGAAGAAGCAATCAAATTCTGGCCTGTTATAGCATGAATCTCTTGCAAATTCTGAACTAAAGCATCAGCCGTAGAATGAATTCTTTGTAAATCAGGAACAGGTGCGAGATCAATGGCACAGCGAGGATTAAACCCACAAACAACCCTAAGGGACTAAATCCCGTGCTCTTATGAATAGCTCGTTGTAAGCAAACTCGGCTAAACAAGTGCTTGATCCCATTGCTTTGTATGTGAACCAATCAAGCTACGGAGTAAATTACCAAGGGAACGATTGACTACCTCGGTTTGGCCATCCGTTTGAGGATGATACGCGCTGCTAAACTTCAAGTTTGTACGCAGTAATTTCCATAAACACCTCCAAAAATGACTTAGAAACTTAGAATCACTAAAAGATGTCTTTGCTTGTGAAACGATGGTGAGATGCAGATCAGAAGACCATGAAGGCGATAATGACACAGTCGATTGGAAAAAAAATAAAAGAGCCACATTTAACATGGCCGACATCCGTAGTCTTTTTGCAGGCTACAAATGTGCCATTTTTGAGAATCACATCAACTATTACAAAAACATGGCAACGGCTATCCATTCCTTGTTGAGTGCGAGGCAAACCCACAACAAAATCCATGCTAATGTCACTTGTCCACGGCTTGGATGGAATTGGTAATGGCATATATAAACCAGCGTTCTAATTCGTGATTAAGCAGACCCGCTTAGAGACTTGACAAATATGACATACTTCCTATCAAGAGAGACATACCTTTGCACCTCTTTAAACAATCTCGGCCAAAAGTAAGATGTTGAAATCAACTGAAATGTCTTGTCCCGGCGACCAAAATGGCCTTCATTATGTAATTCTTGAATGATTTTAAGGCGCCAACTACAGTCAGGTACACACAAACGAGTACCCTTGAAGAGAAACCCATCGAGAAGAATGAACTTTGATCTTTGGCCCGCTTCGATGGTGTCTAGAACAAGAGAGAAGAAGGGATCATCCCATATAATTACTCGAAAAAGAATCAAAGCCCATTACCCGATTACGAAGAGAAGTTAAGAGACTCCTTCGACGACTCAGTCCGTCTGCCACACGGTTTTGAACTCCAGCCTTGTGTTTAAGAACAAAAGAGAACTCCTCCATGTAGTTAGACCACTTTACCTGACGAACATTCATCTTGTCTTGATTTCTAATGTGTTTGAGAGCATCATGGTCAAGAAATGTATAAATTACGAATGAATCAAATAATGTCGCCAATGCTTCAACGTTTGAATGATAGCATAAAATTCTAACTCATAAGTGTTGTAGTTACGCTTAGCTCCATTTAACTTCTCGCTGAAAAACGCGACTGGTTTGCTAGATTGACTTAACACGGCACTAATACCCACTTTAGAAGCATCAGTATGGACCTCAAATGGTAATGAAAAATTGGGTAAAGCTAAGATAGGAGCTGAACACAATTTATCCTTGAGCAATTCGAAGCTTGCAGTAGCGGCATCGGTCCATGAAAACTTACCATTCTTTATACAATCGGTGATTGCAGCTGCGATAGTACTGAAATGGGGAATAAATCTTCTATAAAACGAAGCAAAACCGTGAAAACTTCTGGCTTCATGTAATGTTTGAGGGCACGGCCAAGTACGAACAACATCGACTTTAGAAGCATCCACTGAAATACCATCCCTGGAAATGACATATCCAAGAAACAAAATGTGATCGGTACAAAACACACACTTCTTGGTAGTAGCATAAAAGTGTTGTTGTCTTAATACCAATAAAACCTCTCTAAGATGAGATAAATGAGAGTCCAAGTCAGTACTATAAATCAGTATGTCATCGAAATAAACGACAACAAACTTTCCCAAAAATGGTTTCAAAACAGTGTTCATCACCCGCATAAAAGTACTAGGAGCATTGGAGAGACCGAACGGCATTACCAACCATTCATAAAGTCCTTCTCTAGTCTTAAAAGCGGTTTTCCACTCATCACCTGGACGAATACGAATTTGATGGTAACCCCAAAATCCAGTTTGCTGAAAATTGTAGCACCATGCAACCGGGTCTAATATATCATCCAAACGAGGAATAGGAAGCGATACTTTACCGTAATCTTATTAATAGCACGACTATCCACACACATGCGCCAAGTACCATCTTTCTTAGGGATTAGTAACGCCGGGACAGCACATGGACTGAGACTTTCCCTAATAAGACCCTTTTGTAAAAGTTCCCCCACTTGACGTTGCAGTTCGGCATGCTCTTTTGGGCTCATACGATAGTGTGGACGATTAGGAAGAACCGAGCCAGGAACGAAATCTATTCGATGCTGGATATCTCGAGAAGGAGGTAGTCCGTTTGGAAGGTCCTTGGGAAATATGTCTGCAAAGTCTTCCAATAACCCCTGAACACAAGAAGGAACTTCCCAACTACTAGAATCATCTTGAGGAACAGATGACAGTAAAAATACCATGCCAACATCTATCATCTCAGTTTCAAAATCACGCCAAGAAAGCAAATTTGAAGCAACAGTAGATAGAGTTGATGTAACCGACTCTTTTGATGGGAGTAATGTAATGCGAGTGGAATTAAAATTGAATGAGTACGAATTTTTTTTACCATCATGACTAACATCCCTATCAAATTGCCAAGGTCGCCCCAACAAGAGATGGCAAGCATCCATTACCACAACGTCACACCAAACACTATCTTGGTACAATGACCCAATAGAAAAATTCACAAGACAACGTTTCGAAATAGTTACCTCGGAACCTTTACTCAGCCAATGAAGAGAATACGGATGGGGATGTTTTTCAGTTGGCAGTTTCAACTTACTTTACAAACTCTCTTCCGAAACCACATTCTCACAACTTCCAGAGTCAATTATCACACGACAAATCTTACCACCCACGGTACAAGTTGTCTGAAATATATTCTTTCGTAACCACGACTCATCATCAGCAATTTTTGGAGTCAGGAAGGAGCGACGAAGAACCATTAAGCATTCACCTTGATCTCCAGGCAAAAATATTTCATTTAGCTCATCTGCATTGTCATCAGCGTCATCGAAAATACCATCCTTTGCATCACCGTCAACTAGTAACGCCTACCCGGGCTCAAATAACTTTACGACAGTCATTCGCAAAATGACCCGGATCTCCACAACGATAACATTTCTGACCAGATTTTTGTGGCATACTAACACCCTGTTGTGCGGAAGCATTCTGTGAAGGGACAATAGGAGGACGACTAACTGCCGCCGTAACATTCTTACGGGAAAATTGTTTTTCCAAGCGCAAAGCACGTTGATGTACTTCAAATGAATAATAATCAAATAAATTAGCGTGTCTTGAAAAGTTTGGCGCAAACCTCCTATGTAGCGGTAGACAAGTTGTTCTTCAGTGTCCATAATTCCCGACCGAGTAACCAAATCATAGAATTCTTTCGTATACTCGTCAATTGAACGAAAACCTTGGCGAAGATTTTGAAGACGAATATACAACTCTCGGGTATAGTTAAAAGGTAAAAACGCTGTACGCATACACTTTTCAAGCCTTGCCCAAGATGAAATAGGTGGTTTACCTTGTTGAATGCGTGAAGCTTTCAATTGCCGCCACCAAACAGCAGCCCTTCCTCGAAAGCGGGTAGTAACAAGAGGAACCACACGAGCAAGAAAAACCCTCTTAAACTCAAGTACTTCTTCCACGGTAGAAAACCAAATCGATACAATCTTCCCGCGTCAATCCACTACCATGAAACTCGGAATCTCTACGCGAATGCCGATTCCCAACTTCTAGAGTCACGTTCATGATGCAAGTTCTCCCTTGCACGCTCGGCAAAGGGGTTTTATCATCATCATCGGTTCCTTCTGTTTGATTCATCCGTAGGAGGATGACGGCTCATGTCGTTGCAGCAAAGTAGCTACTTGACCGGCGAGCTGCGCTCAACCGCGCGTGAGAGTTCATCGTACCTTGTTCTCTCCATCACCTCATCAATCAAAACTTCGCGAGGACCACCACGACCTCTGCCACGAACCATGATTGAAGGATCGATACCCAATCCGAATACCAAATGGTGTAGGATGTTAGTACCGGAAACGATAGAAATCAACACATCTTTATAAACTTCTCTTATGGAAGTGATTTTATTAATTTCTCAACGATGCCTGACAAGTAAAACATGCGGCCTTTATAAAGGCTTACAGACCAATTGCCGGACCTAAAAATAAAGGAAGATCACTACAAAATCTAACCAAATAAAGAGGAAATCTCAAAAAATCAAAAGAATACGATATCATGCCAAAAGCTGCCTAATATCTCTTATTTCCTATCATAAATATCTTAAACTAACCAAACTCGACAAAAATACCCAAAATTGGTTAACGGATACTGGTTAAGTCGATCTCTTTCTTCCAAGTAGGATTCCGCCTGGTCTTGCACTACATCAAAATCAAAGCTAAATGCAATTATTTCAGTTATTCAGTTTCATTATTATACTGCAAAGTGTCTATTAACATATTTTGATTAATGTTTATCAAAAAAAAAAAAAAAAACATATTTTGTTGAATCTACAATTATTTCTTTGTTTAAATTTTAATCTACAATTATTTAATTGTGTTTATAAAGGATATGAATTGGCGTCCAATTCATTCATAGGCAACACAAAGATTTGAATTCCTATATTCATTCATTGGCTTACCTTAAATAAACAATCTGTGTAGATTTTGAATCAAGTGTTTGAGTAATTTGGACATTTATTTCAGTTTTCATTATACTGCAAGTGTTGGTTATTCCAATATAAGAACTTCGTGTTATTAATTGGATCCCATATGCTGATTTGCCTTCGCTTTTGTTTATCTCTTGGATTTATTAGCCACTCCTAGTGTTGACTCATTTCCGAAGATGTTTTAGTGTATCTGTAAGTTTATCAATGATACTGAGCTTGTAAACAGTATTTGGTTTTAAATGTTAGAATCATGATGTTAATCCTTCTCATATGTTAATGCCAATCTCGATGTTATACTCTACTGATTGGTGTTGGAGGGGCGTTTCATTTGAATATTTCTATGACTGTCATTAGTATTCTTCCATACTTGGCTTAGCATCTTATTTGGCTTCGGCACAGGCTCTTCCTGTAGATATGGTAAAGTTCATGGAGCCGTACATGAGAAACACTTGAAAGGCTCAACTTGGAGTACCTGTTCAATTCCTTCATAAAGGCACTTCGCATGTTCTGCTGGTGCTTCTTCAATTCCTGTTCAATTCCTGAGTTACGGTTGTGATTATCATTTCAGCTTTTGAGATGACATTCTGTCGAGCTGCATCCAGATGCGAAATGTTATTCTTAGAGCAAAAACTCTGGACTAAAAATCCCCAACGAGAGGATTACTGACCAAATTAAGAATCCCCAATATAACTCTGGACTTGCTCCTCCACGAGATTGAGAAAGTTGTTTGAATCCGTCTCTAGATCTTGTGGGGGAGCAAAAACTCCAGATGAGAGTTCTGTTATCTGATGGCGCACACTGATTCTGCCTGGACCTTGAATCTGCATTGAGCTATTGGGTCATCATTTTCTGTGAATTGTACATCTTACCTACTCTTGGCATTTACTCTGTACTCTTGACAATTTTTAATTCTTGTAGTGAGACAACATTTAATGGTTTATGTAATACGCTGGTACTTAGTTTTACAAAATGATTATTTGCTCAAAACATTTTTATTCCGTGAATATCTAAAATTGTGAGATCATGATGCTGAAAGAACCAGAAACCACGCCTTGACATCTTTGGTCGTCCTTGTAACTGGAAGGATTGGAAATGGCTTGCTAATTGTGATGCTCCAGCTTTGATGGAAAAGGAGGAAGAGGACAGGTGAATTTCCGACCAGTAGTAGATAATCCAGAGCGACAGGCAAGTCCTCGTGTAACCATACCAAGTAAATATCGCCATAGTAAACATCCATGCACCAGAACCAAAAAACCCCATCATCCCAACCATTTTCTAAGCACGGCACTGGATGGATAAGTAGTGTGGGTGTAAAACAGGTGTATGTAAAAGTTGTAGTATATAAAATGAGAGTTTTAGGTTTTCATTCTTCGCTTCATTCACTTTGAGTTGTGTTCCAAAATCTAAAGAGGGTTTCTACGCCCTCCTCTCCTACTTCAGAAATCCTCAAAAATTTGTGTACACTTGAAGTGCTTAGCTTAAAAATTTGGGTGAAATAGAAGAAAAAGGTGATTCTTGTAATACCCTGTCTTTGATGTTTGCTTTGAACCATTCTTCAATCATTTTTTTTTTCCAATTGTTAATTGG
Organism: Papaver armeniacum; assembly: GCA_023531295.1. Taxonomy (NCBI): domain Eukaryota; kingdom Viridiplantae; phylum Streptophyta; class Magnoliopsida; order Ranunculales; family Papaveraceae; genus Papaver; species Papaver armeniacum. Next base: position 143,038 of record JAJJWW010005612.1, on the reverse strand, counting down.
TTCTTTAATTTCTACCTTATTTTAGTTGTTTGATCCTTTCTTTTTAGTGCTTTATAATGGTTATTTTCTTCAATTTTTTGTATCAGGGGAAAGAAATCACAAATGGATCCTGAACCAAGACAGCATAATCATGTCTCCTCTCAGATCATCACTATTATTCTCAATGTAAAAAGTGTATTCTGTTTCATAAAAGAAAATAAACTTACATTTGTTGTGTTGGATCTGTGAACTCTTTCTGTAGGTATTTCGTGAGGTTCTGAAGGATCTTAGAAATTAAGATAAAGGGGAAAGTAAATTAAGCAGCTATATCAGCAATTTCAAACAAAGGGGTACAGATTTGGAGTAAAGAAAATTCTTGTTGATGAACAGTCAATTATGAATTTCAGTGAGTAATTTTCCAAATTAATCATCTGTTAGTGTGTGTAAATTCGTTTTCAGTTCTAGTATTGCTATTCACGAGCTTGATTTGGATTTCTTTGATTTAATCCGGTATTATTATTATCTTGTTCATGACCATGCATTTGATCCAGTATTATTATCAGTGGCCTGTAGGCGGTAGGAATTATTATCAGTTGCATCAAGTTGCATTCAAAGATTTAGTTGAATTAATAATAATAGCTTATCTAATTGCTCTAAAATTCACATCTTCTTCATAGCCATAATGGATTATTTTCCATTAATTCACATGTCTAGATTTTTATTATCATGTATTCGTTGCTGAGAAAAGGTGCACGTTAGACCAAATATCGCCAGAAATGCAGGTGTGTTATCAATGTGGTTATTGTATTGAGAGAAATTGCTAGACCAACTTCTTCAAAGGCCGCGGATGCCACAGCCACTGTAAAAAGGATTAAAGGAACACCTCTATCTCGTCCAGTTAATCTCATTAGGATTGAAAATTATTCTCATACCTTATTGATATTTAAGTTAGAAATCGAATCGGTAAAACAGAAAGATTATAGCTACTTTACCACATGGTAATCCCAATGGACAATTGTCTGCAGCCCGGTAATGAGGAGGAGGAGGCCCCCGGCCGGCCCCAGAGACTATACTGCAGTGTCTAAATAGTGTCTCGTTTCCTTACACCTTACACGAGGGTTTAGTGATTTGACAAGATTGGATTATGGTGCAGATGAGGAATGGAATTCAGGCTCCACTTAGGATGTGAACTGCACAAGACATCGGAGGAGCTCAGGAGGATCGGAAGTCTCAGCGAAGCTTCCCTCTTTTAAGTTGAAAAAGTTTGTGTTGTTCTCTTTGACATTTCTCCTAAACCAACAAGGCTACAACATAAAGACAGCACAGGACATGCCGGTTCTATAAATACAGAAATTGATGTATGGGCACATTTCAGTTGATCCAAGTAAAATGTTGAGTTTTCATGACTTTTCTGTAATGAAGTACAATTAGCATCGCAAAATGTCTAGGATTCCTTGACTAACACAAGGTTACTAGGGCAAGCACAAAAGTGGAGGGTACAACATTCAAAACTGACATGCACCTTCTTTATTGGTAATTGACAAGCATTATAATCAGAGTTTCTATCAAGCACTAAAGTATTTATGCAATAACAATAGACAAGGTCCAGCAACAAAGTACAAGATCTTGACATTGCTGCAGATAACATTTTAACAAACTTCAAGTTGCAGCATCTCTTCTAATCTCAGATTTTGCAAGTTCCAAATCTGAAACTCTCTCTGACCTTTGTTAAGATTTGACCAATGGACACAAATCAATAACAATGCAACGAGACATCCCAAGGTGTGATCTTCAGGTAAAGGTTTATTTGGTTGTAAATTTCTTCCATCTTGCCAAGCATCAATCAGTACCTTCCAATATCAGAATCCATGAAGGTCATGAACTGGTGGACTACAAACTGCAAGTGTATAGAATTCAAATGACGTGAAGGCTTGACAACACTGGTGGTAGTGGGAACGACCGCATAGGGCTCAAATGGTAAACTTATTCTCTAGTTTTTGTAATAAACTAGGTGTGTTGGCTTTGGGAGGCGTCAAGGTTCATGTTCGAGAGCCTCAGACCAAGATATGTGTACTTACATGAGTTAAATGTAAATTATGACAATTTCAATGTTTTAGTTGCCAGGTAAATACGTAGGAGTGACTTATATATGAGACAAAAACAGAACTGATTCAACAACAAAAAAGGCAGGGAGATGTCAATTTGCGTAAATAACACTGATTCTACAAGCACCATAATATACTATATATGTAGTTAATGTAACTATCATTGAACACTAACAATATAGTTGAAGTAAAAATCCAAACTAAATACTTATAATAGCTAATAAGGTCTACAATGAAAATGTAAGATCTGAACTGATCTTTCTATGTTCAACATAAGAGAAAGTTACAAGCACATACAGCACCACCAGAATCAGAAATGAAAACACCCTGAAATCTTTTCCTCACTAAAACCAATTGGAAACAGTGAGAAACTTAAAAAAATCTCTAATCCAATGAAAATATAACAGTTGCATGTCACTGGCGCACACCAATTCTGGTGGTAAGATCAGTACTCCATTCTCCCAACTGAATCTATTTATCCATTCTGTTTCTCCATTCAAAGAAAGTCTGTAAATGTAGATCAGACAGACCTGGTGTTTCTCCATGCAAACACAATCGTGAAATCAAGGAAGATCTCTTGAAATCTCCCATATAAATACGACAGCATCTTGCATAGAAATACCAAAAACATGAATGTAATGTAATATTGGGTTAAGACAAGAATGAAATATCGAACACCACCATCATTTTACACATCATACCTCATGGAGAGAACTGAGACTAGGTAAATGAACTAGTAGTTTAGATCTGAGAGGAGAACTCATTATGATGGCAAATTCAAAGATCTGTGTCTTTTCTGTTCTCTTTGATCTCCACCAAGCTATGTGTAATGGTTCACCAAAACTAATTTTATTATAAACCCCCATCTGATTTTGGAACCGGCAAGAAGAACCGCAGTTACTTGTTTTTACGCCTCCCTCACTGCCTTGCCTGACCTCCACCGCTCTCACTCAATATCTTCAAAAATATTAGGTCTTGGTTCATTTATAAGGGGAATATGAGATTTTACTGGAATACCCTTTATCAAATCCCATTTGCCAGTCAGTGACCAAGTGCTGTTATAACATCTTTCTGGAGAGTATCCCATTTGCCAACAGCAGTATATGCCAGTATTATTAAACTGATAGCTTTTTGATATCTCCCAATACCTCGGCAGAAATAGCAGCTAGACACATCTAAGGAACTATCTCGATTCTCGACAGCCAAAGCGGCCTGGATACAAAGAGGAGGAGAAATCAACCATGTTTCACTACAATGGTTGTGCCTAGCATAGCTAGCAAGATTATGGGCAACAATATTTTCCCTTTTATGTTAATGTAGCTGAAATGGAGTGATGCTACAAGTTACAACCCACACTAACATTTCAAAGTTGAAATGGAGTGATGCTACAACTACTGCGATGGAGGACCGTGAGCTGTAGAAGACCGTGAGATTCATCGCATCTCCACGGACCACAGGACCCACCGAAGCTTGCAGGGTGGGCTTATGGGGCCCACCATGGGTCTCACCGTTTTTTTTTTTTTTTGTTGCGGGGAATTTCACGGGATTCATTTCGGTAGCTGTAGAATTATGGGTTGAAATGCCTATTAAAACCGAAAATGGAAAACCCCCTTACAAAAGACCGTACTCATATACGGATGGCACCCACCAACGGATGGAAAACCCCGTTCATTTTAAATTCCATATTTTTATTGGAAAGTGCATATGACTTGTGAAAAAAAGGCTTAATGTTTCTTGGACGAATTAAGGTTGAAATTGTGTTCAAGAAAGCTCGTAAAACCAAGGTCCATGTCATGAAAGATGAAACATGCCCTCGAGGATTCCAAGACCATTCATGGAACAAGGAATACCACATGTCTTGTAGGATGTGCTCATTAAAAAAGAGGATTCCAACCTCTTTAACTGAAAAGAGTTAATGCAATGGCACCCACCAAGAGGTACATATTTTTGCTAACCCATCTAGGTGTGAAACAATTGCCTACATGATTCGTTTGTTGGAAATTAATTTGACCATTTTACTGAGGCATTGGCAAGAAGCATGGGTACTCAGAGATGGGATAGATGCAGCTTCAATTTAAAGAGTGCGGCAAACCACATGCCTAAAACTATAAAATTAAAAATAATCATTAAATTGGCAGCTCTACTATGTAAATATGAATGACTTTCCAAAGGGAACAATTTCAGCAACAAAAAAAACAAGGAGATATCAGTCCAAGAGTTAACAGCTTTAAGATACGGATATAATATTTACACCATAAAAGAACTAGGGATGCAGGGGCACTCCATCAACTAGCTAGTCTGCACCAATGTAACTCTTGTTCACAAGCATTATCACTAGAGTTTCTATTTGAGCAACATCAAAAAGTTTAACATATCTATAGTCAGGACATTGACAAGGTATTGAGGCACTCCACCATTTCACCGAACCATTGTGTACTTAGAGAGGAGCTGCAACAGATGCAGCTCCGAATCAACGCCAAAATATGGCGAACCATATACCCAAAAATAAAGGAAAAAAACTACCAGATTCCACTGGCATTTTTAGTAATTCAACCGTACAAACAATCACAACACACTACAACACATAAATTTCTTATAAAGAGATACAACATTTGAAACTGATGTGCACTAATGTAATTTTTCTTCATACGTAATTTGGAAACAACATCATCACTTGTAATTTTATTTTTTTTTTGATCCAAGGTTCTATTAAATATGTATGTAATGTAAATACTAAAGGAAAAAAAAGCTAACAACATTTATAGATCTTGCAGCAAAAAAGATCTAAAAATTAAATTTTCGCAAAGTGTTGTCTACTTTCACCTCTCACAATCTAATTTCGAAAGCGAAAGTTACATGTACATTCAACACTACCAGAATCAGAAATGAAAACACCCTGAAATTTTTTCCTAACTTAAAGCAATTTGGAAATTTTGAGAAATATATAAAATCTCTAATCAATGATTACCAACATATATAACAGTTGCATGTCACTGGCGCAAACCAATTCTGGTTGTAAGGTCAGAATTCTATTCTCCCAACTGATCTATTTCTCTCCATTCAAGGAGTCTGTATAGGAAGATGAGACAGACCTGGTGATACCTCCACAAGCCAATCTATCTCTCTAGTGTGTTTCTTTACCCAAAGAGAACACGAAGACACAGACCACTGCATATAAGAACCAAAAACATGAATGTCAATATAGTGGGTTAAGACAAGAATGAAAATATCAAACACCACCATCATTTTACAGATCTTACCCAATAAAGAGAATCGAGCCTGGGTGATCTAAAGATATCAGGATTAGAAGGGGACTAACAACTTAGATGTGAGAGGAGAAGTCATTTTGACCGCAAATTCAAAGATCAAGAATTAAAATACCAAACACCACCATTTTATTAACAGATCTTACCTTATAAAGATGTTTGAGACTGGGGACTAACAACTTAGATTTGAGAGGATAAGTCATTATGACAACAATTTTAAAGATTTGTGTCTCTCTTCTCTTTGATCTCCACCAAGCTATGTGTAATGGTTCACCAAAACTACTGTTATCACCAAACCCCATCTGATTTTGGAAACAACTGAAAAACTGCTTATTTTTCCGCCTCCCTCACTCACTGCCAGCCTCTACTCTCACTCATCATCAATATCTACAAAAATATTAGGGATTTGGTTCACTTATAAGGGGAATATGAGATTTTACTAGAATACCCTTTATCTATCCCCACTGTCCAGGCAGTGAGCAAACATCTTTCTTTAGAGTATCTTCAATTGATTTGTGTTGTTAATCTACTCAACAGCAGTATATGTCAAGTATTTTTAAACTGATAGCTTTTTGATATCTCCCAATACCACACATCTCGGCAGCCAAAGCGGCCTGGATACGAGGAGGAGCCTAGGAGGAGAAAGCAACCATGTTTCACTACAATGGACCAATGGTTGTCCCAGCATAGCTAGCAAGATTATGGGCAACTATATTTTCCCTTTTATGTTGATGTAGCTGAACTGAATTGAAGCAAAATGTTTGGCGAGCCTAAGAATTTCGAATATGATAGGGTCGATCTTCCAAGGAGGGGATGAATTAGCAGAGTTGAAACAAACTGTTTGGCAACTATATTTTCCCTTTGATGGTACACTTGTCCAGGCCAATCTTCTTGGCAAAATTCACAGCCTACAGTAAATCTTGAGAATCTTTCCATGAAATAACTGGATTCACTACAGGAAGGGAGGACACCAGCTTGGAGATTAATTTATGTTGTTCTGAACAAAATGACCTTGAGTATCAGCAGAATTTAAAGCTTGGGGCATTGCAGTAGCTACTGTATAGGGTTGAAGCCTCTTAGAAGACTTCAGGGGCATAGTTTTCAGTTTGTTCATAGTCATAAGTGCCTTTCACAGCATAAATCTTGGCAAACTATAACTAGAAATAACTAGGACCAGTCATTCCCAGACAAAAGGGGAAGAAAGAACTAGAAAAGGACAAGTCTTTTGCCATTATCACGTTAGAAAGGATATCTTCGACGGTAACAAGTACTCAAACAAAGTAGATATTAAAGCATCATTCTCGTTACAAAGATAATTACATAGAATCTTAGGTTAGCCGTGAGCAAGAGCTGCAAGCCTGCACTTATATCAGAAGACTATAATATTGATTTCAAAAACTCACTATTACAGCTAGAGCTGCAAGCCTTCACTTACATTAGAAGGCTGTAACATTGATTCCCAAAATAAAAGCAAGTTAATCTTTTGATAGGAAAAATCAAACGAGAAAAATTGTGATTGTTGATGGTGCTTTGAAACATCCGTACTTTCTGTTGCAGTGATGTTGGGATCTGTTGTTGCGTACTGAGTATAAACAAGGCAAGCCATAGATAAATACACCTCAGGAGCATATGCTCAAAGTAACATGCATTTTAGGATGTCATTGTGACTAAACAACCTGCAATTAACAACATGAAAAAGTCAAGATTACTAATTAAAACGATTACGGAGAAAGCAAAATAGTAGCATAAAACATAACACACCGTAAATTGATAGGGTCAAGCGAGAGGTTTTTGACAAAAAAATAAAAAAATAACCAGCGACAAGGGATCAAGGCTTTCCACCATTTCTTGAACCATGGGCACGAAGCATGGCTACTCGGGTTGAGTCAGCAAAGACATACATTGCATCCCTTCTACGGATGCAGCTCACAATTGACGTAAAGATAGAAAAAGCGAAACCCATACTCCAAGACCAAAAATCACTAACAAATTTCACTCGCATTTTTTAGTTGTTCAACCAACCAACAATCACAAACACACTCCCACACAACAATGTAAGCAACCAAGTATCTGTATGTAAATATTTTCCTAGTCATAGTGTTCTGTAAATATAGTTTGCCGCAGCCAATGGAAGCCTAACCAAATTGCAACACAACATGTTTGAATCCTCTTACCACGATAATAGTGAAAAAAAAATCATTACCAAATTTTACTTGCATTTTAAGATATTGAACCAAAAAATTAGCACACTCCGATACAACATTTAGGCGGAAGTAAGATACAAGTAATCAATTGATGAAGATTCCGACTGATAAGCAGTTCCAACTAATAGCTATAAGTAATATTCTTGTTATTAAATCTATCCAGAAGTAAGGTATACAAAAGTCAGATACGCCTAATCATAAGAGTTAATTGCTGTCAATGCCACTTTATGGAAATTAAAGACTAGCCTTATAATATTTCTTTCAAACTAACAACATTTACAGATGAAAGTAAATCTAAATTAAACATTTGAACAATTTTAAGATCTTAAAAAGATCAATTTGGAGCTTCCAATTCAAATGTCGGACAAAATTTTCTTTGGGGACTTTGAAATTTCGAAGTTATCTCTTTTTCTTGTTTGAGACTTCAAATTGGAAGATTAGTACCGTAACAAATTCAACAACTCTGTCTTCTTCAGAAGTGAAAATCCCCCAATATATATCAAAGTTTAAGACAACCCTAATTGCTCAATCTGATGATTATCCCCAATTTCATAAACTTCCAAAGTTACTAATGAACATCTGAAAATAGGGATTCCAAGTATCCCCTCTTTGATCTCCATCAGGCCAGGTATCTGTAAACCAAAACTCCAACCATGACACATCTGATCTGGGAAACGGATAGCTCTGGTTTTTTTCCCATGGCGGCGGCCTCGCTCAACACAGTTGTCCCCACCCTTATCTTTACCGAAAGTATAGGGTTTAGTAGATATATATATACTGTCGTTTTAATCAATTTACAAGAATACCCTTCAACTATTTCCAGAATTAGTTTTTTAAATCAAGGATTTTACAACAGTTGCCACTTGCCAGGTTTATGGACAAAGTCCTGTGTGATACCATATATTAGGCATCCATGGAAAAAAAAAAAATTCAAGCTTGTTCCAACAAATGAAATAATAATAATACAGAAAATCCCATGAGGAAGGGATGTCACAACAATCATACTTCGGAATTGAAAAATGGAGGAGCAATCTTTCCAATTTTCTCACCATGGACGAAGGAAACAAAATTTATGCATTGGCTGCAAATCTGTCAATACAAGTTTTGTGTTTACCTATAGAGAATATGCTCAGAAGAAGAGCTTTCCCTTGAATAGATGAATAAAGATCTTTTGAATTCAGTCAGGGTATTGGTTCAACCAGTTAGCTACAAGTTGAACATCAGGGTCTTATTGCATAAATGATGGAAATCAGAGTCGAGAGTCGAGACACCAGAGATGGTGCTATTTGTGCATAAAACTCCAGCACTCGGTCAAACAAAATGGCTGGAGAGAAAAAAAGGTAAAGATAACAATGAAAACAAGCTCTAAATAGCATGGCAGCATGAAGCACCGGAACTTAAAAGAACCACAGAGAACGGAAAGAAACATGGGTACTAAAAGATGAGTTAGATACGGCTTCAATTTAAAGACTGCAGAAAAAGCATTGTTGCGGACACGGAGAGAAACACAAAGAGGGGAACATGGTCAAACTGAAGCAACAAAGCGAGATGTCAATGCATTTGTTAATAGCTTCAAGATACAGAAGTAATATTTACAACAAGTCTGCACCAATGTAAATCGTATTGACAAGCAATATCGATCTGAGTTTCTAATTTTGCATGAATAGGTTTATACTTGTAAAAAACACATTTTGATATTCAGTTCTCAATACAATACTAACACTCACTATGCAACTTCTGGTTTTCTTCGACCACAAAGGTTTGAATGGACATTTATGACATACTTCCAGCAGAGAATTATATCAGATAATTTCACTAGTCCACCCGTTGAATTAGTTAGGAGCTGTAGATGGAAGGTCTAGAGCAGCTCACAGTTTCATCCCTGCTCTGAATAGATGGAACTTTCGTAAAGAGCTTGGAAATGATAAGACTTGTCTTCTAGTTTCGGTAACAAACCAAGTGTTCCATTTCTGTTTTAGATGGTGGCGCCTCGCACCAAGACATGAGTACTTACATGAGTTAAATACAACTTATAAACATATAGATATTTAAGTTTCCGGGTAAATAGATACGAGTGTCTTTGGAAACTGAACTGATTGAACAACAACAAAAATGCAGGGAGATAAAAATTCAAGCATAAATAGTACCGATTCAACGCTAACAAAATTTATACATGAAGTCAATCTAAACTGAACACTTGTAATAGCCAATAAGATCTATAATTAACAATTGAAATGTAAGCTACCGAATCGATCTTTCTATGTTCATAAGAGAAAGTTACAAGTGCACTACCCGAATCACATACGAAGATACCACAAATCTTTTCCTAACTAAAACCAATTGGAAAGCGTGAGAAACTTAAAAGATCTATAATTCAATAATTATCAATATCACAGTTGCAAGTTACTGGTGCAAACTACCCAATTTTGGTTGTAAGGTCAGAACTCCATTCTCCCAGTCATCTATTTCTCCATTCTCCATAGAGAACTGTGAGAAAACGAAGACAGACCTGGTGATATCTCCGCAACCAATCTATCTATCCGGTGTTTCTCTACACACAAAGAGAATCTTGAGATGCACTTGGCGAAATCTCAAGTATAGAAATGAGACAAACCCTGCATAGAAAAACCAAGATGTCAATATTGTGTGCAAAGACAATGAAAATTATCAAACACCAGCATAATTTTATAGATCTTACAAGCTGGAGACACTTGAGATTGGGTTCTATTAAGATAATCAAAACAACTTAGATCTGAGAGGATAATTCATTATGACTACAATTTTAAAGATCTTTGTCTTCTGTCTTCTCTTTTATCTCCACCAAAATATGTGTAATGCTTCCAACCTGAAACCAAATCTACTTTTATGATAAACCCCATCTGATTTTGGCTCCGGCTACTGGTTTTTCCGCCTCCCCCACTCACACTGCCGTCAACCCCCACTCTCACTCAATATATACCAAAATATTAGGGATTTAAATATGAGATTTTACAAGAATACCCCTTATCTAAACCGGATATTTCCATAATACCTCAGTCAGTGAGCAAGCATTTTTTCTGGAGACTATCTTGCTAATAACTGGAGGGGATATTTCTAGCAACAATTCCAACATAGCTCTCGTAGTCTTTAGTAGTAGCATCTACATTTATCTTAGTCTTTAGTAACCATGCATGCCTCAGTTAAAAACATTTGCCTGGTCATACTAATATCTCAATACTGTCATGCAATTAGGGAATGATTTTGGAAAGAAAACTAAATCAACGAGCAAAATAACGGGGTGATATCTGTCTAAATAGATTTAACATATAAAGGGATATACAACATTTAAAACTGATGCGCACATGTGAGTTTCATAGGTAATTGGCAAGCACTATCATCACTATCATTTACAGATCGACATGCACTGAATGTTTCTAGCAGCAAATAAGATCTAAGAATTGAACTGTAAAACAAATAATACATTGAAAAACTATTACCAAAATAAGATATCTGAGATCTATATTCACCTCTCACAATCCGATACCCAATGTTGGTTGTAAGGTTAGTATTGCATAACCGATCAATTTCTCCCGACTTAAGAGGTTTGTAGATTAACAATATTGTTGAAGATGAAAGGAGTCCTTGCGAAGAAAAAAACCAAGATATGAACGTCTGTGACTAAGTGCTCGACAAGACCATGAAACCAAATACAAATATTTTAGAGATCTTATGGAGAGAAGGAAAATGGGAAGCTATGCAAAGCGGAAGAACCATCTTCTACTACATAGATTTGAGAGGAGAAGTTATTATGACAATTTTGTAGATCCCTATCTTTCCAAGGTATGTGCAACTGTTCCCACATAAAACTAAAACTCCAATCATAAACCCCCATCTGATTTTGAACTCCGGTTACTGGTTATTCCCTCTTTCCCTCTAACACCACCTCACTCTTGCACACCGGTAGTATCCGATTTCACTCTGTGCGTCTAGCTTCTACTAAAATCCTAGGGTTTGGTTTCAGTTATATTTTTGTGTGATTTACCAAACAGTCCCTTGCGATAAATCCAGCCCACCGAAGGCAATTCACCGAATCACAGCAGGGAGTTTCCATTTTAAGTTGAAAAAGTTGCATTGTTATCTTTGACATTTCTCTCAAACAAACACGGATACAACATAAAGACAGCCATGCCAGTTCTCTTTGACATTTCTCTTAATTAGCGTTGCAAACGTGTACGAATCCTTTTGATGACATACACAAGGTTACTAGGGAAATTCCTACGGGAAAGGAAAATTGACTAATTTCCCTCACTAAGGGATGGGAAAACCAAAATCTGGATGATAAGGATATTCAAGTGAAATCACGGAGAGTGCGCTTCTTAACATTAGCTGAGGAGAAGGCGAAAGCAGTAGCAGAGACATGGACACTATCGGCACTCCAATAGTAACAGCAGCAATTTCTTCACTGGCCTAGTATGGAAGGTCTTGAGCAAGACGAGACGCAGTTTCATCCCTTCACTGAAACAAACACGGTGTGTTGGCTTTGGGAGCCATCAAGTTTCATCTTCTGTTTTAGATGGTAGAGACTCAGACTGGCCATCAAGATATGCCTACTTGTATGAGTTAATTGGTGTAGATTCCACTTTCCAAATAAGATATAAACAGGTAAAGACTAGTCCTAGAATATTTCTTTCAAAAGATAGAGTAGCTATGAACCAGTTTGCTCTGTAACAAATAATGAACAGATCAATGTTTTTGTCAGGTAGATAGGTAGGAGTGACTTGGGAAATAGATCTGATTCAACAACAAACAAATGCAGGGATATATCAATTCAAGCGAAAATAGTTATAGATTCTAACAAGCACCCAAATTATGTATTTAATGTAAGTATCATCAAACGCTAACAACATTTACAGATGAAGTAAATCTAAACTAAACACTTGTAATGGAGAATACAATCTACAATTGAATTATTAGCTCTGAACTGATCTTTCTATGTTCATTAGAGAAAGTTGCAAGTACATACAGCTCTACCAGAATTAGAAATGAAAACACCCTGAAATTTTTTCCTAACTAAAACCAATGATTACGAATATAACAGTTGCTTGTCCCGGCCCTGGTGAAAACTTCCTACCCAATTTTGGTTGTAAGGTGAAGACAGACCTGGTGATACCTCCTCAACCAATCTAGTGTGTTTCTGCAGCCAAAGAGAATCTGGAGATGCTGAAAGACTTGGTTAAATCTTACATATAGAGATGGGACAAACCCTGCATAGAAAAACCAGAAACACTAAGTCATTAGTGGACTAAGATCAAAAATGAAAATATCAACCAAGAACATTTTCTTTTTACAGATCCTACCTCTACTGCTCTCATGAGGATTAGAAAGGAAGTAACAACTTAGATCTGAGAGGATAAGTCATTATGACAACAATTTTAAAGATCCATGTCTTCTCTCTTCTCTTTGATCTCCACCAAAATTTGTGTAAAGCTTCCAACATGAAACCAAATCCACTTTTATCATACACCCCCATCTGATTTTGGAAACGACAAGAAGAACTACTCCAAACTCTTGGTTTTTCCGCCTCCCTCACTCACACTGCCAGCCTCCACTCTCACTCAATATCTACAAAAATATTAGGTCTTGTTTCAATTATAAGGGAATTGTATGATTTACTAGAATACCCCTTATCTAAACCGGATATTTCTATAGTAAGTGAGCAAGCACTGCATTTAGGAGCCTATCTTGATAATAACTTGATTCATTGCACAAGACTCCGCCATTTGAGTTTCTAGCAATAATCCCAACATAGCTCTCCAAGTGTTTAGTAGCAGCATCTACATTTATCTAAATTGTACCACGGCATTGCAATTATTTAGTGTATAAGGTTGAAGCCTCATAGAGGACTTTACTGATGTTGGGAGTCTTTTCTTCGAACATCATTTGGTTTTCGCTTTCCACTAGCACCATAAGATGCAAGCAAATGAGCCAAAGAATTGCCCCCATCTTTAATTTTATGAAGTTGACTCGAAGGTGAGAAGCAATTATGAGACCTTGAGTGATATGCCAGATGGCTTATAGTTCCATTGCACTGCCTACAAAGCTTGCAGATCATATTATGACCTCGAGTTAAGAAACATTATTCACATCTCGGTTGCAGTTTTCAGTTTGTTCATAGTCATAAAAGTACAAGTTAATATTTTGAGAGGAAACATCAATACGGAAAATTGTGGTTGCTGATGGTGGTGCTTTAAAAAAATTGGCTGCCATGTCTTGCATGGCGAGATGTTAGGATCTCGGTGTTGCTTACTTAAACTTAAACAAGGCAATCTATAGATAAAAACATAAATCTCAGAGGCATATATGTACATTTTAAGAATGCAATCATAAAATATATGTAGATTTTAGGATGCAATCGCAACTTAACAAGCCGCAATTAACAACACCAAGAAGTCATACATAAAGATTACTAACTCAACATACATTTCAGTTATATAGGATTTTCGTCTGACTGTATACAAATGAACAGATGTGGTCGTGGTTTACATTCATAAGTGGTACCACTCTCAATCTGTTAGATAATTTCATATTCATAGGCACAACACAATACATATAAGTAACCAAATGAAACTATTCAGAGACCAAAGAACAAGTCACAGATCCACTTAAATTAATCTAAAATTTACATATAAACAAAAAGGAGGATCTTTAAGAAAAATTAGCAGAAGACTTAATTGGACAAGCTGATTCCACGGATCATCTAGAAACGAATTTTAGAACTCACAGGTTTACAACAACAACCGATCATGATTTTCTGAGAGGAAAAGTCATTGTGAGGGCCATGAATTTGATGTTTCTGTTTCTGGATCATGATGATGAAGAAGAAACAACATGAATTTGATCTTCTCCCAACTGATCTATTTCTCTATTCAGTTGCTCCATTCAAAGACAAAGACACATATTCTTTGACCCATTTCTCTATGGTGTTTTTACAACCAGCAAGAATATGGAGATGAAAATGAAAATACCAAACCCCACCATCATTTTACAGATCATACCTATGAAAGAGATGTGAGACTAGCTAAATCTGCCCATATCAGGATTGGAAGGGAACCAATAATTTAGATCTGAGAGGAGAAGTCATTATGACGGCAAATTCAAAGATCTGTGACTCTCTTCTTTTTGATCTCCACCAAGCTGTGTATAATGGTTCACCAAAACTAATTTTATCATAAACCCCCATCTGATTTTGGGCACCGGCAAGAAGAACTGCAGTTACTTGTTTTTCCGCCTCCCTCACGCTTCCAGCCTCCACTCTCACTCACAATATCTACAAAAATATTAGGTCTTGGTTCTTTTATAAGGGGAATATGAGATTTTACTAGAATACCCTTTATCTAACCCTACTGGCCAGGCAGTGAGCAAACATCTTTCTGGAGAGTATCTTAAATTGATTTGTATTATTCTCACTGAAATAGAAGATAGACACATCTCGGCAGCCAAAGCGGCCTGGATACAAAGAAGAGGAGAAAGAAACCATGTTTCACTACAATGGTTGTGCCTAGCATAGCTAGAAAGATTATGGAAAACTATATTTTCCCTTTTATGATAGGGTCGATCTTCCAAGGAGGGGATGGGTTAGCGGAGTTGAGCAGGTTCACCACTAACTGGAGCCCCCTTCGATGGTACACCTGTCCAGGCCAATCTTCTTGGCAAAATTCACAGCTTGCAAAAAAACTTGAGATAACGGCACAAACAGGGGGAGCTTTCCATGAAATAACTGGGTTCACTACCGAAAGGGAGGAGACCAGCTTGGACTTATGTTGTTATGAACAAAATGACCTTGAGTATCAGTAGAATTAAAAGCCTCTTAGAGGACTTCAGGGGAATAGTTTTCAGACATGTTATTCGCAGTTAGGTTGCAGTTTTCAGTTTGTTCGTAGTCATAAGTGCCTTTCACACCATAAATTTTGGCATACTAAGATTACAAAAATTCTGACCAGTCATATTCCCAATTTTTTCAGTTATATGCTATTACTGATTAATATTCTTTTGACAGACAAGAGGGGGAAAGAACTAAAAAAGGACTAGTGCGGCAACAAGTATACAAACAGAGTAGAAATTAAAGCATCATTCTCGTTACAAAAGACAATTACATAGAAATTAGGTTAGCCGTGAGCAAGAGCTGCAAGCCTGCATCAGAAGACTATAATATTGATTTCAGAAACTCGAGACTATTTGTTGTTAATTACAGCAAGAGCGGCAAGCCTTCACTTATATCAAAGAAGACTGAACATTGATCCCAAAATAAAAGTAAGTTAATCTTTTGATAGGAAAATCGAACGAGAAATTTTTTTATTGCTGATGGTGCTTTGAAACATCCGGATTTTCTGTTGCAGTGATGTTGGGATCTGTTGTTGCGTACTGAGTATAAACATTTTTAATGTTTATTGAAACTTAAACAAGGCAAACCCATAGATAAATACACCTCAGGAGCATATGCTCAAAGTAACATACATTTTAAGATGCCATAGTTACTAAACAACAAGCTGCAATTAACAACATTAAAAAGTTATACATGAAGATTACTAATTAAACAGTTCTGGAGAGAAAGCAAAATAAAAGCATAAAACATAATGCACAACAATTTGATAGGGTCAAGCAAAATGAACATTGAATTCTGGAGAGAACGGAAAATGAACAAATTGATAAAAAGTAATGCACAACAACAGTTCTGGAGAGAAAGCAAAATGAAAAAGTCAACAAGGGATCAAGGCTTTCCGCCATTTTATCAAACCATGGGCAAGAAGCATGGCTCCTCGAGGTTAAAGCTACAGCAGTATAGATTGCGTTCCTTCTACAGATGCAGCTCAGAATTGACACAAAGATAGAGCAATGCAACCCCATATACCAAAACCAAAAATCACTAACAAATTTCACTTGCAGTTTTTAGTTGTTCAACCAACCAACAATCACTAACACACTCCCCATATAACAACGTAAGCAAGCAATTCATAGTTTTCTGTAAATATTTTCCTGCTCATAGTGTTCTCAAATATAAATTGACGCAGCAAATGAGAGCTAATTCAGCGAAAAATAACGGGGATATCTGAATATATAGGAAAAAAAAACATACAACATTCAAAGAAGGCATGCTAGAAACAACTTTATAGCATGATACAATGCCCACTATCTGTCACAGTGAATGGAAGTCTAACCAAAATGCAACAAAACATGTTTCAATCCTCTTACCATGATAATAATGTAAAAATCATTACCTAATTTCAACTGCATTTTTAAAAGTTGAACCTACAAACTAGCACATTCCGATAACATTTAGGCGGAAGTAAGATTAGTAGAATCAATTAATGAAGATCCGACTTATTAGTAGTTCCAACTAATGGCTATCAGCAAGATTCCTGTTATTAGTAACAACTGTAATCAGAGATTCCATCAAGCTCAAATTAAATCTAAACTGAAGTAAACAATTGTAATCGTAAGTAAGGTATACAAAAGTCAGATACCCGTAATCATAAGAGTTAATTGCTGTCAATCCCGCTCAAATTAAAACCTAGATTACAGGCTGCTGATATGAACTATTTGCTCTGTAACAAACATGAATAAGGTTGATAGGAGTGACTTGGCAAACAAAACTGATCAACATCAAATATGCAGGGAGATATCAATTCAAGCGTAAACAGCTAACAACATTGAAAGTAAATCTAAATTAAACATTTGCAATAATTTTAAGATCTTAATTAAAAAGATCAGTTTGAAGCTTACATTTGAAATGTCGGAGAAACCCCGAATATGTATCAAAGCTTAAGATAACCCTAATTGCTTAATCAGATGATTATCCTGTTTGATTTGATAAACCATAAAACTCCAACTTCATAAACTTCCAAAGATTCACTCCACTGCCTCAAAATTTTCATTTCACTGTATGGGACACCATAGTCTCATTCCAAAGTTACTGATGAAATTGAACATCTGAAACGATTTCAAATATCTGCTTCTTTGATCTCCATCAAGCCATCTGTAAACCAAAACTCCAACCATGTCACATCTGATCAGGGAAACAGATAGCTCCGGTAACTTGTTTTTCCCCCACAGCGGCGGCCGCACTCACACACAGTAGTCTCCCACTCTCATCTTTATCGAGAGTTTAGGGTTTAGACTAAATCTTATGGGGTGCTAGTCTAGCACCTAGATTAGCAGTCAGGACTACCTCCTAAGTCTTATGGGAGTGCTAATCTAGCAGCTAGATTAGCAGTCCACGTCAGCCAAATACGAACCATTCCGCTCAATGTGAATGGTTCAAATGCTTTAAATCTCAGCCGTCAGATCAAAAATAAATTTCTCAGCGCTGAACCATTCCGCGAAAAGGTAGTTTTTCAAGCGCTGAATCATTCAGCGTAACTATCTAGCATGCTAGTTCACATGCTAGCAACTGGCCGGTAGGAGAGAGAACTAGTGTTAACTTTTTTGCCACACTTTTTTTTTGAATTGCAACACTTAAGTGCTAATATAGCACCTCCAATCTAGCCCATAAGACTTAGTCTTACTAGCTATATATATTGGAGTTTCTACAATTTACTAGAATGCCCTTCAACTATCTCCAGTGACGAGTACATGAGAATTAGAGGATTTTGGTGTAAATTTGCCAATTGTCCCCCAAATGCAATAACAAAAATACAAAAAAATCTCTTGAGGCAGGGATGTCACAACAGTCATGCTTGGGACTTGGAAAATGGAGGAGCAATCTTTCCAATTCTCTCACCATGGACGAAGGAATTTGCAAAGGAGCTGGACAGTGCGTGTGCCAATCTTGAGTGACTAAAAATATATCCAACTATAGGAGGATAGATGCTGAGAGTCAGTCCATGTATATTTGCCACTAGCCATAGGCAAGTCCATGAGTTTCATGCCTACTAACAAATCTTCTGAAGTAAATCCTGCTAGTTTTACAAGCCACTGCAACATTTCTCTCCGCTTGAGAAAGAATTTCATTGAAATTTCCACCAATTACCCATGGATCGTCAAACAAAAGCCTATTATCAGAATGTTTTTGTTAATACTGCCTATAATAACTATAATCAGATGCTCCATAAACTGAGGTGAATAACCATTCAAAATTATCAGAGACATTCTTGAATTTAATAAAAATCGAAAAAGGCTAACAGGTAGTCTTCCAACAGTAGAAATATTACATCCTTCCACATCACACTTATACCGTTATACCCCTAGAAGATCCTTTAGAAGCTAAATGTAAGAAGTCACAATCAGAGTTGCCCCATCACGAAAGACTCGGTACACTTTTAGACTCTTGGATTGTGCAAATTGTTACTAATTGAATGCCTAATTGCAATTATTTTTTCCATCCTGACCCATACCCCGAATAAAGTTTTTTCCTGCCCATTCATAAATGATGCCCGATGGGTTACAAGAAAAGGATATTGATTATTTGTGCTGCATTTATGATTTGATATTCGTGAATCATATGACCTGATAATGTAATACTCATTTCAGTTTAATGACAAGTTCATTATATTTCCATTTAATGTTACCGTATCAAAGTTGACTATAAAATGGATTCTATAGCAAGAAGTGTACTGAAAATGCTTGATTTGATTTATGATGAGATATTGAGAAGTTGGAGTAAGATGATAAAAATGTCCGGTCAATTATTTTATCAAAAATTGAAAAAGTAGTTTAGTGCTAGTAGGATACGGTTGTGCTAGAATGACCGAGATAATTCTCGACAGAATACCCAAGGGGAGATCGGATAGTTTTGGCTGCCTATCTATTTGGAATGGGGAATTAATCGTTTAGTCCTTTTTTGGATGGTCCCAAGGCCAAGACTATTTGGTCCAGTGAGAAAAATCGTTTCCTGTTTGGTCCATTATTATTTAAAAATATTAAGTGAAAAAAAATATCCTTACGTATTGTTTCAGCTTTAATTTTCGTACTCTTCTATTTCTTGCACCAGTTGCTCAATCACTTCCTTTTAAACATATGGGACTCTGTAAGGGCGAAGATTTGGAGGGGTAGCATTGGGAATCAGATTGATGTGGTGGTCATGAGTTCTTTCAGGAGGTAGTGTGGTAGGTGTCTGAAAAATGGTAGGAAATTGCTCTAGAACTGCAGCAATGGGTGGTGCTATGATTTCGGGGTGAGTGTTGGCTTGAATAGAAAAAAATTGACCAATTAAACCTTGTGTGCCTTTTTGCAGTAGTCTCTTCAGCAAGGAACCTGACATATGAGATAAGGTGGCTGCTTCTGGTAGGCCGATCAGCTCAATTTCTTGACCCTGGTGCTGAAACTTAATCAGTAATTTCTTGAAGTCGAAGACCATAGGACTGAGTTCTCGCATCCAATCTACACCCAGTACCATGTCATACCCCCCGAGATCTAGAATGTGCAAGTCATGAGAAAATTGATGACCTTGCATACTCCAAGTGAATGCCGAACATTGTGCTTGGCTTAATAATTTGTTGCCATCAGCCACTGCCACTTGCAAGGGTTGTGTAGAACTGATCATACATCCACTTTTACTTGCAGCCCTGGTATCTAAGAAGCTATGAGTGCTTCCACTATCAATTAAAATGATGAGCTCTTGTTGCTTGACGAAGCCCTTGATTTTAATGGTTGTATGTGAAATGGACCCAGCCAAGGCATGTACCGAGATCTCCATGTCTTCTTGTAATTCTTCGATAGTTGGAGTGGATCTGTCACCTGTTTCTGCACGCTGTGAAGTATCTTCATCATCAGCTATAATCATATACAATTGCTGTTTGTTACACTTATGTCCTCTAGAAAAAGGCTCATCGCAGTCATAACACAGGCCCTTCTCTCGCTTAGCACGCATTTCCGCATAAGTGAGTTTCTTCACAGACTGTAATTTCGGACTTGTTGTTTGACTAGTAACAATGGGATTAGTAACTAGAGGAGGAAGATTAGGAGGTTTTATAGGGGTAAGTATAGGTTTGCTACTGATTGAAAACTTACTGAAGTATTTGGGTGGAGCCTTAGATGTTTTCTCTAGGATACATTCTTGCCTTCTGGCTAAAAAAATAGTCTGTTGTAGAGAAGTAGGAGAAAACATTTCTACCACTAGTTTGATATCCTCCTTTACACCACTGATAAAACTATGAATGAAGTAATCATCGTTTAAGGAAGGATTCTTTGCTAACATTAAAGCTTTGAGTTCTTCAAATTTTTCTTGATAGTCCAAAACTGAATGAGTTTGATCTAATTTATTGAACTCACCTATAACATTATCATGGCCTATTTCTTGAAATCTAGTGCAAACATCAATAATGAAATCCTCTCAATATAAAATACTTTTTCCAATCTGATAATCCTGGAACCACACATCTGCTTTTCCTTCCAAGTACAGGGTTGCTAGATTCACCTTCTCCTCATCATTAATTTGGTGGAGAAAGAAGTATTTCTTGCATTTACGGACCCAAGCTCTCGGGTTCTTGTCATCAAAACGAGGAAAATCGATTTTAGGTCTGTAACTAGAAAACTGACCTTCACCCACTTGAGGATTAAGAAGTAGACGTTGTTGAGGAATTCGTTGACGACCCGTATAGGTGTTGGGAGTAACATGTTCTCCTTCTTCTCAAGAATGATTAAGATTTTCATCTGAGGAGTTTCCCTGAGAATTTTTCAGTTGCTGGAGAATCAATTTAAGAGCGTCAGCTTGATCTTTAAGAGTAGCTTTCACCTCGGCGTTATCAGAGCGAAGCGACTGCATCTCGTCACGGATTTCCTTCAATTCCAAACTCATATTTTTCTGAGATTCGTCGAATTTCTGTAACCTAGTACCATCTGCCATGATAATTGCCAAGGATAAACCCAATCTGATACCACTTGTAGTGATCTACACTACAAACAACTCTAATTAGGATTCAATTCACAGGATCTACACTGTGATATTGAGAAGGACCTCAAAGAGGCAAAAGAAACATAAGTTTTCTGATAAAATATTTACACTATCCATAGGTGAATACAGACCAATAAAAGGAGAGAGAGGTTTTGGCTCACACGTGCCAGATACTCACATAAGAATTCAACTAAAGACAACCCTAGAATTTATAAGGGCACCCCTGACTATGACTAAGAAGGGATATGACAACTTGCAACTGTTATATTGATAATTATTGAATTATAGATCTTTTAAGTTTCTCACAGTTTCCAATTGGTTTTAGTTAGGAAAAGATTCCAGGGTATCTTCATATCTGATTCGGGTAGTGCACTGGTAACTTTCTCTTATGAACATAAAAAGATCAGTTCAGAGTTTACATTTCAATTCTTAAATGTAGTTGTTTCTAGCAGGTCTTTTTTGAATGTTCTATATTTTTTCCTATATATGCAAATATCCCTGTTATATTTACAGAACACTATGACCAGGAAAATATTTACAGACTGGATACTTGGTTGCTTACATTGTTATGTGGGGAGTGTGTTAGTGATTGTTGGTTGGTTAAACAACTAAAAAATGCAAGTGGAATTTGTTAGTGATTTTTGGTTTTGGTATATGGGGTTGCATTGCTCTATCTTTGCATCAAATTCTGAGCTGAATCTGTAGAAGGGACGCAACCTATACTGCTGTAGCTTTAACCTGAGTAGCCATGTTTCTTGCCCATGGTTCAGTAAAATGGTGGAAATACTTGATCCCTTGTCAATGTAAATTTAGTTTTTTGTTGACACCCTCGGCTTGACCCTATCAATTTGTTGTGCGTTACGTTTTATGCTACTATTTTGCTTTCTCTCTAGAACTGTTTAATTAGTAATCTTCATGTATGACTTTTTCATTTTGTTAATTGCAATTTGTCGTTAAGTTACGATGGCATCCTAAAATATATGTTACTTTGAGCATATATATTCCTCTGAGGTTTATGTATTTATCTATGGATTGCCTCGTTTAAGTTTCAGTGAGTATTCAAATTGTTTATCCCTCAGTACACAACACCAGACGCCAACATCACTGCAACAGAAAATCTGGTTGTTTTAAAGCACCATCAGCAATCATAATTTTTCCTGTGAAATGGTCAACTTGCTTTTATTTTGGGAATCAATATTGATGTCTTCTGATGTAAGTGCAGGTTTGCAGCTGTTGCTGTAATTAAGAATAAATAATCCTGGGTTTTGGAAATCAATATTACAGTCTTCTGATGTAAGTGCAGGCTTGAAGCTGTTGTTTACGGCTAACCGAAGATTTTATGTCATCGTTTTTTATAACTAGAATGATGTTTTAATTTCTTCTCTGTTTAGAGTATTCTTACTGCAGAAGATATGCTATGTAAGTTGAGAGTTGCAGCACTAGTCCTTTTTTAGTTCTTTCTTTCCCTTTGTAAGCCAACAGTAATAGCTCTAATTGAATAAATTGGGAGTGACTGGTCTAACTTCAGAATCTTAGTTTGGCAAGAATTACTCTGAGAAAGGCACTTATGACTATGAACAAACTAAAAACTGCAACCTGTGAATAATTTTTATGAAAATTATGCCCCCTACTCCCCTAGTGTCCAAGCTTTCATATGGAGAATGCTTAACAATGGTCTGGGTGAGCTTGCAAAGATAGCTAGATTCGTTAGAGGTCATAATATAATCCAAGCTTTGTAGGTAGTTTGATGAAACTATGAATCATCTCTTTCAGCAATGTCTTGTAACCCGAGGTCTCCTATTTGCTTCTATCTTATGGTGGTGCTTCAATGCCACAAACTTAAATTCTGCTGATACGCAAGGTCATTTTGTTCAGAACAACATAAGTCTCTCCAAGATGGTCTCCTCCCACGGTCGCTATGTTGTAAAAGGCGCTAGGCAAGGCGAGGCGCCAAGCCCAGCGCCTAAGGCGCCCTAGGCGAGCGCCTTTTTTTTAGAAAAAAACAGATTCAGTTATAATTTTGCGCCTGGGCGCCTTTTTTTCCCAGGCGCCAGCCCTACGCTTAGTGCGCCTTTGGCTCTTAAGCGCCAAAGGCGCTCGCCTTTTACAACATAGCACAGTCGTACAATTAATATAAATGTAGATGGCCGTTAGTGGTGTACCTGTTCAACTCCGCTAACCCATCCCCTCATTGGAAAATAAATCCTATCATATTCGAAAATCTTAGGCTCGCCAGATAGTTCGCATCGATTCAGTTCAGCTACATCAACATAAAAGGGAGAATACAGTTGCCCATAATCTTGCTAGCTATGCTAGGCTCAACCATATTGTAATGAAACATGGTTGCTTTCTCTTCCTCTTTGTATCCAGGCACTTTGGCTGCCAAGATAGTTCCTCCTTCTGCGGAGGTATTGTGAGATATCAGAAAGCTATCAGTTTAATATACTGCTGTTGAGTAGATTAACAACACAAATGAATTTAAGGTACTCTCCAGAAAGATGTTTGCTCACTGCCTGGCCAGTGGCGTTAGATAAAGGGTATTCTAGTCAAATCTCAAATTCCCCATATAAATGAACCAGAACCTAATAGTTTTGTAGATATTGAGTGAGAGTGGAGGCTGGCAGTGTGAGTGTGGGAGGCGTAAAAACAAGTAACTGCAGTTCTTCAAAATCAAATGGGGGTTTATGATAAAGTTAGTTTTGGTGAACCATTACACACAGCGTGCTGGAGATCAAAGAGAAGAAAGAAGACACAGATCTTTGAAATTTGCCGTCATAATGACTTATCCTCTCACATCTAAGTTGTTAGTCCCCCTCAAATCCTGATATCTGATATCGTTAGAGCTACCCAGTCTCGATTCTCTTTATTGGGTAAGATCTGTAAAATGATGGTGGTGTTTGATATTTTCACCCACTATATTGACATTCATGTTTTTGGTTCTTATATGCAGGGTTTGTCTTCAGGTTCTCTATGGGTAAAGAAACACACTAGAGAGATAGATTGGCTTGTGGAGGTATCACCAGGTCTGTCTCATCTTCCTATACAGACTCTCCTTGAATGGAGAGAAATAGATCAGGTTGGAGAATAGAATTCTGACCTTACAACCAGAATTGGTTTGCGCCAGTGACATGCAACTGTTATATATGTTGGTAATCATTGAATTAGAGATTTTATATATTTCTCAAAATTTCCAAATTGCTTTAAGTTAGGAAAAAATTTCAAGGTGTTTTCATTTCTGATTCTGGTAGTGCTGAATGTACATGTAACTTTCGCTTTCGAAACTAGATTGTGAGAGGTGAAAGTAGACAAGACTTTGCGAAAATTTAATTTTTAGATCTTATTTGCTGCAAGATCTATAAATGTTGTTAGCTTTTTTTTTTTCCTTTAGTAGTTACATTACATACATATTTAATAGAACCTTGGATCAAAAAAAAAAAAAAAATTACAAGTGATATGTTGTTTCCAAATTACCTATTAAGAAAACTTACATCAGTGCACATCAGTTTCAAATGTTGTATATCTCTTTATAAGAAATTTATGTGTTGGAGTGTGTTGTGATTGTTCGTCGGTTGAATTACTAAAAATGCCAGTGAAATCTGGTAGTTTTTTTCCATTATTTTTGATTCGGAGCTGCATCTGTTGCAGCTCCTCTCTAAGTACACAATGGTTCGGTGAAATGGTGGAGTGCCTCAATACCTTGTCAATGTCCCGAGTCTCCCGACTATAGATATGTTAAACTTTTTGATGTTGCTCAAATAGAAACTCTAGTGATAATGCTTGTGAACAAGAGGTGCAGACTAGCTAGTTGATGGAGTGCCCCTGCATCCCTAGTTTTTTTATGTTGTAAATATTATATCCGTATCTTAAAGCTGTTAACACTTGGACTGATATCTCCTTGTTTTTTTGTTCCTGAAATTGTTCCCTTCGGAAAGTCATTCATATTTACATAGTAGAGCTGCCAATTTAATGATTATTTTTAATTTTATAGTTTTAGGTATGTGGTTTGCCGTAGTCTTTAAATTGAAGCTGCATCTAGCCCATCTCTGAGTACCCATGCTTCTTGCCAATGCTTCAGTAAAATGGTTAAATTTGTTGTTATCAAATTTCCCACAAACGAATCATGTAGGCAATTGTTTCACACCTAGATGGGTTAGCAAAAATATGTACCTCTTGGTGGGTGCCATTACATGAACTCTTTTCAGTTAAAGAAGTTGGAATCCTCTTTTTTAATGAGCACATCCTACAAGACATGTGGTATTCCTTGTTCGATGAATGGTCTTGGAATCCTCGAGGGCATGTTTCATCTTTCATGACGATATGACATGGACCTTGGTTTTACGAGCTTTCTTGAGCACAATTTCAACCTTAATTCGTCGAAGAAAACATTAAGCCTTTTTTTCACAAGTCATATGCACTTTCCAATAAAAATAGGGAATTTAAATGAATATTTTTCGTTCTTTCTTTCCTCCTACTCAATTCCTGGCACATACATAGCTCATGGACGGTGGACCAGCGCCATAGTACCTTAATTTCCAACACAACAACCACTGCACAGTTCAGCAAAATTCAGCTTCGAGCATAACTAGTGATCAAGAACTTATTTTCATGCCATTTGGGGGGGAATATCCCCCTCTATAATTGTTGCAGGGTTTACTTGCAGCTTGTAGCATGTGTTGTAATTCCAAGAAGACGTGCCCAATAGCGAGAAGCAACATTGCCATCAGAACTGATTCACATAATTCGTGATTCTGAAATATCCGGGTCTAGACAATGCAAATAGCTGCTAGGGCTCTAGCATATAATTCAATGAACTGGTTCTATCCCAATTAGTGAAGAGTCGAGATCTTACATGTAGTTTTATATGCTGTAGATCAAATAATATTACTCCAATAGTGATTCTTGATTTCTGCTACTAGAGTTGATTTCATTGTTATCTTTACCCTTTTTTTTTTCTCTTTCCATTTTATTTTGCCGAGTGCTGGAGTTTGTGCACAGATAACACCATCTCTGGAGTCTCGACTCTTCACTCTGATTTCCATCATTTATGCAATAAGATATTGATTATTTGACTCAGAGGTATCTGACTGAGGTTCAACTTTGTACCTAACTGGTCGAACAAAAATATCCAACTGAATTCAAAAGATCTTTATCATCGAGTTAACAACTCGAGGGAAAGCTCTTCTCCAGAGCATATTCACTATAGGGTACACGCAATCTTTTAACAAATACAGACACAAAAATTGCATTAACAGGGGTATACACATAATCTAGTTTTCGTTTCTTTTTAGTTCAATCCAAAAATTCTTTACCTAGGTGACGGCAATGGGTACTGATTTAGTTGGTGAAGGGGTGTTTCTAATGTTCTCAGGAGGGTTCCAGTAATGAAAATGGTGTAGATCAGTTGAATGTTTGGTCATCGTGATCTTCGTTTTACGAATAGCAACAGTGGTTTCCATTGGTACGTGAAATTGGGGTGATGATCGTGGAAGTAGAGGTGAAAGTGAAAGTGGGTTGACGGATGATGGAAATCTTGAGACCTAATTTTGTTAGGGTTTATCTCTTGTGGGCTACTTAATTGGGTTTGATTGTGGATTTATGTCTACATGATATTTGGGCTTTTAAAAGTGTTTTACACAGTATTTATTTGGTCTCGTTTTTTTTTTTCAAGAGTTCTCAGGGTATATTCGGATATGAGTTTGGGACAGGCATTCAACCATTTTGGTCTTTTGTAAGGGGGTTTTCCATTTTTGGTTTTAATAGGCATTTCAACCGATAATTCTACAGCACCGCAAAAATGGTGGGACCCACGGTGGGACGCATAAGCACACCCCTGAAAGCTTCGGTGGGTCCCAGAGGCTGTGAGATGTGGTGAATGATTCACCGTGAATCTCACGGTCCTCCACCACGGTATCTGTAGCATCACTCCATTTCAACTTTGAAATGTCAGTGTGGGTTGTAACTTGTATTTGAGTTTCGTACAAATATTTTTTATTATACGTTAGATTTCTAATATAAATCTATTTACGGGACAAATTTTTTTTTTGCTATGCTGCCAATGCATAAATCTTTTCATGGATGCCTAATCTATGGTATCTAAGGCTGCACAAGAACCGGTTGAAAAGACACATGCACTTGATCTGGAAAAAAACCGGATCGGAACCGTACCGGAACCGGTGTAGCCGGTATAGGGACCGGTACTCAGTTTGAGAACCGGTGTAGAACCAAGTACAGGGACCGGTTATGGGGTTGTACCGGACTGGAACCGGACCATAAGTATCGGTTGATATAAGCCGTAGATATATTGATTAGAAGTAATCCTGGCCATTGATCCTAGGTATAGATATTTTATCTATCGAGTACTTCACTTGTTCTTCTTCTTCTTCTTCTTTTCTCGATCTGAAGAACTTCACTTCTTCTTCTTCTGTTTGTTCACCATCTCTGTCTCTAATCTCCATCAGATTCACCACCACTACCACCTTCTTCTCTACCACCACCACCACCACCACCACCATCATCAATTACCAACCACAAGTCCACAACAGGTAATTCATTCATCTGATGTTGGTGTTGATGGTGGTTTTTAGACAAGGGGTAAAATCGTAAAACCCCATGACCTAGTGTTACCCGCAACGCATTAACTAAGAGCATTTAACTCAGTGTAAATAATTAATAGGGGTATTTTTCAAAATACAGTTAGGGTTTTCAACACAAAACCCTAATTCCAAAACCAAGTCGCACCCCCGCGCACCATGGCAAAAGAATGCCAAACCAAGCCGCATCTTGCGCGCCCATGGCAACAATGCCAAACCAAGCCGCATCTTCTTTGCGCGCCATGGCAACAATGCCAAACCAAGCCGCATCTTTGCGCACCATGGCAACAATGCCAAATCAAGCCGCACCACTGCGCACCATGGCAACAATGCCAAACCAAGCCGCATCTTTGCGCGCCATGGCAACAATGCCAAACCAAGCCGCATCTTGCAGCGCCATGGCAACAATGCCAAACCAAGCGCATCTTGCGCCCCATGGCAACAATGCCAAATCAAGCCGCACCCTGCGCACCATGGCAACAATGCCAAACCAAGCCGCATCTTTGCGCGCCATGGCAACAATGCCAAACCAAGCCGCATCTTTGCGCACCATGGTAACCATGCCAAATCAAGCCGCACCCTGCGCACCATGGCAACAATGCCAAATCAAGCCGCATACTGCGCACCATGGCAACAATGCCAAATCAAGCGGCACCCTGCGCACCATGGCGACAATGCCAAACCAAGCCGCACCCTGCGCACCATGGCAACAATGCCAAATCTCCAAGCCGCTATGCCTTTGGCCCACGCCAAACATAGCGCCCTAGGTTTGCAAGACTTGCAACTAGGTCAACATGGCCGCACGTGCCATTGGCACATGCCAACACATGCCGCAAGCCATATTTCCAAGCCGCTATACCTTTGGCCCACGCCAAACATAGCGCCCTAGGTTTTCAAGACTTGCAACTAGGTCAACATGGCCGCACGTGCCATTGGCACATGCCAACACGTGCCGCAAGCCATATTTCTAAGCCGCTATGCCTTTGGCCCACGTCCAACATAGCGCCCTAGGTTTGCAAGACTTGCAACTAGGTCAACATGGCCGCACGTGCCATTGGCACATGCCAACACGTGCCGCAAGCCATATTTCCGAGTCGCTATGCCTTTGGCCCACACCAAACATAGCGCCCTAGGTTTGCAAGACTTGCAACTAGGTCAACATGGCCGCACGTGCCATTAGCACATGCCAACACGTGCCGCAAGCCATATTTCCAAGCCGCTATGCCTTTGGCTCACGTCTAACATAGCGCCCTAGGTTTGCAAGACTTGCAACTAGGTCAACATGGCTGTATGTGCCATTGGCACATGCCAACACGTGCCGCAAGCCATACTTCCAAGCCGCTATGCCTTTGGCCCACGCCAAACATAGCGCCCTAGGCTTGCAAGACTTGCAACTAGGTCAACATGGCCGCACATGCCATTGGCACATGCCAAATACACACACTGGTAGCCTAACTTGCAAACCGTGCAACCTACCACCAAGGCATTCCGCACATGCCATTGGCACATGCCAAATACACACACTGGTAGCCTAACTTGCAAACCGTGCAACCTACCACCAAGGCATTCCGCACATGCCATTGGCACATGCCAAATACACACACTGGTAGCCCAACTTGCAAACCGTGCAACCTACCACCAAGGCATTCCGCACATGCCATTGGCACATGCCAAACACACACGCTGGTAGCCCAACTTGCAAACCGTGCAACCTACCACCAAGGCATTCCGCACATGCCATTGGCACATGCCAAACACACACGCTGGTAACCTAACTTGCAAACCGTGCAACCTACCACCAAGGCATTCCGCACATGCCATTGGCACATGCCACACGCGCCACTAGTAGCGCCACTTGCACTCAAGATGCAACCAACACTCGAGACATCGACACAAAGGCGGGGGATGCTTCTTTAGGGTTTTGGTTTGGCGGTCCACGTGGTAGGATTCAAATATCGCACAACATATTTTCTTAGCGTGCGAGATTCAATTATTTACTTAACTCGCGAGAAGAGCTTGCGAGATTCATTATTTTTCATTACTCGCGAGAAGGTAGCAAGACTCGAGAGAATGTCTCGAGAGAAGGTAGCAAGGCTCGCGAGAGTGTCTCGAGAGAAGGTAGCAAGACTCGCGAATATCCATTAATGGAGATTGTAAATGTAATTCTTATGTAAATGTAATTATTTTCTTTATCATCTTCTTCCCCAAATAATTAGATCTAGAGCTCTACAAAATATCCATTAATGGAGATTGTAAATGTAATTCTTATGTAACCTCAACAATCATAGTGAAGAATCGTGGATGTAGATCACATTGATCGAACCACGTAAAATCTTATGTGTCTATTTAAATTTCTAGCACTTATATTTGGAATTTAGATAATTCATAAGATTTAGATCTACAAAATATAGTGAGGGGTGTAGTGTGGGATTTCCCGCAACTACACACAGCATGCACCGTACACTACGCTCATATTAAGAAAGCGTGAAAAGGAATAAAGCGGTCAAATAAAAGAGGAAATAAAGGTGAAAAACGTTTTCACCCATTAAACCATGCGGTTACCACCTCCTCCCATTATTTCACCCTTTACTCTCTTCCCTCATGAGGCCAGAGTGCGTTTCAATCTCGACTTGTATAAATAGGTCTTACCTATTTCCACCGAGACAACAAGTCTCGGTCAGGAGAAATATACTACACTTACACTCTCAGAAAGGCAACTTTGCAAGCTCTCCCAAAAAGCTTCCACCTCTTGCAAGCTTCCTAAGCTATCACTTTCTGATACAAGTCGAGATACTACTCTCCTCAACACCTTTCTTTGCTTCCCTCCCCAAATCAACCCTTCTCCTCCACTTTGTGACCGAAGCAAGTCCTGGAACGGCCATTTCTTGGTTTAGGCCGGACTTGTACAGTTGATCTCTCGAATCTATAAAGTGCTTACGTGCAGCACATTTGTTTAGGGTTTGAACCAATTTCTCACTCACCTACCGAATTTACCGAAATCGGCGAAACAATTTTTACCCATAAACAATTGGCGACCACAAATGGGAGGATTGATCTATCGGATACAATGTCGGGCTGTCGATCTCGTTCTTCGACCCGGATGTCAAGATGGTGGGGAAGGCGACTCAATCCGAAGAAACTACCAGACAACCCGGTTACTAGTTGTAAAACTACACGAGAAAACTGGGGACTTGCCGAAGATGCTACCGCTCAATACGACTCAATCAGACGCCCCGGTTACCAGTTGTAAAACTACACCTGAAAACCTGGGGACTCGTTGAAGATGCTACTGCCAGCGATTGGGGACTTGCGACTCGGTCCGACTCAACCGCCAGCATCCTTGTTATCGGTTGTTAAAACTACACCCCGTAAAACCGGAGACTCGGCCAAGACGCTACCAAAGAATTGGGGACTAACTGGCGATGCTACCAGCAAAGCCGCCTTTTACACGGAGAGGGGCGTGTTCACGAAACTTATGAAGTGAGTAAATTTAGACTGCACAAGATATACGATCTATTTTTAGGTTCCTAGTAAAACCGTCATACTGCTGAGTCTTGCGCCAATTGCTAGCACACACTCTCATAGAAGCAATATTCCTTTCCAAAAACATAATCAGAGTCATATTATCAAAACCATTCATCCCAAAATAATCCAACACCCAAAAAGCTACCACTGTCTATCAAAGGTCAAGCTTTGAACCGGACATCCAATATGTCTTTCAAAAAAAAAAAAAAAAAAGAAGAAGAACCTAAATGAAAGATCAACGAGAGAAACGTTCAAGGAAAATCATCCAACAAGTCCGCTCTTCTTGGAAAAAGTCAACTTTGCATCTTCAAGAGCCGCTCTCTTTATAGTCAACATCTTGGAAAGCCTTTCGAGTTCCACCTCCCCGTCGTGCAATCTCCTCGGCGGAAAGGCTTTCGATTGCTGCATCTTTCAACTTTCGGATCTCGGCAAGGCCTTCGACAAACCACGAAGTGTTGAACTCCTTTTCTACGCACACGTCGCGATGGTGCTCCCAAGTCGGCAATAACGTCTTCAAAAACGGTGTGACCAGCCACCTCACGCATATCCTCGATGGAAGATAAAGCCTCTTCCACATGCTTAACCAGTGCAAATCGACTAGTGACTTTCTTGGTTGTGGCCATATGTCTGTACTTCTCCCAGATTCTGGTGTACAACGCCTCGTGCTTAGCCGACGCACGAAGCCGCTAACCAAAGACATGACCCGGATAAGGAACCAGAGTACGGAGGATCAAAAAGGCGCATGCACCTGGCCTCACGACTCGCAAAGGGTCTTCTTCCATGTCTACGGCAGCAACCATCGAGAAATCATCCGCCGTTTGAGCCACATCTCGTGCTTTGACAATTGGCTAACGCCCATCTCCAAGTCACCAATGGTGGTCAACAAAAGGCAAGTTTTCGTGTGGCTCTACCCCAGAATCATCCTCCGAACCGGATTCCTCCTGCGAACTTGAGTTAGACATTTTTCAAAAGAAGAAACAGAAGAAGAAAGAAAAGAAGCGCTTGCCAGACGCGCTTGCCAGACGCGCTTACTAGACGTGCTTACCAGACACGCTTACCGGACGCACATGCCGGCACACATGCCGCACGCGCATGCTAGCCACGATACCACACTCTGTGCTAACAATTTGCATCCTTCCGGCGCTAACATCTTGCGCCCTTCCAAGACCATCCTCTCCCTTCGAAACAGACCATGAACTCAACCCATCTATCAAAAGAACGCAATGGGCTTTGGCACATCCCGAAATCAATATTGGAAGAGGAATATACCCCTTTATGAAGACGAGAACCGTATGGTGTTCTCTCGGGCGAACCGAACGTGTCTTCTTTTCATCTTCACCACCGGTTAACAAAATTGGCACGAAACACAGGTGATTCTTCCGAGCAGAGGCAAGTTTTTTTTTTTGACGAAGAATTCATCATCCGTGTTTGGTTTGGAACTATGGACATCTTTTCGATGAGGCGAAATTCATTCGGGTAACATCTTACCGAATTTCTTCATAACAACTTAGTAACAAGATATCTCGCACACGGAAAAAGACAAAATTATCTCCCGACACATAACCGCGCCCAACAAAGGAAAACTCGAAATACAAAAAAAAAAAAAAAGAGAGAAAGGGCGTATTCTTTATCGGCTCAAAACTCGCACACGCAAAGATATCATTCTTCGGGTTCGAATTATATATGGAGCATTCTCTACGGGTTCAAAAATACACACGCAGTATTTTCTCCAGGGTTCAAAAATACACACGTGGTATTTTCTGCGGGGTTCAAAAATACACACGCAATATTTTCTGCAGGGTTCAAAAATACACACGCAGTATTTATTGCAGGGTTCAAAAATACACACGCAGTATTTTCTCCAGGGTTCAAAAATACACACGTGGTATTTTCTGCAGGGTTCAAAAATACACACGCAAAGTATTTTACTGGGGTTCAAAAATACACACGCAAGTATTTTTTTCTGCAGGGTTCAAAAATACACACGCAGTATTTTCTCCAGGGTTCAAAAATACACACGCAGTATCTTCTTCGGGGTTCAAAAATACACACGCAGTATTTTCTTCGGAGTTTCAAATTATATACGCAAAGATTTTATACGGGCTCAAGTGCGTCTATCGGTATCATTCTTCGGGTTCAAGATTATATATGGAGCATTTTTCTATGGGTTCAAAAATTGCACGCGCAGTATTTCTTTCAGGACCGAAAATTCATATATGCAATATTTCCTACGGGTTCGAAGTCATATGAAGCACATATACAGTATTCTTCTTCGGGATTCATATACAATATTCTCTACGGGTTCAAAAATTGCACGCGCAGTATTTCTTTCAGGACCGAAAATTCATATATGCGATATTTTCTACGGGTTCGAAGTCATATGAAGCACATATACAATATTCTTCTTCGGGATTCATATACAGTATTCTCTACGGGTTCGAAACGCACACGCGTGATTTGCTTCGGGGTTCAGAATTATACGCAGTATTTTATACGGGCTCAAGTGCGTCTGCAATATACTTCTTCGGGTTCAAAATTATATATGGAACACTTTCCTACGGGTTCGAATAATATATGCAATATTTCCCTTGGGCGCATACATACAATATTTTCTACAAGAGACACGCCAAGAAATTATATGCGCAATATATAAATGCCCACTCTTAGGGTTTACACCTACATAAAAAGGGAAACAAGAGAAGTACTGGAAGACATACCTGGAAGCTGGTTTTTCTTTGTGACTCTGCCACTAGTAGGAAAGGATGAAAGGAATAAGTTGCAAGATGAGAGAAAGGGATTTTATATATATGTGGGCGAGAAGATTCTGAAATAGGGAAGGATTTCTCTTTACCAAAAATCGTGCGGGCTCACAAGAACGCCTAATGCCGCCCAAGTCACGCTTGCAAGCACGCACAGCTTCCACACCTTGCGCCGGTCTCACCAGCAAGAACGCACAGCTTCCACACCTTGCGCCGGTCTCACCAGCAAGCACGCACAGCTTCCCCACCTTGCGCCGGTCCCACCAGCTAGAACGCTCAGTTTCCAAACTCGCCCAACTTCCCAATGTCGCCCAAGCTGCATCGGCCCCACATATTGCACCAATGACCGCCCAAGTCACGCTTGCAAGCACGCACAGCTTCCACACCTTGCGCCGGTCTCACTAGCAAGCACGCACAGCTTCCCCACCTTGCGCCGGTCCCACCAGCTAGCACGCTCAGTTTCCTAAACTCGCGTCAATTTCCCAACGTCGCCCAAGTTGCACCGGCCCCACCAATTTGCGCCGACCTCCCAATGGTCGCACAAGTCATGCCTGCAAGCACGCAAGACTTCTACACTTTGCGCCGGTTCCACCAGCTAGCCCACTCAGCTTCCCAACTCACGCCAACTTCCCAACGTCGCCTAAGCTGCATCGGGCCCACCAATTGTGCCAGCCTCCTGATTTGTGCAAAACTACCAGAGGCAAGGATTCCAAATCCTATTTATAAAAGGTCAGACAAGCCTCCTTCAATTTTCTTTACGGTTTGTTGTTAATAGTTTGTCACCATCTTATGCTTACCTCGCAACAAAGCCCCTGTTCCGAGCTAAGCGGGGACTTAATTGTTGATGGTGGTTTTTAGACAAGGGGTAAAATCGTAAAACCCCATGACCTAGTGTTACCCGCAACGCATTAACTAAGAGCATTTAACTCAGGTGTAAATAATTAATAGGGGTATTTTTTCAAAATACCAAATTAGGGTTTTCGACACAAAACCCTAATTCCAAAACCAAGTCGCACCTCTGCGCACCCGGGCAAAGAATGCCAAACCAAGCCGCATATCATGCACCATGGCAACAATGCCAAACCAAGCCGCATATCATGCACCATGGCAACAATGCCAAATCAAGCCGCACCCGCGCACCATGGCAACAATGCCAAACCAAGCCGCATCTTGCGCGCCATGGCAACAATGCCAAACCAAGCCGCATCTCGCGCACCATGGCAACAATGCCAAACCAAGCCGCATATCACTGCGCGCCATGGCAACAATGCCAAACCAATCCGCATATCTGCGCACCATGGCAACAATGCCAAATCAAGCCGCACCCTGCGCACCATGGCAACAATGCCAAACCAAGCCGCATACTGCACGCCATGGCAACAATGCCAAACCAAGCCGCATACTGCGCACCATGGCAACCATGCCAAATCAAGCCGCACCCTGCGCACCATGGCAACAATGCCAAATCAAGCCGCATCTCTGCGCACCATGGCAACAATGCCAAATCAAGCGCACCTGCGCACCATGGCGACAATGCCAAACCAAGCCGCACACTGCGCACCATGGCAACAATGCCAAATCTCCAAGCCGCTATGCCTTTGGCCCACGCCAAACATAGCGCCCTAGGTTTGCAAGACTTGCAACTAGGTCAACATGGCCGCACGTGCCATTGGCACATGCCAACACGTGCCGCAAGCCATATTTCCAAGCCGCTATGCCTTTGGCCCACGCCAAACATAGCGCCCTAGGTTTGCAAGACTTGCAAATAGGTCAACATGGCCGCACGTGCCATTGGCACATGCCAACACGTGCCGCAAGCCATATTTCTAAGCCGCTATGCCTTTGGCCCACGTCCAACATAGCGCCCTAGGTTTGCAAGACTTGCAACTAGGTCAACATGGCCGCACGTGCAATTGGCACATGCCAACACGTGCCGCAAGCCATATTTCCGAGCCGCTATGCCTTTGGCCCACACCAAACATAGCGCCCTAGGTTTGCAAGACTTGCAACTAGGTCAACATGGCCGCCCGTGCCATTAGCACATGCCAACACGTGCCGCAAGCCATATTTCCAAGCCGCTATGCCTTTGGCTCACGTCTAACATAGCGCCCTAGGTTTGCAAGATTTGCAACTAGGTCAACATGGCCGCATGTGCCATTGGCACATGCCAACACGTGCCGCAAGCCATACTTCCAAGCCGCTATGCCTTTGGCCCACGCCAAACATAGCGCCCTAGGCTTGCAAGACTTGCAACTAGGTCAACATGGCCGCACATGCCATTGGCACATGCCAAATACACACACTGGTAGCCTAACTTGCAAACCGTGCAACCTACCACCAAGGCATTCCGCACATGCCATTGGCACATGCCAAATACACACACTGGTAGCCTAACTTGCAAACCGTGCAACCTACCACCAAGGCATTCCGCACATGCCATTGGCACATGCCAAATACACACACTGGTAGCCCAAATTGCAAACCGTGCAACCTACCACCAAGGCATTCCGCACATGCCATTGGCACATGCCAAACACACACGCTGGTAGCCCAACTTGCAAACCGTGCAACCTACCACCAAGGCATTCCGCACATGCCATTGGAACATGCCAAACACACACGCTGGTAACCTAACTTGCAAACCGTGCAACCTACCACCAAGGCATTCCGCACATGCCATTGGCACATGCCACACGCGCCACTAGTAGCGCCACTTGCACTCAAGATGCAACCAACACTCGAGACATCGACACAAACTGGGGGATGCTTCTTTAGGGTTTTGGTTTGGCGGTCACAGTGTAGGATTCAAATATCGCACAACATATTTTCTTAGCGTGCGAGATTCAATTATTTACTTAACTCGCGAGAAGAGCTTGCGAGATTCATTATTTTTCATTACTCGCGAGAAGGTAGCAAGACTCGAGAGAATGTCTCGAGAGAAGGTAGCAAGGCTCGCGAGAGTGTCTCGAGAGAAGGTAGCAAGACTCGCGAGAGTGTCTCGAGAGAAGGTAGCAAGGCTCGCGAGAGTGTCTCGAGAGAAAGTAGCAAGGCTCGAGAGAGTGTCTCGAGAGAAGGTAGCAGGAGCCTGCGAAATTATCAAAGAGCTCGAGAGAATATGAACTGTATGTGAGCTGTCATCCACTATGTAAATACTATATAAAGAGGAGAGCAGGAGAGAGAAAAGGAGGAATAATTTTGAGAGGAATAATTTTGAGAGGAATAATTTTGGGAGGACATTTTTTAGAGAGAGAAATATTTTGGAGAGAGATATTTTTGGAGAGAGATTTATTTTCTTTATCATCTTCTTCCCCAAATAATTAGATCTAGAGCTCTACAAAATATCCATTAATGGAGATTGTAAATGTAATTCTTATGTAACCTCAACAATCATAGTGAAGAATCGTGGATGTAGATCACATTGATCGAACCACGTAAAAAATCTTATGTGTCTATTTAAATTTCTAACACTTATATTTGGAATTTAGATAATTCATAAGATTTAGATCTACAAAATATAGTGAGGGGTGTAGTGTGGGATTTCCTGCTACTACATATGCGCTAGAAACAGGGACGAGTCTATTTGATTTTGTTGATTTAAGAGAGTTCCATTGAAGCTTGGATACACTGGATCTTCAAAGATTAGAGGTAAAAAACGGCGGTATCAGATGGAGATATTCATCTTCAGGCAACATTTGCTAAAGTTCAAAGAGGACAGAAGAAAAGGAAAGATACAATATACTTGCTCAAAACAACGGCACACCACAAAGTTGAAAAAATCATCATTAACAATAAATCAAGAAGAAAAATCTTGATTTAATAATGTATGGATGAACGTTTTCCCCAGCACAAATTATTAGCAGCGAATGAAGAGCAAATCAGTTGGGAGTAATAATCTCGAGTTAAAGGGAACGTGAGCGAAGAAAATACAACATCAAAATTCAACAAAGATGGTTTTACTTCGTCAAATAACTAGGGAAGAAAAACAAAAAATGAAAGAGCTAACTCGCGAAGGCAAAAACAACCAGCTCGTGGCGATCAGAAGAAAGTAAAAGACCAAAGAAGAAGAAACAAAGACAAATAACTTGGCGAAACAACCAGTTTCATACAAATCACTTCGAAAGTCAAATCCCAATCAACTATTTGCAAACAAATTTCGTCACCAACTCAGTAAAGTAATCAATGAAGCTGCGAGCAACACAACCAAAAGTGAGACAGAGGATCCACCATACAATCACCTCGTCATCAGCAGTGGGGAACCCATGATAATTCATGAAGAAACCGATGTCCAAGCAGGCATCATCATCAATAACTCATGCACGTGAAGCTTGCAATTCAACTTCGCTACCTAAGAACAGTGTTATTGACTGTCTGCGAAGGAGCAGGAAATATCATTGCAGCCCAAAATGAACTCTTCTCGCCAGCAAGTAGGTGAAAAGGGGTGCTCCATCAGTTGTTCCAGCCGAGAAGAGTTCCAGCATTAATCCAGCCGCAGCCAACATCAAGCTCTCAGAATTAGTCGGTTACCTCGGTGAACGATCGGCCAACGTTAATCCGACAACAAAGACTTGATGAAACGATCATCATCTCGAATTAGTCTCGCCAACACCCTTTATCAAAGAAAAGGCACAAAGGTGCGATATTCATATTTAGGCATCAAGCTAAGGGAAAAGGGGATGAGAAGACGTTGAATAACGATGATAGCAGCATGTATGATCAAACTCACTTCCTATCAGGTGCCATTAACAGTGAAAATGAAAGCTTCAGGGGGGCTGCATATCATAACAGCTCAACATGCAAGTTGTAGCAGACTGGGGATAGCAGCAAGTTTCTACTCGATAATTAATTCCCACAACTCTCATCATCAACTCTCATTTCTGCTAACCAATGGCTCTTTCTCAGCACAATGTGTTAGTAGTGAATAAAGAAAACTGTGTACTTCTGCGAACTGTAGGATCGAATATCTTCCCAAGCACGAGTCCATAAGAGAAATTATAAGGCGATTAAAAACATCTCAGAACTTCAAGGGAGAAAGCAAAAGGCAAAGACACGACGATCTTCTTTTTGGGCAATCAATCCAGATTCGCAACAACTAAGTTCGAGTAAATCACTCAATCTACATTCTCATGATTAAAACAATTCAATCTGCATGAAAAGAAGGTATATAATTTCCTATATAATTCAATATCACTAGGTCATCATGCACGGCATGAAAAGAAAAGGGACGAAACGCTACAACGTGAAGATTACACACAAAGCATCAGGCGAAGCAATAATCTCAACAGCTAATTTCATCAGCAGCCTTAGGCAAGGATCACAATCAAGCGAACAAATTCACAGGCGAAGGAAAAGCATCGTTCCAGCGAGAAAGCACCAATATCAACCAACAACGATAACAATTAAATGTATGGCAAAACAACCAAAGCTAATTTTTGCAGTGATGAGAGCATGGTAAAGAAGAGAACAGTTCGAAACGATCACCTTCAACAACTGAGAGACGATGAAAGGAGGGAAGCAAACTTTGCCAAGACTGAACCGATGACGAATAATGAAAATTATCAGTTGTGTTGACGTCAAGCTAGGTCGATATAGCAATCTGATGAGTTTATCATGAGACCATTACAATCATCAATTAACAATACCAAGAGAATTCGATAGCTAGAGAGAACACTGTCGATCACTAGCGAGAAGAGGAACACGAAGACTTTAGCTGGGAAAATCCAACTATGAGGAATGCAAACTTGCCAAAGCAAAAGATATAGAAGAAATTCACTTTATCAACAAAGTTCCAGCGAGGTTGCCGCAAAGACATAAAGCAGCAAAGTAATTTAGCAAAACCTAGACAACTTGGTATCTACACAACGGCATCACCAGCAAAGCAATAATGGAAATATAATGATATTGCGACGGCTTCGCCCAGAGAAGAGATCGGAAAAGCGAATGTAATAACAGGAAGTACAAGGACCATCAAGGACAGGTAAAGAAATTAATGAGAAAATAAATTTTGCAGGTGTAAGAGATATGAGGAGAAAGCGGCACAGATGAGAGAAATAAACAAAGACAGATGGGTGAAAGAAAGGAAGAAAGAGGCATAGCAGAAAGAAACGACGAACGAATTACTCTGTCACCACCTTGAAGCAAAGTTAACCCAGCAATTAACGGAGAGGGATCAGTTCCAGAGCTATCAGTACAAGGGAGAGTTCAAAACTGCCCAGAGAAAGAGCCAAGGAATGACAATAGCAACAAAATCAACCAATAAAGCCCACATAATGAAATAAATAATAGATCACTTCGCCAACACAGTCAGGCTTGCGAGTATAACAAAGCAATAAGTCACTTCGCCAGGATCTCGTAATTACAGCGAAAGCCAATTCTTATGATAATTCTTCAACAACAACTTCAAGCACATGTGATTACTTGCACGAATTATGCACAAATTTACTTCGTCAACAACATTCAAAAGGTTACACATGCCAAGCTCACATCATCATCAATTCCAGGGACGATAACATAACTCGAAACCAGATTACGGCAGAGAAGCAATCAGGAAAAGAAAAGAAGCAATACTGAAATTTTACGTGAAGAAAACTTCAGGGGGCAATTACTTAATGACGAAGGGAAAAGCTAGGTGAAGTTAGCAGAATATGTGAAGAAGAATTAGGTTCATTACCGTTGCGAAGAGAACAATGACGTTAAGAAGAGAACACATCTAACCACTAATGCGGAGCAAGCAAAAATGTCATGCAGGGGTTACTTCATTAAAGGTTCAGTAAAGTTAACTTTGTGATAAAAAGAAAGTATTCTTCGCAGAGATATTTTGAACTTACATAGACCATAGACATTTCATTTCGCAAACAACAATACACACGATTGGTCCGGGCGGTAGAATACAAACATGAGGACACGGGTTCAAGTCTCGCCATTAGCCTATTTATTTTTGCTGCGGCATCTATTCATTCAAGAGGGACTGTTAAAGAGTGTTGGGCGGCGTCTATACACTTCAAGAGATATTTTCGCGCAAGAATTTCGTCCAAGTCCAGTTTGCACAAACCCACTAAAGCTCACCCAATAGTAAACGAGCAATCAATGATCAATGTTTAAGCTCGCACAGTAGCTATGCAGTTGCGAATTTCTAATGCAATTAATCGGTCAGAGGCATGAATTTGGTATTTCATTACTTCGCCAGATCTTTGATTATTTCGCAAAGAATGAAGAAAAGAATGA
Source organism: Papaver armeniacum (assembly GCA_023531295.1). Classification (NCBI taxonomy): domain Eukaryota; kingdom Viridiplantae; phylum Streptophyta; class Magnoliopsida; order Ranunculales; family Papaveraceae; genus Papaver; species Papaver armeniacum. Next base: position 101,522 of record JAJJWW010005612.1, on the reverse strand, counting down.
TTATTTCGTTAAGAATGATTGAAAGAAATGACAGAAATGAAGAAATGAATGAAAGAATGCATGAAAGAATGAAGACATGCGATAATTTCGCAAAGATAATGAGAAGAGAAAATCAAAAATGAATGATTGAATGAATTAACAAAAATGATTGAGTGAGTGAATGGGACGAACCTTTATGGCGTACACCCTAGTTCGCGAATTATATTTCGTAAGAGGCAAATGTAAGACCTAAAGTGCGTCATATAAGGGGTATCTCTTAACATGGCTCGGTGGAAGGTTACACCGCTCCCCTGAAACCTGGGTCATACAGATTTGGGGCCCATGAAAGCCTATCCTGGGGAGATACCTTGGATTCCCAACTATATATGTAGGTTATACCACTGGTTGGGCGACCGAGGTCTCTTCCAAGGAGTCGGTGTATGCTCAAGGCGCCGAGGTACACGGTTGAGCCCGAGTGCCGGGATGGATGAACCTACCCTGGCCATTCTTGGCAAGTCTTGGCATATGTTGCACTCGCCGAAGAAAACTCCACTTAGGGTGCGGTCTCGTAACCATAAACCCTATAGGTATAAGGGATAAGAGCTCTGCGAAAACAACTGGTTGTTGTTAAGACCGGATGGGAGGAGCTAGTCTTGTATGGCCGATGTTTCGCCTCCTTGAAGGGGCAACCGGGGAGATGATAAGGGCGACGCTCTCCATTAGGGGGAGTGTCAAAACAGACGCAAATGTCATGAGGCTTTGTTTTCGCAAGGAGACTTAGGCTTGTCATATTTGTGCAATGATCCTGCAGAGGCAATAATACTAACGCGAGGGTAAGGCGAGATCAATGGGTCTTTACACGAAAGTGTACGGACGTCTCTGCGATTTCGTCGCAAGACGACAATGTCATGGGGCTTTATGTTCGCAAGGATATCTAGGCCTGTCATATTGTCGCAACTAAAACATCCTGCAGAGGCAAAAATACTTGGAAAATGATAAGGCAAGATCAATGGGTCTTTACATGCAAGTGTAAAGACGTCCTGCGATTTTGTCGCGATGAAAGGTGGCAGGGGAAGACCTCTAATTAGGGAGGTCTAACTTGGAAGACCACACAAAATGATAAGGCAAGGTCAATGGGCCATTGCATGAAAATGTAAAGGCGGCCTGCGACCTTGTCGCAACAAGAAGAGATAAAATAAAGACTACCGAAATGATAAGGCGAGAAAAGTGGGTTTCTCCTTTCATGGAGATACCTGCGACCTCGTCGCAATGATAAAATTCAACGTAAAGCAATGAAGAGATTATACTATCGCATGAGCACAACGCAGGAGATAGAGGAAAGATAAGAATGAAGAAATAACTCACTCATTCAACACTTTTTCAACGATTCTACCTTCGTAGATAAAGAACAGAGGCAACAATGGATTACCGAAAAAACATTTTATGTTCTTTATTTTCTCGGTAAGAATCATTTCCAAAGAAGATGTTTACCAATGAACAACAAGAATCCTCACCAAAAATGGAATAATGACTTCGCATGAACAGAGGCAATACTTCTTATACTTCAAGGATTAATATTTCTTATCCACTTCGCATGATGGATTCGCAATACTTCTTATATTTAGAGGATTAAGTACTTCTTATACTTCTTAAAGGATACTTCATACTTCTTATATATTTCGAGGATTAAGTACTTCTTATACTTCTTCAAGGATACTTCATATATACTTCTCAAAGCTTCGGAACTTCGCAAAAGAATAGAGGCAAGTACGTACTTTTCAAGTCCAGTATTCTTCCGCTCGTTCCTTCATCAACAAAGATCAAAGATTACTACAACAACAGATTTTTCCTTAAAGATCGCTCTTCAAGCAATATTCAAGGAAAAAGAGGCAAGATGTAGGATTCAAATATCGCACAACATATTTTCTTAGCGTGCGAGATTCAATTATTTACTTAACTCGCGAGAAGAGCTTGCGAGATTCATTATTTTTCATAACTCGCGAGAAGGTAGCAAGACTCGAGAGAATGTCTCGAGAGAAGGTAGCAAGGCTCGCGAGAGTGTCTCGAGAGAAGGTAGCAAGACTCGCGAATATCCATTAATGGAGATTGTAAATGTAATTCTTATGTAAATGTAATTATTTTCTTTATCATCTTCTTCCCAAATAATTAGATCTAGAGCTCTACAAAATATCCATTAATGGAGATTGTAAATGTAATTCTTATGTAACCTCAACAATCATAGTGAAGAATCGTGGATGTAGATCACATTGATCGAACCACGTAAAAAATCTTATGTGTCTATTTAAATTTCTAGCACTTATATTTGGAATTTAGATAATTCATAAGATTTAGATCTACAAAATATAGTGAGGGGTGTAGTGTGGGATTTCCCGCAACTACACACAGCATGCACCGTACACTACGCTCATATTAAGAAAGCGTGAAAAGGAATAAAGCGGTCAAATAAAAGAGGAAATAAAGGTGAAAAACGTTTTCACCCATTAAACCATGCGGTTACCACCTCCTCCCATTATTTCACCCTTTACTCTCTTCCCTCATGAGGCCAGGGTACGTTTCAATCTCGACTTGTATAAATAGGTCTTACCTATTTCCACCAGACAACAAGTCTCGGTCAGGAGAAATATACTACACTTACACTCTCAGAAAGGCAACTTTGCAAGCTCTCCCAAAAAGCTTCCACCTCTTGCAAGCTTCCTAAGCTATCAATTTCTGATACAAGTCGAGATACTACTCTCCTCAACACCTTTCTTTTCTTCCCTCCCCAAATCAACCGTTCTCCTCCACTTTGTGACCGAAGCAAGTCTGGAACGGCCATTTCTTGGTTTAGGCCGGACTTGTACAGATTGATCTCTCGAATCTATAAAGTGCTCACGTGCAGCACATTTGTTTAGGGTTTGAACCAGTTTCTCACTCACCTACCGAATTTACCGAAATCGGCAGAAACAATTTTTACCCATAAACAGGACTGAACTTAAAAGTAGGTAACAGTAAGAAGCATGGGTTAGAGATGGGATAGATGCAGCTTCAACTTAAAGACTGCAACAAAAGCGTACATTGCATCTCAGGGGAGAAAAAATGCAAATACCGGAACATGTAAAACTGAAGGCAGAGCACAAACCACATACATATAACTATAAAATTAAAAAGAATCACTAAATTGGAAGCTCTAAGTTACCAGGTAAATAGGAATGACTTCCCGGATGGAGCAAATTCCAAGCTGGGAGATACCAAAGCAAGTGTTAGCAGCTTCAAGATACATATGTAATATTTACAACATACAAAAAAAAACTAGTCTGCACCAATACAACTCTTATTAACAAGCATTAATTATTACTAAATTTTCTTCTATTTGTGCATGGATAGGCTGATGAAATGAAGAAAACAAAAGTAGCAACAGCAAAAAGTTTATAACATATCACTAAGACATTGAGAAGGTATTGAGGCACCCCACCATTTTTATTGAACCATGATGTACTTAGAAAGGAGTTGTGACAGTGTACACTATATCCCTCCTAAAGATGCAGCTCAGAATGGACTCAAAGCAAGCCATATACCAAATAAAAGAAGGAAAACTACCAAATTACGCTCATTTTCAGTAGTTCATCCAACAATTCAACATATAAATGTAACGATGCATGCATATGGAACCTCAGTTGAAAATATTCCTGGTCATACTATTATCTCTATAATGTGAACAGGAAATAATTTTGGAAATAAAACTAAATCAACGATGAAATACGGGGGGATATCTGTGTAGATATAGTGAGGAGGAGGAGGCCCCCGGCCCCGGAGACTATACTGCAGTGTCTAAATAGTGGCTCGTTTCTCATATTCTTGGTCAATTTTCACACCTTACACACGAGGGTTTGGATTTTCTGCCATTCTCTATTTGTTTTTTTTTACATGAAGACAAATTCTCACATATAAACCTAGTGGTTTGACAAGATTGGATTATAGTGCAGACGAGGAATGGAACTCAGGCTCCACTCAGGATGTGAACTGCACAAGACACCGGAGGAGGAGGAGGAGGATCGGAAGTCTGACTCTGAGCGAAGCTTCCCTCTTTTAAGTTGAAAAAGTTTGTGTTGTTCTCTTTGAAATTTCTCCTAAACTAACAAGGATACAACATAAAGACAACACACCAGGACATGCCAATTCTATAAATACAGGAAATTGATGCCGGGGCACATTTCGGTTGGTTTAAGTAACAGTCCGCGTGTTATAACCCCAAAGGTGTCACTATCCGTCCACAAAAAACCCATCAAAACAAAAGTAACACAAAAACCCCAACAAAACAAAAGTAACTCGCGGTTGATGAAACCAAAATTTGGTTTCATCATAAAATTTGATGAAACCCCAAAGAATTTGATGAAACCAAATTTTGGTTTCATCATAAAATTTGATGAAACCAATTTTGAAATTTGGGGTTTTTGTTTCAATTTTTTAAAATTTGGGGTTTTTGTATCAAGTTTGTTTAAGATGGAGTTTTAATGGATCCCAACATTTGAGTGGGGTTTTTGTACCACAAGTTTGGTCACCTTGGGTTTTTATGACTAGTTTTGTTAAGTAATTACTTAAGTTTTCATGATTTTTCTTGTAATGAAGTAATCTGCACCAATGTAAGTACCCTTTACTGGTTATTGACAACATTATCATTACTTGGCCTATCTTAATCGGAGATTCTATCAAGCACTTAAAGCAATAACAGCAAAGTTCAAGATCTTGACATTTCTGAGATACCATTTCAACAAACTTCAAGTTCCAAGTATCTCTTCTAGTCTCGGATTTTGCAAGTGCCACATCTGAAACTCTATCCGACCTTGGGTAACATGTACTTTAATCAAAATCAACAAAAATGCTGCAAGACAGCCCTAGGCATGATCTTCGGGTAAAGGTTTATTTGGTTGTAAATTTTGTCCATCTTGCTAAGCCATGAGCCATCAGTAATTACCTTGGCTAACCAGAATTCATGAACGTCAAGAAGTGGTGCAGTACAATGATAAGTGTTTTGGATGGTGGAGCCTCAGAACTAAGATATGCGATACTTACACAAGTTAATTGATGTAGATGCCACTTTCTAAGTAAAATATAAACAGTTAAAGACATACAATATTTCTTTCAGCTAATAGATCACAGGCTCTGCTTCCCTCTTAATTAGTGAATAGGATTTTTTTTTGTATTTCATCTTTTGATTATGATCTTCCTATGTTCATAAGAGTAAGTTACAAGTACATACAACAATACCCAAATCAGCCATGAAGACACCCTGAAATCTCTAATTCGATGATTACCAATATAACAGTTGCATAGACCTGGTCATATCTCATTTCTAAATCTGCATAGAAGAACCAAAAACATGAATGTCAATGGTGTGGGCTAAGATCAAGAATGAAAATACCAAACACCACCATTTTATTTACAGATCTTACCTTATAAATATGTTTGAGACTGGGTACCATAGCGCACATCAAGGGACTAACAATTTAGATTTGAGAGGATAAGTCATTATGACAACAATTTCAAAGATATGTGTCTTTTCTCTTCTCTTTGATCTCCACCAAGGTATGTGTAATGGTTCACCAAAACTAATTTTATCATAAAGCCCCATCTGAACTAATTTTGGAACCGGCAAGAAGAACTGCAGTTACTTCTTTTTCCACCTCCCTCACACTTCCAGCCTCCACTCTCACTCAATATCTACAAAAATATTAGGTCTTGCTTCATTTATAAGGGGAATATGAGATTTTACTAGAATACCCTTTGTCTAACCCCACTTGCCAGGCAGTGAGCAAACATATTTCTGAAGAGTATCTTAAATTGATTTGTGTTGTTAATCTACTCAACAGCAGTATACGCCAGTATTATTAAACAGATAGCTGTTTGATATTTCCCAATACCTCGGCAGAAATAGCAGATAGACACATCTAAGGAACTATCTCGCCAGCTAAAGCGGCCTGGATACGAGGAGGAGGAGAAAGCACTACAATGGTTGAGCCTAGCATAGCTTGCAAGATTATGTTGATGTACCTGAACTGAATTGAAGCAAACAGTTTGGGGAGCCTAAGAATTTCGAATATGATAGGGTCGATTATCCTAGGAGGGGATAGGTTAGGGGAGTTGAGCAAGTTCACCACTAACTGGAGTCCCCTTCGATGCTACACCTTTCCAGGACAATCTTCTTGGAAAAATTCACAGCCTGCAGAAAATCTTGAGATTCAGCGCAAAGAGGGGGGCTTTCCATGAAATAACTGGATTCACTACCGGAAGGGAGGAGACCAGCTTGGAGATTGACTTATGTTGTTACGAACAAATGACCTTGAGTATCAGCGAAATTTAAAGCTTGGGGCATTGCAGTAATTACTGTACAAGGTTGAAGCCTCGTAGAGGACTTCGGGGGCATAGTTTTAAGAAATGTTATTCCCAGTTAGGTTGCAGTTTTCAGTTTGTTCGTAGTCATAAGTGCCTTTCACAGCATAAATCTTGGCAAACTAAGATTATAAAAATTCTGACCAGTCATTCCCAGACAAAAGGGGAAGAAAGAACTAAAAAAGGACTAGTCTTTGCAGGCTATCACGTTAGAAAGGATATCTTCACGGTAACAAGTACTCAAAAAGAGTAGAAATTAAGGAATCATTCTCATTACGTAAGACAATTAGACAAAATCTTAGGTTAGCCGTGAGCAAGAGCTGCAAGACTCGCACTTATATCGAATACTATAATATTGATTTCGAAACTCACTATTACAACTAGAGCTGCAAGCCTTCACTTACATCGAAGATCATGCAACATTGATTCCAAAAATAAAAAGCAAGTTAAATCTTTTGATAGGAAAAATCAATACAAGAAAAATTGTGATTGCTTTGATGGTGCTTTGAAATATCCGGACTTTCATTTGCGGTGATGTTGGGATCTATTGTTGCCTATTGAAACTTAAACAAGGCAAGCCATAGATAAATACACCTCAGGAGCATATGTTCAAAGTAACATGCATTTTAGGATGTCATTGTGACTAAACAAGCAACAATTAACAACATAAAAAATTCAAGATTACTAATTAAACAGTTCTGGAGAGAAAGCAAAATAGTAGCATAAAACATAACGCACGGGAAATTGATAGCGTCAAGCAGAGGGTGTTTGATAAAAAAAAAAAAAAAAAAAAATTACCATTGACAAGGGATCAAGGCTTTCCACCATTTTACTGAACCATGGGCACGAAGCATGGCTACTCAGGTTGAGCTACAGCAGCATACATTGCATCCCTTCTACAGATTGAGCTCAGAATTGACGTAAAGATAGAAAAACGAAACCCATACTCCAAGACCAAAAATCACTAACAAATTTCACTCGCATTTTTTAGTTGTTCCACCAACCAACAATCACTGACACACTCCCACACAACAATGTAAGCAACCAAGTATCGTGTAAATATGAATTGACATCACAAACATAACTAATTCAGTGACAAAATAATAGGGATATCTGTATATGTAGGAAAAAATATACAACATTCAAAGAAAGCCTGCTATAAACAACTATATAGCATGATACAATGCCTACTATCTGCCACATTGTAGTTTGCCGCAGCCAGTGGAAGCCTAACCAAATTGCAACAGAACATGTTTCAATCCTGTTACCACGATAATAGTGAAAAAATCATTACCCAAATTCACTTGCATTTTTAGAAATTGAACCAAAAAACTAGCAAACTCGGATATAACATTTAGGCGGAAGTAAGATCCAGAGAATCAATTAATGAAGATCCCACATCCCAACTTAATAAAAAATTCCAATTAGTCATACTACTACACTGTTATGAACATTCCAATTAGTCATCAAATGAATAATCAGAGCTACATTTAATCTTAATTAGTACAACAAACTGTTATGAGATTTCTTTTTGTAATATTCTCATAGCAATTGCATCATTCTCACTAGGCCAAAGACGTTTGATGAATTGATTATGACTTGTTGTAAACCCCTACAGGCTGGTATGAGAATGGAAAAAATACATGATACAACCATTATGAGTCAGGTACATATGGAAATAGAAATATTGATAAATAAACCTAATTGAAAAGAAGTAACAGGTACTTAAAAGATGGGCTAGATGCAACTTCAATTTAAATACTACAACAACAAAAGGTCATGTAAATAGAAATGACCTTGGAAACACATTAAGAGACAAAATCAAGGGCAGATATCTGTGTTAACACATTAAGATATAAAAAATCAAGGGCAGATATCTGTGTTAACACATTAAGATATAAAAAAAAAAAATACAAGATTCAAAAATAATCTGCACCAATTTAAGTACTCTTTATTGCTAATTGACAAGCATTAATTATCCTTACTTAGCCTATCTTAATCAGAGTTTCTATCATGCACTTAAAGCAACAACAATAGGCAAGGTCCAGAAATTCAAAAACGTACAAGATCTTGACATTTCTGCAGATACCATTTCGACAAACTTCAAGTTGCAGTATCTCTTCTAGTCTGGAATTTTGAAAGTTCCACATCTGAAACTCTATCCGACCTTAGGTAATGTACACTAATTAAGATTAACAAAAATGCTGCAAGACAGTAGAAAGACCAAAGCGTGATCTTCGGGTAAAGGTTTATTTGGTTGCGAATTTCTTCCACCTTGCCAAGCCATCAAGAAGTGGTGGACTACAACTATAAGCGGATCGAATGCAAAATTATCCCAACATCTAGTTACTAGTACACAGATAGAAAGGACGTGAAAGCTTGACAACACTGGTGGCGGTGGGAACGACCGCAAAGAACTTGGAAAAGATAAACTTGTCGTATAGTTTTAGTAACAAACTAGGTGTAGTCTTGGCTTTGGGAGCCGTGGAGGTTAATTTTCTGTTTTGGATGGTGGAGTCTTAGAACTAAGATATGCGTAATTAAATGAGTTAATTGCTGTAGATGCCACTTTCCAAATGAGATATGAACAGTTAAAGATATACGATATTTCTTTCAAAACACTCGTATAGATTACAGGGTTTGCTACGATCCTGTTGGAGTGTAACCGATTATGAACATATCAATGTTTGAGTTGCCAGGTAGATAGTAGGAGTGATTGGGAAATAGAACTGATTTACAACAAATAAAATGCAGGGAGATATTAATTCAAGCATAAATAGCACTGAGATATAGATTCTATCAAGCACCAAAATACGATATTTAAGGTGACTATCATCAAGCACTTACAACATTTATAGATGAAGTAGAAATCCAAACTGAATCTATTTCTCAAAATCAATGATGACCAATATAACATTTGCATGCCACTGGACCAAACCCCCTACCCAATTCTAGTTGTAAGGTCATTCTCCCAACTGAATCTATTTCTCTATTCTGTTTCTTCATTAAAAGACAGTCTGTAGATGCAGATAAGACAGCCCTGGTGTTTGTCCATGGAAAGAAAACCTGGTGTTATCTCCCATATAAATACGAGACAATCAAACACCACCATGATTTTAAAGATCTTACCTAAAGGAGTTAACCGAGACTGTGTAGATTTGGGCATATAAGGATTACAAGGGAACTCAAAACTTGGATTTGAGAGGATAAGTCATTATGACAACAATTTTAAAGATCTGTGTGTTTTCTTTTCTCTTTGATCTCCACCAAGCTGTGTAATGGTTCGCCAAAACTAATTTTATCATAAACCCCAATCTGATTATGGAACCGGCAAGAAGAACTGCAGTTACTTGTTTTTCTGCCTCCCTCACTCACACCAGCCTCCACTCTCACTCAATATCTACAAAATTATTAGGTTTTGATTCATTTATAAGGGGAAATAGGGAATGTGAGATTTTACTAGAATACCCTTTATCTAACACCTACTGGCCAGGCAGTGAATAAACATCTTCTAGAGTGGAGAGTATCAAAATTTGTGTTTTTAATCTATTCAACATCAGTATATGCCAGTATTATTAAACTGATAGCTTTTTGATATCTCTCAATACCTCGGCAGAAATAGCAGATGAACACATCTAAGGAACTATGTGGATACAAAGTGGAGGAGAAACCAACCATGTTTCATTACAATGGTTGAGCCTAGCATAGCTAGCAAGATTATGGGAAACTGTATTCCTTTTTCCGTTGATGTAGCTATACTGAATCGATGCTAACTCTCTGGCGAGCCTAAGAAAATCGAATATGATAGGCTTGATCTCTCATGGAGGGGATAGGTTAGTGGAGTTGAGAAGGTTCACCACTAAATGTGAGTCCCCTTCAATGGTACACTGTCCGGGCCAATCTTCTTGCGAAATTCATGGCTGCGAGAAAACCTTGAAATTCAAACACAAAGAAGGGAGCTTTCCATGAAATAACTGGATTTGCTACCAGAAATCCTGCCATTTGAGTTTCTAGCGATAATCCATCTATATTTACTTTAAGTTATTGTTCCAACTGCAGGAGGAGATCTTGAGTAACTACTGTTTAGGGTTGAAGCCTCGTAGTGGACTTTAGGGGAATAATTTTCATAAATGTTATTCCCAGTTAGGTTGTTTGTTCATAGTCATAAGTGCCTTTCACAACATAAATCTTGGCAAACTAAGATTATAAAAATTCTGACCACTCATTCCCGGACAAAAGGGGAAGAAAAGACTAAAAAACGACCGATCTTTCGCAACTATCACGTTAGGAACGATATCTTCAGCAGGTAAGAAGTACTCAAACGAGTAGAAACCAAAGTATCATTCTCGTTCTGAAGACAAGAATCTTAGGTTAGCCGTGAGCAAGAGCTGCAAAGCCTGCACTTATATCGAGAAGACTATAATATTGATTTCGAAACTCACTTTTTTTATTGCGGTGATGTTGGGATCTGTTGTTGCCCTCACCGAGTATAAACATTTTTAATGTTTATTGAAACTTAAACAAGGGAAGCCATAGATAAATATACCCCAGAGGCATATGCTCAAAGTAACATACATTTTAGGATCCCATCGTTACTAAACAACAAGCTGCATTTAACAACATGAAAAAGTTATACATGAAGATTACTAATTAAACAGAGAGAAAGCAAAATAGCAGCAGAAAACGTAATGCACAACAAATTGATAGGGGCGGAGGGTGTTGACAAAAGGAAAAAGGAAAAAAAAAAAAAAAAAATTGACAAGGGATCATCAAGGCTTTTTTACTGAACCATTGGCAAGAAGCATGAGTACTCAGGTTGAAGCTCTAGTAGTATACATTGCATTTCTTCTCAGATGCATCTCAGAATTGACGCAAAGACAGAGCAACACAACCCATATACCAAAACCATAAATCATGACTAACAAATTTCACAGGCATTTTCTAGTTCAACCAACCAACAAACACCAACACACTCCCACACAACTACACAAGCAAGCAAGTATCGTGTTTGTAAGTCTAAATATGAATTGACGTCGGAAAATAGAACTAATTCGGGGACAAAACAACACGGATATCTGCATACATAGGAAAAAAATATATATACAACATTCAAAGAAGGCCTGATAGAAACAACTTCATAACATGTAACACTTTAAAATTCTAAATCCAAAACACTTCAGTATATATGCGTCACTCTTGAAAACAACATCCATGCATACAATACGAACACAAAAGACTAGATATACATTAGGTTTGATGAAATTATACTGACACAAACATCTAGCTAATTATTCATCTCCAAAAGTTACTACAAATTTGGCATATATTACCCATGACTTTTAAAGAAACAAGGAAATGACTGTTGACACATCAACAAATATATCAAACCTGTGGAGTTATTCCCGAATCTTCAACCTATACGAGTAACTTTTGGAGCATCACCAAGGAAAGGAAACTATTCTCCCACCATCATATTCCTGAAAAATATAAATATCCGTGTGTGTCTTTTGTCTTCTCATTGAGAGGATAAGTCATTATGACAACAATTTCAAAGATCCGTGTCTTCTGTCTTCTCTTTGATCTCCACCAAGCTATGTGTAACGGCTCACCAAAACTACTTTTATCATAAACCCCCATCGATCGATTTTGGAACCGCAAGAAGAACTACTCCGCTCTTGGTATGCCGCCTCACTCACTCACACACACTTAGTTTTGAATTGCCCAGATACAACTTAGTTTTGAGAGAACAATTCAAACATCTTCTTTAATCTCCATGAGGCTAGGGTATCTTTGAAACAAAACTTTAACCATGACACATCTGATCTGGGAAACGAATAGCTCACAGTTACTTGTTTTTTTCCCATGGCGGACCTTGCTCAACACAATAGTCTCCACTCTAACTTTACCGAAAGTATAGGGTTTAGTTCCATTTATACTAGAGTTTCTTTAATTTACTAGAATGCCCTTCTACTGTTTCCAAACGCACTTCAATTTTCCAGTGATTTAGTATATGAGAATTAGAGGATTTCGGTAATTTTGTTTTTTAAGCCAAGAATTCAATGTCAATCCACCATTGGGAACAAGCACTGTCTTGGAATTTTTCAATAGTTGCTAGATTTATGGACAAGTAAGTGTTGTGATACCGCATGCTTCAAAAAAAAGAAAAAAAAAAAAAAAAGTGTTGTGATAACATAATGATACAAATAATTTCTTTTGGAAGGGCTCTTTTCCTAAGTTTAGAATTCGGATATGACAACTTAAAAATGCATTTTTGTTTCAATCTTGGTATAGAGGAGGCAAGTTCTAGTAGAGGGGCGGCAAACTAATAAGACAAAAAGGGTCATTACAAGGTAATTCAAGTGCCCCTTGTCAAAAAAAAATCGGGAAATGACTAATTAACCCTTATTGTTGATAATCAAGATTAGTAATGATAATCAAGATTAGTGTTGATAATTAATTTTCACTTATTATAACTCTAAAATCATATTTTTAGAGTTATAAAAAAAAAGTTTAGAGGAGAAGAAAAAAAAACTTTTGTGATATTTGTGAAACCCTAGATTTTGATTCACTCAACCAAAATGAGTGATTTCAGTGACCCGATATACTTCTAAATTAGTTCTCATTAGCTTTTTCTCGCTCAAAATTATCTAAAGTACATAACAAAATCAAAACTTTTGAATTTTCAGAAGAACTTACGGTTGCAATTTTTCGTGACCAATCAAATCTTAGTTACTGTTAAGTAAGTTATCGAATACCAACCGTAATCGGTTAAATTTGGGGAAAATCCAATCGTCAAACCCGATTCTGATTGGTAACCAAATGCTCGATACCAACCGTGAATCGTCTAAACCAACCGTAATGGCGAAGAAAATTCTCGGATATAAGAACATACGGTTGGTAATTGAACTATTACCAACCGTGTGTTCTTCAAAATCTCGATTCACGGTTCGTAATTTAGTTATTACCAACCGTAACTCACATAAACCCCGAAATTTCAATTTCAATTTTCATACAAGACCCTAATTTTTGATACAAAATTAACTTAAATCCAACACGATAAACTAAACCCTAACTGGGCTTTTCCAAACATTTTTCAAATCGCCGGTTAATCGAAGACGATGAAATTTTCAGTTTTAATGGAGGTTACGGTTGATGGAGGAGAAGAGAAGATGAAGAAGAAGATGAAAAAAAAAAAACTAATTTGATTTTTTCTGATTCATTAGGTTTAAAAAAAATTGATTTGATTTTGGTTGATTTAAGGTGAAAAGGGTAATCTAGTCAATCTACACCCCTATAGGACACCCCCTAACCAAAAAGAGGGACATTGCTATCACACTTGCCGCCCCTCTACCAATTCTTGCCGCCCTATACCAAGATTGTTTGTTTTATCATAGCTCTACTATAATTGAGCTTGTATGTTCCTTTAACAGACTATCATTGTATTGGTGGTAGTTTCTCTTTTTTAATAACGCCCTTTATGAGTTTCAAAAAAAATCAACTTTCTTCTTTATTGGTGGATGGGAATTTTTTAGTTTCATCTTTTGATTACAATCTTATAAAATAAAATGTGCCCGCATTGAAATTTTGTTGAAGATTCGCTAATGTTCTCACCTAGGCTACCTGGTAAACAAATTGGATTCATAAAATCGTTCTCTGTTGATACCCACAAGTTGTCGTCCATATGATTCTTCTATGTGAGGCCACCTGAGTTCCATCCTCATGTGTATCCTCTAGAAAGTAGGAGCCGTCGTAACCGGCCCTCCACACTGGGCTACAATCAAACATCCATTAGACATTGTTTAAGGGTATTTTCGGAAATAGCTCAATTCTCCTGTATTATATAAATTAGCCAAACCCTAACATTTCAATAGATATTTTAGATACAGTGAGAGAGGATGGAAACTACTGGTCACTAGTGTGCAGTCAGGCCGGCGCCGGTGCAGCAGAAAACACCCATAAAGAGCTCAACTTTCTGCTAATTGAATCCGCCATTTTGAAAATCAGATGGGTGTGTGGGAAGCTTTACGCATATCTTGGAAAATATTAAAGAAAAGAGAAACAGATCTTTGAAATTGTTATCATAATGACTTTTCCTCTAAAATCTAAGCTGTTTTTGGTTTCCCTTAAACATATATGTGTGGTAGTATTCCGTTTCATCAGGTAAGATTTGTGAAATAAAGCTTTTGTTTGATTTGTTTCTTTATAAAATATTGATGATGTTACTGATATTCTTTTTTGTTTTTCTATGCAGGGATTGCCAGATCATATCTCAATAATGAGTAGCAGCTAGGTTTGAGATAGGCTTGGGTATCAGTTATTTCAACTGCGCTGAAAAAGTAGATCTGCGTAGATAATTGAAGATCTGATACACTGGAGATGTTTTAAATTTTCCGTGAGTTTAAATGATTTAGACATTAGCTTCTCACTCACTTAAAAAACCCGAAGTTTCTACCTGTAACTTTCTCTTATCTTAATCATAGAAAGATCAATTTGGAGCTTACATTTCAATTGTTTTGAGAAAATTTTGCTACATACAAATGTTTGGTTTAAATTACTTCATTTGTAAAATCTTGTTAGGGTTTCATGATAGTTAACAACACATACCTGTTTGGTGCTTGATAGAACCTCTGACCTAAGCCAAGTGATGGTAATGCGTGACAATTACCTATAAAAAATACTTTTTCATTGGTGTCATATAAGTGCTTACGTTGTTGGGTTGGATTGGATTGGATTGGATTGTTAGTGATCCTGAGCTGCATCTGTACAAGGGATTTAGTATGTTGTACATGTTGCAGATCAGTTAGTGTTTGATGATAGATACATTAAAGACATATTTAATTTGCTTTGTAGGAGTAGGACATTCGATCAAAGCAAAATAAGCCAAGTGATGATAGTGAGTTAGTTCTTGTCAGTTACCCGCACATATCTACCTAAAACATTGACTGGGCTATTCCCCCTTAGTTTACTTCGAGTAGTGTTGTACAACTTGTACTCCTGAACTTTTTCTACATCATAAAGTTGTTTCCGCAGATATTTGCACATCGTTTTGTTCATGAATTAGTTCTGTTTTCAAAGTAATTCCTACTAACATGACAGTACAGAGATTAGTATGACCAGGCCAATGTTTTGTAGCTGAGTTTACAGGCATATATGTTCTTACATTGTTTGGTGAGAGTGTTGATGATTCTTAGCCTCGCACTTTTAGGGGCGACCCCGAAAGAATTAAGGGCGACTCTTTATTCCCAACCCATATACACCGTTAAGGGATGTCCAAAAACGCGGAGAATACGTTAATGCCCTTACACAATCGGACGCTATTTTGTGTCCGATTATTATAACGCAATCGGAAGTTTGGTAACTATGTTATACTACCGATTATTATCGATTTTGTGCCAAACTCGCATCTGGCTTCTATGACAATCAGAAGGGAAATAACCTCACGAGACTACCGATTATAGTAGTTCCTAAATTCTCAAAATTGGTGATTTCGTCAAGGAAGAAATTTGGGGCAACTTTATAATCGGAAGTCATATTAACTACCGATTATTCTAGTTCCCAAATTCGAAAAAAATGACATTTCTGCAAAAACAAAATTTGGGGCAACTGTATAATCGGTAGGTTATTAGCTACCATTATACTCCAACTACCTGCAAAAAAGTTATGAATTTCAAAATATTTATGAAAATCGGAAGTTTTAATTGTTGATCTAACTACCGATTATACTCCAACGGCTAGTTCGTTCAAAATAAACTAGCCGTGCCTCGAAAACCAAACACAATCGGTATATAATACATATTGACAAACCTCCGATTATTTTGAAGTAACCGTTTTTAAAAAAAAAAACTAGCCGTTGGGTACTTTTTTGCTATAAATAGAGACCTATCTCTACCAAACTTATTCACCCATCACATTCAATCTTCCTAAATCAGTCACCCATCACTTTGAATCACCAAAAATGGCTACAACTCCGTTCAATAATATAGAAGATGTTGCTATTGTTAGAGCACACACCACTCTCACAAAGCACTCCGTTGAGGAAGCGCAATGGGTGACCAGTAACGAAGACCCAACAAGAGGGCCTTACTTTGGGCATGATCAAAACACCAATGCTTGGTGGAAACGGGTGTTTAAGGTTTTCAAAGAACTAAACGGAAATCGTTCAAGGAGGACACTCACGCAGATAAGGGAAAGGTACACTTATTTATACAATGAATGCGTACTGCTTAGAAACGAATTGAAAGCTCGTAAGGACGCTATGCCAAACGAAGCCCGCATGAGTAGAGTAAGTTTGTGAATCAATAGGCCGTTCATCAAAAATTATTTATTTGGTTACGATTATTCAACAACGCTGACTTATTAAAATAATTGTTTTTCCAGTGTTCTTTGGGTCGGACTCAATACGAATTAAGGTACGGTCATAAGTTTCTGCACGAGGACTGCTACACTCTCTTGGAGGAAGTTGAATGGCAATTCGCCCAATATAATTAAACTCGTAGAGAATCCCTAGGACGATTTATTGAACAATTTTATGTGTTTTACTTCTATTTTATTTCAACTACATGTATGTTTTTTCGATTCAATAAAATGAGTGACTTCAAATACTGGTTCAATTTTAGCTGGTGTGGAAATAAGGATTTTAGAAAAAACTCATTTAGGGCAACCTATAATCGGTAGGTTTTGGAACCTATCTTCCGTACGATTATGGCTACATCCAAATCACGAACCACATGGTTAGGCCTGGCTTTGTACCCTCTTAACCTATGGATTTTGGCAAGGGTTCGATCAGGGGCTCCTTACAATCGATAGTTTATTAAGTTGAGTAGACTACCGATTATGGTAGACTTCAAATTTCCTACAATGAAGGATTTTAGAAAAAACTCATTTTGGGGCAACCTATAATCGGGAGGTTGGGTAACCTATTTGGCTTACGATTATGTCTACATCCAAATCACGAACCACATGGTTATGGTCGGCTCTGCACCCCTCAAAACCTAGGGAATTTGGGCAATGCTCAATTTGGGGCTTCCAATAATCGGTGGGTTATAAGTAACCCACTCTACCGATTTTGGGCTACTCAACAATCGGTAGATAATTAGGTGGTATTACCTTCCGATTAATAACCGTTTGACAGATAAAACCAAAGTCGACCTAAATTCAAATTCATTTCATTTTCTTTTCAACTTCAACTTCAACTCCTCTTCTCCTCTTTCCTTCCGATTGCAGAGAGGAAAACTCTCCCCCTCTCCTTGATATACATCGTTCATCGTCGAATTGAATCATCGTCGATTATTCTCTATAAAGATGAAAGAAACGGAACGTAAGAAAGCTCGAACCAAAAACGTAGTGCGAGGTGAGGATCCGAATATTGGATTGCATGCCCGTAATAAAGAGGTTTTAACTCACGAACCCGAAGAACACGAAGACGATGAAGTAGGCGTGCGATAGCCAAACTCTCGAGGCAACTTCAAATGGCGCCGATTAGGTAAGATTCTACCATTAATTTGGTTTATATTGCTTCAATTGGACGAATCCATGTTTATTCTTTTTAGGGTTTTCGGTTATTACCCAGAATCGGTAGGTTAGGTATTGTTATAAACTTCCGATTGTGGTCGAATTCTTCATTTCACGAGAAAATTTGTCATATTCGAGTGGTAAAAATTTAGGTATCCTACCGATTATATAACGTTTTTCATTACTGAGGCCTAAATCGATCATAATCGATCAAAAAAAAGTACAACAGGTTATGAACTAAATATTCGGTAGCTTTAGGTGATCATAATCGGAGGCAATTTGTTAAATCAACCAACCGAATATTTAGTTCATAACTTGTTGTACTTTTTTTTTTGTTTAGGGATAGGCGAGGTAAAAACATCCAAGATTCAATTGTCTCGGCTAGTGCAAGGAAGGATAGGCGTCAGAACCTGACAGCTAGTGCAAGGAGAGCTAGGACTGCTAACGCCGCTTCAAGTGGTCAAGTTGGAACTCAACAAGCAAGCCAAGAAGCTGTTCAACCTAGTGCCCTTCAATCAGAACAGGTTCAATCAGGTGTTCAACCAAGTGCCTCTCTATCACAACCAATCCAAGAAGGTGTTCAACCAAGTGCCTCTCAATCACAACCAATCCAAGAAGGTACATTTCAACCAAGTGCCTCTCAATCACAACCAATCCAAGAAGGTGTTCAACCAAGTGCTCCACCATCACAACCATAAATTGAACTAGAAGCACCCGAAGAAGTAGGACAAGCCGAAAAGAGAAATCCTCCTCGAAAGAAAGCGAAACACCTTGTCCGAGATGAATCGAAGGTGAAGGATATTCCAAGGTGAAATCCTTGGGGCTGCCGGAGGATGGAGGACAATTGTTATTTGGATACAAAGAATCTGGGCCCAGAGAAATATATGAAACTGAGGTAATGATCGTATCCATTTTATTAACTTATTATGTTTTTCTCCGTAATACTTTTAAGGGTTGTAGTTTTAGGTTATTCCAATTTTATTTTTTAACTTTTCATGTGTTTAATAGTATCATTCCGATGCGGTTCGTTTACTCAAAGCGACCGCCGCACCAACAAAAATGCTAGATTGGCCTTTGGAGGGTGAATGTGAAAGGTTCAAGACCATTATTGCGAATTCAGGGTTGGCCAATGCTTTGCGGAGAACTCAATGTTGGAACATGACCGGGTGGCTATATCGGCGTTTGCGGAGAGACTTTATCCTGAGACCGACACCTTCCATATGCCGTTTGGGAGATGACGATAACCCCAGAGATGATGTTGAGCAGATTCTTAAACTCCCGTCCATGGCAAGGGTTTTAGGGCCGAGTTCACTAAGCGGTTGGAATGGAGGAATCTTTATGATCGACTAAGAAGTGTTTGGGTTGGGATGAAGAAACATCAACAAGCTGAGTTCAAAAGATGCATGAAGTATAGAACTAGACAGGTTCAACATGGGTACTCACGATGGATATGTTCAAGGGCACCAAGGATAAAGAAGAGAAAGGAACTTTAACGGACGAGCAAGTCAACCACGCGGCCACCGCATATCTCCTATGTGTATTGGGATGTGTCATTTTCCCCAATACCAGTGGCAATCGGGTCGACGCCAACCTTTTACAACTTATGGATCCTCTCGATAAAGTGCATGAGTACTCTTGGGGAACGGCATGCCTTGCGTGGTTGATGGAAGAGTTGAGAAAAGCGTCGAGGCTTGGAATTAGCCAAGTGGCCGGGAACGTGAGTCTGCTACAGGTATTGTTTATTAACTCCACATACTTGGTTATTTTTTTTATTTTTTTTTATACTATTGATGAATCAATTTCCTAATACTTGCAAAAATGACATTATAGACTTGGATCTACGACCACTTCCCTATATTGGCCTTGGCCATTGAAAACCCGGCGTGGGAGAAAAGGTGACCCTATAGGAAGAAAGTACGTCTTCGATGACAACCATTCTAGGACGAAGGAGCATCAGCTGATTCGTTTGAGGGAGATTTTGGACTCACTTAATGCCCAAGACGTATGCTTTGATCCATACAAGGAATACCGAGCTACTGGACATATCGCGGGTCGGTCCGATTTGGCACTTTATTTTGGACCGTTGTGGCACCCCACGGGATATGTGATGTACAATGCCTCAAGGGTGATGCGACAACACGATTTTGTGCAAGTTATACCAAAGGAGGAAATCCATGGCAATTTCACTTTGGATCTGGAGCAATGCGAGTCTGATAAAGATTCTATCACGGTGGTTCACAAGGGTCCACCATCCTGTAAATTCCACTGGGATAGAAGGGCGCATTACTTGATCAACCAAGGAAGGGCAGCCAACAAGGGTTTTGAAAATGCTCCCAACTATATGGATTGGTACCGTAATGTTTCTCATATTCGTGTAATCCGTGATCTTAAAGCAAAGCCATCTTCGTACAAGAGTATCCTCAAAGACAAGCCTGCGGGTTTTGATAGATTTGTACGTATTGTTTTGTTAATTTAGTTTAATATTATGGGTCAAAATAGAGTAATAACCGTTTGATGGTATGCTATGTTTTAAAACAGATGAACAGGTTCAAGCGTTTGTCGAAATGGTGCACTGATTGTATAAAGTCCGGAGAGCCTGTTTCAATTGAGAAGATAAAAAAACACCAACAGTTGATTGGTAACGTTGACAATGAGGAGTATGCATCTCAGTTCGGGGAAAAATTACAAAAGAAACCTACAACCAAGGTGAACAAGAGAACTCGGGCTTCATCAAGCACTCAAGTTGATGAAACCCATGATGATGCTGGTCCAAGTCGTAGAGCTGGTAAAGGTCGCAAAATCAAAGCAAAAAGGAACAAATAAACTTTCGATGTTCGATGTTTTTCGTTAACTTTATGGATAACTTTGTTTATGTTGGATTATGTCGAATTATGTCGTTTTCAAAGTTTGTGTCGGAATACTAGTTGTTATGTTTATGGATTATGAATGGTTATGTTGCTATGTTTATGCATTTAACGATGACTCGCAAGCGAATCACATGAAGAGACATGAAAGTGTTGAATTTTGGAACACAATCGGAAGATAAGTTTATATATTAACCTACCGATTCTGGGATGTTCCAATTTTTAGTCGAATCGGTAGGGTTATACGTTATTAACCTACCGATTCTCAGATTGTGCAAAATATTTGGTCGAGAATCGGAGGATTGCTAATATACTTTTCTCTCCGATTATCATGTGTAAAGAAAACACATCTTATGTATCCAAACAACACCACAATCGGAAGGTAAATGTGCACCTTCACTTAGAATAACAATAATCGGTAGGTTTATTTGTAATGTTCCTTCCGATTTGTTATAAGTAAAAAAATTTGTTCTCTGTAACCAACCAACACCATAGTCGGAAAGTAATTGAGCGCATTTACTACCGAATATTTGTAATCGGAGGTTTGTGGTTTCGTTAATGTCCGATTATTATACTAAAAAACAACTATGGTTTCTGTAACCAAACAACACCATAATCGGAGGGTCTAGTAATATATTGAACTCCGATTAACGCTGCATCCAAAACTCCGATTAACGCTGAACTCCGATTATGCATAAAAATCACAAACCACATGGTTCGATTTGGGGCTCCTTACAATCGGTAGGTTTTTAAGTTGTTAACTCTACCGATTATGGTATATTTCAAAATTCATCACATGAATGATTTTAGAAAAAACTCATTTTGGGGCAACCTATAATCGGATGGTTTGGTAATATATTTAACTCCCGATTAACGCTGCATCCAAAACGCGAACCAAGTGGTTATGGCTGGCCGTGTACACTCAAAACCTATGAAATATGGCAAAGGTTGGATCTGGGTCTCGTTATAATCGGTGGGTTATATAATTATATACCCTACCGATTATGGTAGATTTCAAAATTCATTACGTGAAGGATTTTAGAAAAAACTCATTTTGGGGCAACCTATAATCGGTAGGTTGTGGAACCTATTTGTCTTACGATTATGGCTACATCCAAATCACGAACCACATGGTTATGCTCGCTCTGACACTCCAAACCTATGGAATTTGGCAAGGGTTCGATCTGGGGCTCCTTACAATCGGTAGGTTTTTAAGTTTTTAACGCTACCGATTATGGTATATTTCAAAATTCATCACATGAAGGATTTTAGAAAAAACTCATTTTGGGGCGACCCATAATCGGATGGTTGGGTAATATATTTAACTCCGAGGTGCGCTGCATCCAAAGCGCGAACCAAGTGGTTACGGCTGGCTGTGTACCCTCAAATCCTATGAAATATGGCAAAGGTTGGATCTGGGGCTCGTTATAATCGGTGGGTTATATAATTATATACCCTACCGATTATGGCAGATTTCAAAATTCATCACCTGAAGGATTTTTGAAAAAACTCATTTTGGGGCAACCTATAATCGGTAGGTTGTGGAACCTATTTGGCTTACGATTATGGCTACATCCACAGCTCAAGCCAAGCGGTTATGGTTGGCCCTGCACCCCTCAAAACCTATGGAATTTGGCCATGGTTGAATACGGGGCTCCTTATAATCGGTAGTCTTACGAGTTGGATAAGCTACCGATTATAAAAGGGATTATTAGCCGAAGTATCTACACAATAATCGGTAGGTATAGTGTCATTTTAACCTACCGATTGTATGTTTACCTACCGATTATGGTGTTGGCTACCGATTATGTAAGGGCATATTGGCCATTTCGAAAAATCGAAGATAAGGGATAGCTTAGATTTACGTTTGGGTGACCTTTTTTGTCTTTTAGTGTCGCCCCTAATTCTTTCGGGGTCGCCCCTAAAAATGCTGCAGATCTTAGCTGTGTCTGTAGAAGGGATATTGTGTATACTGCTGTAGATCTTTTCCAAGTTCCCATGCCTTTTGCCTAGCTCATGGTTGAGTAAAATGGTAGAAACCTTGATCATTGCCCATGTATCTGTAGAAGGGATATTGTTTATAGACACGTTGCGAGAGATGCACTAGATTTGTTCTCTGAAATGGAAATTTACGGTTTAAAGCCAAATGTTGTCACCATACTTTCTTTATTGTCGTCTTGTAGCCATGGTGGGTTGGTGGAACAAGGTAAATCTTTGTTCAATAGGTGTATCAGTGATCACGGATTTAAACCCAACTCAGCGCATTGTTCATTCATGGTAGACATGTTAGGAAGGGCAGGATTTGTAGAGAGTGCTACCCCAAAGATTCAAAGATGAAGCCAGTATTTGGGGTGCATTATGGATAGAGAGTTCAGTGGACATGATAAAGAAAATGCCCCAAAGATTCATAGATGGAGCGAGTATTTGGGGTGCATTATGAGTGCTTGTAGGAATTCCAGTAACAGCAAGGTTGGTGAAGGTGGTATTTCTAAAGTTCTGACCATGAGAAATCCCATGTAGATAATAAAGATTAGTTCATGTAGATAATAATGCTTTTAGCTTTGTTGCTAGAGATGGTTACCATGAGAAATCCCAAGAGATATATTCACTGGTCGAAGAGTTGCATAATTGTACGAGGATGAAAGAAGGAAGAAATGATGTTTTTACTTGAAGACTTCTTGTCAAATCCCAAGAGATATATTCTTCCTCATTGCCTTGTGTCTGAGATAGGTGGGTGCACCGTGCGCATAGTTTTGAGCCAAGGCCCATCAATTTCATGGCACTGGCATGTCCAGCGGTTTTTGATAGTAGCATGTATCAGACTATCAGCTGGTAGGATCGTACATACATACGCATCCTTAGATGTTTTTGGAAGGCTTGTATTCTCAAATGAGCCAGCTAAAATAATACAACGTGTGTACATTTGATTTTGTACAAAATTGGATGTTGAGCGTATGAGAATCTCTACTCGTCCATACTTGGTTGTCCTAGCATGTGCAACACGGTTCTCTATCATTTCTACCCAGTGCCAACTATTTTGGCCACACATTTTTTTTTTCTCCTCTGAAGAAAACAATACTCTTGTGAAACGAGGAAAAAGTGTGAGAACTGTTCTCTACAAATATACAACACTAACACTCACTACGCAACTTCTGGTTTTCTTCGACCACAAAGGTTTGGATGGACAGTTCCAACATTCTTTCAGCAGAGATTGTAACTGATATTCTCACACGTCTACCCGCTGTATCCGTTGTAGCAATTCGACCAATATAACAGCTGCATGTCACTGGCGCAAACCAATTCTGGTTGTAAGGTCAGAATTCCATTCTCCCAACTGATTTATTTCTCTATTCTGTTGCTCCATATCCAAAGATAATGACGAAGGCACACCGCTGTTATACGTCCACTAATCAATTTCTCTATGGTGTTTTTCCAACCAGCGAGAATATGGAGATGAAGAAAGACCTGGTGACATCTCACACCAGAATCTAAAGATAAACCTGCATAGAAAAACCAATAACATGAATGTTAATACGTGGGCTAAGATCAAGAATTAAAATACCGAACACCACCATTTTATTTACAGATCTTCTTACCTTATAAAGAGGTTTGAGACTGGTTATCATAGCGCACATCAAGACTGGAAGGGAACTAACAATTTAGATTTGAGAGGATAAGTCATTATGACAACAATTTCAAAGATCCGTGTCTGCTCTCTTCTCTTTGATCTCCACCAAAACTACTTTTATCATAAACCCCCATCTGATTTTGGAAACGGCAAGAAGAACTACTCGCTACACTGCCAGCTTCCACTCTCACTAAAATATCTACAAAAATATTAGGTCTTGCTTCATTTATAAGGGAATTGTTTGATTTTACTAGAACACCCTTTATCTAATCCCATATTCCCATTGGATATTTTCGTTAGCAGCCGAGTCAGTGAGCAAGCACTGTTATCATAACAATCTGGAGACTATCTTGACTAAGTGGATCCCAACATTGATTTGTATTAATCTACTCAACAGCAGCAGTATATGCCGCACTATTCTCACTGATAGCTTTGTGAGATCTCCCAATCCGTTGGCAGAAGTAGCAGATGGACACGTCTAAGGAACTATCTCGGCAGCCAAAGCGGCCTGGATACGAAGAGGAGAAAAATTGTGATTGCTGATGGTGCTTCAAAACAATACGACAAAAATTGTTTCATTACAATGGTTGATTTTGACACGAAAAATCAATACGACAAAAATTGTGATTGCTGATGGTGCTTTATAACAATCAGCTTTTCTGTCACAGTGATGTTGGGGTCTGTTGTTCCGTACCGAGGATAAACACTTTTAATACTCACTGAAACTTAAACGAGGCAATCCATAGATAAATACATAAACCTCAGAGGCAACTCACTGAAACTTAAACGAAGCAATCCATAGATAAATACATAAACCTCTGAGGCATATGCCCAAAGTAACATACATTTTAGGATGCCATCGTAACTTAACAAATAATTGCAGTTAACAAAATGAAAAAGTCATACATGAAGATTACTAATTAAACAGTTCTAGAGAGAAAGCAAAATAGTAGCATAAAACGTCACGCACAACAAATTGATAGGGTCAAGCCGAGGGTGTCGACAAAAAAATAAATTAACATTGACAAGGGATCAAGGATTTCCACCATTTTACTGAACCATGGGCAAGAAGCATGGCTACTCAGGTTAAAGCTACAGCACTATACGTTTTGCGTCCCTTCTACCGATGCAGCTCGGAATTTGACGTAAAGATAGTTCAATGCAACCAAAAATCACTAACAAATTGCAGTTGCATTTTTTAGTTTTACAACCAACCAACAATCACCAACACACTCCCCACATAACAACGTAAGCAAGCAAGCATCATCTCTACAAATATTTGCCTATCTGCCACATTGTAGTTTGCCGTTGGAATCAAGAGCTAATTCAGCGACAAAATACAGGAATATGGGCATACATACAACATTCAAAAAAAGACCTGCTAGAAACAACTTTATACCATGATACAATTAATGCGCACTATCTGCCACATTGTAGTTTGCCGCAGCCAATGGAAGCCTAACCGAATTACAACAGAACAAGTTTCAATCCTCTTACCACGAAGTGCGAGATATAAAAAAATCACAAAACAAATAAGAGATAGAAGGGCATACCTCGAAGCTCTTGGTTCTTGTTGCGAAGTTTCTCGGCTAAGATCTCTACAGCATGGACATCAGCTTTCAACTTGGCGTTCTGACGAGTAAGTTCTCGAATGGTGGAGCTAGACTCTGAAAAACCTTCGGCTTGAATAAAACGGCGTCGAGAGTCCAGATAGTCAAAAGCACCATTAACTATGGGTCCAGTTGAGCGATGATCTCGCTCCTAGCTAATTTATCTGGAGAAGAATCTCTCAATAGTTTAATGAGAGACTCACAAAGGCGAAGTTGAGATGGATAGGTGGAAGATGAGCATGCAAGTTGAACAATGTCAATAAGAGGTTTTGCTCCTAAACCAGCCACATCAGGGGCACATGCCTCACAAGTGATGAAACTCGCCTGAGATGAAGTAGCTATGCGAAGAGGAGAAGTAGTTAATATTGTACTCATGGAAGAAATAATAGTGACAACTCCCGAAGGAGAAGAGATGGAGTAGTCCAAAGATGTGGGAATAATTGAAGTAACAAAAAGGGGCATGTCTTGCAAGGATGCAATAACTTCCTCAGTAGAAAAAGTGATGGCCCAATTCGTTGCGCTCAACACTTGGGAAGTGGAAATCATACTTGAAAAGGAAGAGGAGTTCGGAGAAGTTAAAAAGATAAGGTCCTTACAAGGATTTTGAGCGAAGCTATCAGTAGGAATAGAGAATGAATAACATGCGATAGTATTCGCTTGAGATGGGGTAACGGATGTACAAAAGATGGTGGTATTCACTTGATTAGGAGCAGGAGTGTTCGCTTCAGTTACAGAGGTAGTTTCACCAGAAGACACCTGTTGTGTAGAACTAGGCTTCTTTTTGAAACTAGGAAGAGCCATATGAGTATCAATAGTAGGAGGTTGTTTGCTTCTTCTAGACTTCTTTGCTTTCTCTCTCGCGTCATCCTGCGAATAACAATGTAGATAAGAAACAGAGGCAACAGTATTGTTTAAAAGGAAAAGGATATTTCTTACTACCTTGTTATGTGAATGCTTCCTCTTGAGAGATGTATCATCTTTGGACCTTGAAAAAGAATTAGGATTTGGAACGGTAAAACGAGATCCAGAAGAAGGAGCCTTGCTGCAACAATACCAGTATGAGAATTATCAATAGCAATAGAAGAACAATAATGGCGATGCAGGAAGAACAGTAGCAAAGCAATGATGGCGGCATTAAAATTACGAACAATAATCAAAGAAAAACAAAGAGCATATCAAAAGAACTAAAACAAACCTTTGAAAAGAATCCATGAAGTGTCAGCACTAGCAGGAGAAGAGAAGATGAAGATTCAAAGAAGACTAAAATTTAAAAAGATTTTGTGAAGAAGAAAGACCAAATAAAACAAAATCTTTCACTCTCAAAAACATTAAATAGGAAAGAATATGACTAGTCGTACCAGGTGGGAAAGGAGATGTGTCGGTGAAAAGAGAAAAGGTGGGAACGTGTGAACGGTTACGCCAAAGATCCGAAAACTTGTCGGTCAAATGAAATATAAAAAGTTGATAGGGTGCGGTAAGTAGTAAGTACAGGTGTGAAGAGGTGGTTAAGAACAAGTTCTCTCATCGCTCTTTCTATAATAAAGATCGCTAAGAGAAGAGGAAAAATGCAGGGGTTAAATATCCATACGTAGATAGCATGCGAAGCGGTACTATTATAAGGGGGCTAACGTACTCGCACGTACCATATTCCAGATGACGAAGCTGATGACGTCATAAGGTCACGAATAAAGTGTGGAATCTGTACGAAGTTAAAGAATACGTGCGACAAGACCCGATATATGGGTGCGAAGATATCGCACGACAGATCCGAAAATAGGGGCTTTATTAGCTGTCCTCCACTATGTAAAATTCCTATATATAGGACCAGCCACCATTTTATTGAGGGAGAGACCCTTTTGGAGAGTTGAGGTAGAACTTTAGGAGAGAGAAAGTTATTTGCTCCCAAAGTTAGGGTTTTATCTTCACTTCTTTGTATTGATTTCCAAAGCTTAATAAAATTCTTATATGTGTTCTTCATCATGATTTCATAGTCTAGTTAGCAAATTATCAAAGGGGTGTGGTATTGGGATTTTCCACTACTACATGAAGATAAATTCTTACATAAAAGATACCGGAGAAGGATCAGAAGTCTGAGCCAAGTTTATCTCTTTTATGTTGAAAAAGTTTGTGTTGTTCTCTTTGACATTTCTCCTAAACCAACAAGGATACAACATAAAGACATCATAGGACATGCCGGTTCTATAAATACAGGAAATTGATGTCTGGGCACATTTCAGTTGATCCAAGTAAAATGAGTTTTCATGACTTCTCTTGTAATGAAGTACAATTAGCATCGAAAAATGTCTAGGATTCCTTGATAAACACATGGTTACTAGGGCAACTCCTATGGTACAATTGGTACGACGGGGTGTATTTTTTCTTATTAGTAACATTAGTGGCAGTAGTATTATTGACAGTATCGGTACTCAAATAGCAACAGTAGTGTGGAAAGGTCTAGAGGAGCGTGCAGTTTCACTCATCTCTTCTCTGAACAGAAATCAATAGTGGAACTTACAGAGTTACAGGTACTATATAAGACTAGAAGGTAAGCTCACTGGCCCGAAGAGGCCGACATTTCACATCTATTTGTATACAAAAGCATCTTCAGAATCAAATTACAAACTACAGCACATAGCTTCAAGGCTTTCAAGGCTCGACGATGATCTTGAATTGGCAGCCTCAATGCCCTTGACTAAATTGCATTACCGGCTAACAGCAGCTGTTACTCTTTCCCCACATTTGGAAATTTTATACAGAATAAGTCAATGTAATTTTGTAATTTGATTCTGACATTGCAACAAGACGTTTTCACATGGCTCACTTAAACTTTCAGACATTGCTTAAGGTTTGTGCTCAATGAGATTCATGTGGAAGACCTCTCACTAGAATACAGAATCTTTTATAGGCATGCACATCAAAAATAATATCGAAAATATACAACTAATGAACCTGAACACACCTATGTTCATTTGTTGCCTGAAATGTGAATTTCCTCCACAAAATATTTAGATATCATGAACAACTTTACCCAACAAAAGCCTCCCTTGTGTTTGCAAGCAATAAGAGCACTTGCAATTCAAAGATCACAAAACTATGGGCAAGAAGCATGGATACTTAAAGAGGATCTGCAGCAGCATACCCTACAACAGCGTAAGAACATGTGTATGAAACCTAAGTTAAAAACATCGGCCTGTCATACTAATATATGTATACTGTCATCAGTGTCATGTAAATAGAAATGACCTTGGAAATAGAACTGATTCCGCGACCAAGTGATGGGCAGATATCTGTGTAAACACTTATATAAAAAAATTACACAACATTCAAAACTGACTTGCACCAATTTAAGTCTTCTTTATTGGTAATTGACAAGCATTATCATTACTTGGCCTATTTTAATCAGTCTTTATCAAGCACTTAAAGCAATAACAGTAGCCAAGTCCAGAAAATCAACAAAGTACAAGATCTTGACATTTTGCAGATACCATTTCAACAAACTTCAAGTTGCAGTATCTCTGGAAGTCTCGGATTTTGTAAGTTCCACATCTGAAACTCTAATCCGACCTTTGTTAACATTTGATCAATGGTAACTACACAAATTAAATCAACAAAAATGCTGCAAGACAGCCCAAAGTGAGGTTTATGTGGTTGTAAATTTCGTCTACAATTGGTGGACTACAACTATAAGTGGTCCAGCAACAAAGTAAAAGATCTTGACATTACTGCATATACCATTTTAACAAACTTTAAGTTTCAGCATCTCTTCTAATCTCAGATTTTGCAAGTTCCAAATCTGAAACTCTCTCTGACCTTAGGTAAGATTTGACCAATGGACACAAATCAAAATCAATGACAATGCAACGAGACATCCCAAGGTGTGATCTTCATGTAAAGGTTTGTTTGGTTATAAATTTCTTCCAACTTGCCAAACCATCAATCAGGTACCTTCCATTATCGGGAATCCATGAAGGTCAAGAACCGGTGGACTACAAACTAAATATTTATGATAACGAATAAGGTCTACAATGAAAATGTAAGATCTGAACTGATCTTTCTATGTTGAACATAAGAGAAAGTTATAAGTACATACAACACTACCCGAGAATCGAAATGAAAACACCCTAAAATTTTCCTAATTAAAACCAGTTTGGAAACTGTGAGAAACTCAAAAAATCTCTAATTCAATGATTACCAATATAACGGGTGCATGTCACTTTGCGGCGCAAACCAATTCCGGTTGTAAGATCGGTACTCCATTCTCCCAACCAATCTAGTTCTTTATTCTAGTTCTCCATTCAAAGATAGTCTGGATGTAGAAGAAGACGCTACTGTGATAGCTCCACCAATCTATTTCTCTATTTTGTTTCCCCATCCAAAGAGAATCTGGAAATAAATATAACACGATCCTGCTTACCTGCAAAAAGACTCCAATGAGCGGGTGACACTGCCCAACATGTGCTAGAAAGCCGGACAACCAACAATTTAGATTTGAGAGGATAAATCATTATGACATCAATTTCAAAGATCCGTGTCTTCTCTCTTCTCTTTGATCTCCACCAAGCTATGTGTAATGGTTCTTCTTCCCCCATTTTGATTTTGAAAACCGCAAAAAGAACCCCATATTTGGTTTTCCGCCTCACTAACACAGCCGTTAGCCCTCTCACTCAATATCTACCAAAAATATTAGGGATTTGGTTCACTTATAAAGGAAGGGTTTGACTTACTAGAATACCCCTTATCCAAACCCGAGATATTTCGGTAGTAGCCCGATCCTTGAGCAAGCACTTTTTTCGGAGACTATATTGATAATAACTTTACGGAGGGGAGCTTTTCATTAAATTACTTGATTCACCGCTAGAAGACCTGCCATTTGAGTTTCTAGCAATAATTCCAACCTAGCAGAATTTAAGCTTGCGGCACCGCGATAATTAGTGTATAGGGTTGAAGCCTCATAGAGGATTTTTACTGATGCAAGGAGCCTTTTTTTCAAATATCATTTTGCACCATAAGATACAAGCAAACGAGCCAAAAGAATTGCCCCATCTTTAATATTTAAGAAGCTGACTTGGAGGTCTTGTATGGATAAATCTGGCTGACCTCTAATTTAAGAGAAAGGTGAGAAGCAAATAGGAGACCTTGAGTGATATGAGGCTGCAGAAAGATATGATTTATAGTTTCATTGCACTGCCTACAAAGCTTGCAGATCATATAATTATGACCTCCAACAAATCCACCTATGTTTGAGAGCACGCACCCAGACCATTGTTAAGCATTCTCCACATGGAATTTACGCACCCAGACCATTGTTAAGCATTCTCCACATGGAATTTTAGACTTTAGGGGTCATAGTTTTCAGAAACATTATTCACAGTTTGGTTGGAGTTTTCAGTTTGTTAATCTTTTGACAGGAAAAATCAATACCAGAAAATTGTGGTTCCTGATGGTGCTTTGAAACAATCGGCCCCAATGATTTTGTGTTGCAGTGATGTATGTTGTTGCATACTGAGTATAAACATTTTTAATTTTTATTGAACTTAAACAACGCAAGCTATAGATAACCTGGCGAGATTGGGGTATACTCAAACTAATTGGGGTATACCCAATTTTAAGTGGACATGTGACCTTACTAAGGGGAGGCCAAAACGTGGTAAAGTTACTTTAATACCCCTACACTAATCAACCTAAAACTAAACTCTAAACTTAAAAACCAAAAACTGATTAACCAAAAACCTCTCCTCTTCTCTTTCATTCTTCTTCTCTAAACCCTCTCATCTTCTCTTTCATTCCAAAAACTTAAAATCAACCAAAATTTTGAATTTTGATTTTCTACCCAAAAAAAAATGGTTGATTCTAAACGATCCAGCAGCAAGAGAGATTCAACTGGTAACATGAAAACCTCCAAATCGGAGGAAAAGGTAAGGGAAAGGTTGGAACGAGTAAACCCAAGAATGAAATCCTTAAAGATCTTTGAAAAGAAACCTCTAAAGGCGAAAAGAAGATTGTAAGTGATTTATAAACTCAAACCCATTATTGTTTTGTTGTATATGATTGTTAGATTAGGTTAGAAATCGAAAATTATGATTTTCAGGTTTGTTGGCCGGCAAGGTCGATACTTAAACAACATGCCGGCCATTGGTATTTTGAAAGAGCCGGCATGTTATCAGGATGAATAACATGCCGACTTTTCATCAGAGCCATGGCGCCTGTTTGACAATAACCAGGGCCGGCAGGGTATAATAACCAACCATGCCGGGTTGTATTTGGTCGGCGTTGTTTTTGACTTGTACCATGCCGACGTTAGGCATCAGAAACCTTAATTTCCTAATTTATTAGTCGGCATCTTTCATAGATAGTACCAATCCGGCGTTTTATTAGTCGGCAGGGTAGTTGGTTAACAACATTCCGGCTTTAATGTAGTCGGCAGTGTTTTACTTATCGGGCTTGCCGGCCAGGGGTAGAAGGTCAACAGTGTTGTGTTGTTTGTTTTCATATATCTTATTTGTGCATTGTTTAGGTTCCCAGAGGAAAAAAAAGAAGAACTACCTTGTCTTGTTAACAATGCAGAAGAGCTATTTGAATATTTGGACACAATTTATCCCAATTTAGAAGAACCTAAAGATGAAACTGAAGAGAATTGCCCGTTTAGAAAGTTATGTTTGATGGGTAAGGAAAATCCAGAAGAATTTCTAAGGTTTATGAACAGTCCTAGCAATCCCCTCAACTATGAAGAATGCACATCATCGGAGGAGGAAGAAGAGGAGGTTGATCCAAGAACTTTTTCGGGGCATGTGACTTTTAAGAGTGAACCCCTATTACAATGAGGATGGTGACTACATAGGCCCGATGAAGGGGAAGGGAAAAGCAAAAGGCGATCTTGGTGAAAAAGCTAGTGATGGGGAGGAAGATAACAACAACAAGAAGGATCCATGAAATTCTTAAACTTTATTATGTTTCACTTGGTTTAGAAACTTAGATTGTGGTTTGAACTCTTTCATTATGTTTTGAACTCTTAGATTGTGGTTTGAGACTTGTTAAACTTATTTGAATTTTCAGTTTTAGTTGCTTTAGAAGTTATTATTTTGTTTATGCACTTTTAGACAAAGTACTTGAGGCCGGCATGGTATGAAGTCTATACCTTGCCGACACAGATGTTAGTTGCACCTTTTAGGTACAAAGTACAACCCATTGAATGCTCAACGGCTAAAAATTTCAAAATCAAGATATTAGGTATGTTTTTATTATAAAAGCATTCCCAACTTCATCTTCAACCTTGCATAAAGAATGGAAGTTTCACCACCAAATATTTGTAGTCTTTGTACACTAAGTGGTCATTTTGCAAGGGATTGTCCCTTTGAAGGAAGCAAATGCACTATTGAAGGTTGTAAGGGATTCTTATTTCTCATGAAAGCTGCAATAGGAGGTGTATATCAGCCGTATGCTTCAAAATGCACTTGTTGTGGGTTTTCTATTGGATAGATGAGCGTGTAGCTCCGTATGAAGATGAAGTTGCTAAAATCAACCTTCTACCATGCACAGATCCATGTTGCGACGGTAAGATGAAGCTAATTACCTCTCCTAAGAAATTGTGTACCGGAAAAAGATACTATATATGTCCCAAATGTGTTAGGGTAAAGTTTTTAACGTTTGTATGCTTTAATTAAGGTTTGTATCCGATGTATTGTCGGCATTGTCTTAAATTATAAGCTTGCTCTCCCACTTAGTCGGCATTATACTATATTAAAAGCTTTCCGACGGTTGTCTTGTCGGCATGGATATTATAATACACCTTACCGGCTTAATAGAAAATAACATTCATGAACAATTTGTGAGGGAGTTCTAAGCCGGCATGGTTCTGCTAAATAACAATACCGGCGAAACTAAAGCCGGCGACCTCGCAAAACCAGGACCGTGCCGGCTTAATAGTAAAAAACATCCAGGAACAATTTTTTAAGGGAGTTCTTAGGCGGCATGGTAAATTTCATAAACATCGCCGGCGAATAAAGAGCCGGCAGCTTGTCAAAAGCCGGACCTTTGCCGGCCATATCGAGCGACTTTTTCTGTCTTGTCATGCATTGAGGCCGTGATCCCCGAAGAAATAATACCGTGCCGACCACAGGATAGCCGGCGGCTTGTCAAAAGCCGGACCTTGCCGGCCATATCAGGCAGCTTTTTCCTGTACTGTCATGCATTGCGGCCGCGATCTGAAGAAATAATACCGTGCCGACCACAGGGATAGCCGGCATGTTTTGGTAATGAATATGATGCCGACCAAATGAGAATACACCCAAAAAAACACATCCATTTCATTCATTCGTAGCACTCCAAAGTACATTACACAAAACACGCATGCGATTACAAAAGTACTCCAAATCTAGTACGAATGTTTTGTCTAGTACTCCATTGTACACTACACAAAAAGCTGCTTTATTCCCTAATCATAATCACTCCTCACTCAAATCTATTGGAGGGAGTTCATTCAAACCTATTGAACCTCCTTTAGTCAAATCTATGGGACATTCCAGAGACTCATCTATAACATTCCAAAGGGCCATGTTGTCCTCATAAATTTTCATCCATTCCTTGCTCTTGTTGTTTGTGAACTTCTCCCACAAACTAAACCTACATAGAGGAGGTAATGGACATTCCTTATTGAGTTGTAGACCAATAAAATGATTTTTATCCACCAAAGCCATGACAATTCTTCTATGCTTGAGTTGCTCCACGCAAACCGCATGTTTCGGTGCAAATGCTATAGATAGTCCCTCACTAAAAAAATGTACCACGCAATTCCAAGTATCTGCAATAGATGGCCACACTCCGGCATTCTCAACCAATGCTCCCATTTGATCGGTGCGTTTCCCTCAGGGCCTTTAACACTAGTTAGCAAACCTTTGAAAGTTGCTTCTTTCTCCTCCATGGAACCTTCTAGAATCATTGAGATATGGAACTCCTTGTCGTGTTCTAGTCGAGCGGCCATCTTCTTTCTAATGTATTGGCATTGGGTGAGATTCTCTTCAACCGCTCCACTTAGGTGTCCCAATTGTTGCGAGATAACGTGAAACCCACAATTTCCATCTTTCGGAACATCGTCGGTACCAATCACGAAATCTTGAATAATTGGAGGGAGTTGAGTACGATACTTTTGCAACACCGGTTGTACTACCTTCTTTGGACGACTTTTTTCTTCGCCACATCTCCTTGGCTTGCTTGGCTCTCAAGAGGTAGAGTTCCATTTGTATTCAAGTTAGAGACGGTTGGTGTAGTTAAATCCTTCTTTGGCCGACCTCTTTTCTTTCCAACAAATTCCACGCTTGCTTGACTCTCAAGAGGTAGAGTGCCATTTGTATTCAAGTTAGAGACCGTTGGCGTAGTTGAATCCTTCCTTGGACGACCTCTCTTCTTTTTAGCGGGCTCCTCCTTGTATTGCGCCTCGGTATAAACATGTCCGGATGGATCGCACTTTGTACTCAAATGCTCTTTAATGTTTTCCCTTTTGGATTGATCACTATTTCTACTTAAAAACTCTTTGATTTGTTCTCCTTCGGATTGATCTTGATCGCAATTTGTACTCAAAAACTCTTTGATTTGTTCTCTTTCTTAGCCCTCGTCTTTTTGGTAGTTGGTCTACCATTAGGATCTTGTTTCTCCGGTTCTTCAAGTTCTTCCATAAAAGGGTAAACTATCGGCATCAACTTGTGCTTCATAGTTTGTTTGTCCAACCTATTCAACTTGGGGTATTTTTCGAGGATTATTCTCCCAAGTTCCATGTCGCCAAACTCTTCACCGGGATCTTCTCTTGGAGCCGGTTTGAAAGATAATTGCTTCCAATAGGGATCGATATCATCAAGAGGAATGGGAGTTTTATACCTACCAAGCATATGACGACATGGAAGTCCGATAGCCTTCATTATCCTACACTTACAAGGAGTGCTCGGGTCGTCATACTTTTTATACTTCTTAAACAAAGCGAGATGTTTCATCATAAAACGTATTGCCCAATGCGATACGTTGCAATGTATACCAACAAGCATCCAATTATCCTCCTTAAACTCCCTCAACTTCCGGAAGCTACTTTCTTGGAATTGCTTTTTTATCTTGTTGATATCATTATTAGTGTACTCATGGATAGCATGTTGCACCGTCACAATCCCATTTTGACTCGTGAAAAGTAGACCTTTTAGTCTCCCATGCGCTTGCTCTACCATACTTGTGGATTCAAGTTTGAAATGTTTATAGTCGTAAGTATAAGCATACACAAACCTCTCTTTGTGTGGACTCAACCATTGTTTCTTGCAATATTCCACTACTTTGGGGTAATTAGTCCCCCAATCATCCTCGAAATCCTTCAAGTTTAACTCATATCTTCCCACACTCATCGACCAAACCACCTTATCCCACGCTTTCATGAATAACCCAAACTTAATCTCACCTTCTTTCCATTCTTCGTCTTCTTTCTCTTTCTCCTTCTCTCGCTCCTCTTTAGTTAGTTTGCTAAGACGTTCATCTTCCTCTTTTTCACGTTTAGTTCCTTTCTTTGATTTCGGTTTTTGGATATGACTTCTACAATTCTTTCTAAGATTGCATTGTATATGCCAAGTGCAAAGGAAATTTTGTGCATTGGGAAAGACTATCCTCACGGCGTTCATTATTGCTTGCTCATTGTCGGTGACTATAACCCCCGGAGTTTCGTCTTCGTGGTAGAGAAGCTTCAAAGTTTCCAATGCCCAAATATAACTATCATCCTTCTCTCGATCCATAAAACACCATGCCACCGTGAACGATTGCTTATCCGAGGTTTGTCCTACAATGTTCAACAAAGGCATGTTGTACCTATTCGTCTTATAAGTACAATCCATGAACAAAACTTGGTAAAAGCAACGCGCCAATTGAATCATATCGGGATACGCAAGAAAAATACGATCCACCTTCCCCTTCGATGACTCATGGTGTCTCACCGTGTAGTTGTATTTGTGTATTAACCATTGTGATTCTTCCATCACCTTTCTTCCATCCCATTCAATTCTTTTAATAGTTGCCTTGGCCGCATAAATTGTAGACAATGAAGAGAGGTTATGCGGGTCGTCCCTCTTGAACTTACTTAAGAGCTTACTTGGTTTAATTCCCCAACTTGTTCTTACTTGTTCGAACTCGTGCGGTTTCAACTTGGCAACTTGACAATGCCCAACAAGAGTGTCCGGATCTTTATGGCTATGCCAACCAACATCAACTCTACTCATTCTCCACACGTTGTCGGTATCTTTGTTCCTCCCAAAAATAATCTTGAATGGGCATCCACACTTCTTTGACTTCGTCTTGTACACCCTAGTCGTCTTCTTATCATACACATAACCCTTCCTCTTGTGACTTTCCTCCGGCAAACCATAACATTCGCATACCATTTCAAACCGCGTATCTCTTTGTTGGGTGTTTTTCACTAGAACGCACATCTTCTCTTTGGCTTTCTCAACAATCCAATTGACCGCGTCGTCTTTTTCCTTCCATTCCAAATCATTAGCATAATGTTCGGAAGTATCGGGACCCCTAATTTTCTGAGCTTGAGGCTGATCCTCCATAGGTACCAATGCCACAATCTACAAAACATCAAAAGTTTAGTTGATGTGTATTACCACGGTCGGCATGGTCGACATATAAAACAATGCCGGCTAGAAAAGACCGGAAGGTAATAGAATATAAACATTGCCGACATGAAACAAGCCGGCAAGGTATGAAAACATTACAATGCCGGCGTACGCATTTTCAAGTAAGGGCTCCTGTGTTTCAAAAAATAAAAGCCGGCAAGGTTCAAATTTTCTACATTGCCGGCGTGGTACTGCTCATGAAAAGTCGGCACGTTATTCAAAGTAGAACCAAGCCGGCTTTTATGGCCGGCATGATCGACAAGCGTCGACCTTGCCGACCATGTACAGCAGAAAAAAAAAAAAAAACCAAAATCGATACATTGCATGGAAAAATCACAATCTTCACGACGTAGGTTGTCTACGATTACTTGCGGCTCCATTGTCTTCTTCTTGGTCATTGGATTCTTCGTTTGGCTCAATACATTCATCACTTCCATACCCATCATGAGTTTGAGGAAAATAAAAGTGAGGGTCATGCATGTAATCCATTCGATCATGGTCTCAGTAGATCATCATACAAGTACTCATATGTAGGAGGAAAGTTAGAAGACTCCCCCACTTCAAAATCAGGATTAGAATCACTCATCTCACTCATATCACAAATTTCACAAAAACCCTAACTTTTCCCCCCCAAAATCTCCTCTACTCCTTCATACTAATTCTCTCTCTAAATGATTTCTAAAACTCAACTTATAACTAAATCAACTAACTAATCTAACTAATTTAACTAATCTAATCATTTTAGTTAAATTAGAGTTAATCATTATGGGGGCATTTTAGCCATTTACAAAAATATAGGTTAAGGGGTGGCTTGGTTTTACTTCATAATGACCTGATTTTGTCTTATTGGGTATACCCCAATTAGTTTGGGTATACCCCAATCTCGCCAGGATAGATAATGCTCAAAATAACATAAATCTAAATTATGCTCAAAACAACGCAAGCTATAGGTAATACGGTTTAAAAGATGTTACTGCGTTCCATTGTGCATTGATACTACGTATATTGTCATCATTTTACTGTCACCCAAAAAGAGAACTTCACAAAAGGATAGAGATTCAGCTGTTTCATATCTTGCACCTTCCAGCAAGTTGTTCACGCCCCAGATATGTTGCCTGCAAAATCCAACATTAATAATTCGAACGCGTTAGTATCGAGAGGCAAAAATGAGCATCGCTGCAAACGTATAAGCAACAACATCGGTGTTTACAGGATGATTTGTGCTTGTAATAATGCCTGGTGGCTCTCGATCATTTTTCTTTCCTTAGTTCTTTTAGTTAAAGAGTCAGAACATATGCAATGCCAGATTTGGCAAGTAATTGGGCTGTCTCATTACTTTCTGGTCTCACAACCATGAAAAACATTAAAATTCCAATCCTTGAGATTGTTATAAAACTGAATTGGCGAGCAAAATGTTTTAATAAAAAACGGATAGCTCAGGAAAAAAGACAAGGGATAACATGGCAAGTAATATGTTCATCGGAGTTGTCACATAGTGCAAAAAGAGCAACTACAATAGCTATATGCATTTTGGGGCATTCTGGTCCTGAGCGGCAGAGTCTTGCGTAACAGAAGAATAGAGTTACTATATATTAAAGACCTTGACGCCATCTATACAACAGTGAACAGAAAATTGGTCAACATACAAGCCTTCTATAATTAACGTCCTTCTAAGCTCATCTACACGCTGCTGATAAGTCCCAATATAATGAATTCCTCGGCTACATAAGGCCCCTAAATAATGCAACACCTAAGCTATCCAAAATTTTAATTGTTGATCTATGTGTTCATATATTCGGTTGACAGGAAAAGTTGTACAATAAGTGCTAAAAGAGTACTAGAAAAACAGGAGTACATGACTGCCTAAGGTATAATACAAATTAGTAAAAACAGCTAAGAAAACACAAGTTTTGACCTGCCGAGCAAGGAGTCAGAATTATCAACTAGAAAAGACGACATGGGTATCGTACATTAGAAATAACATCTAGCCTGCATGAGATGAAGGTCGTGTACCAGAAATTGGCTAAACCTATACCCATATATGTCGCACAACTTTGGCTTTGGAGATCAACGAGTGCATTCTTCATCTATACATGCCATTTCATCCAAGACTGATGTGTATTCAAGAGATCACAACTCAGAAACAATCATAAGAAAGCGCACCAGAACTCATTCCCTCTTATGTGAGGTAAGTTTGTCATATTTAATCAAATAAAATAACATCGTCAATAATCATTTATTAAGAAAAAAAGAAATTAAATTCAAAGAGAAGATGCTTACCAGAATGTCAAACTATAGGAAGAGAATCACTCTCTTGGTGAATATTTGTCTGAGGTGCCTCGCTACAACTTCGCTGCTTTAGAATGGAAAAAAGGCTTTCGACAAAAGTGGAAGCCAATTTAATACAACAGTCAGTTTGAATTGAAGAGGGGATCCCACTGACTTCAATTTTGGTGAACGTCTCCTTCTTCAGGTTGTAAGAATAAAGAGTGGAAGAGTTTATCCCGCTCTCTAACTGTTTATTAGATTGTATGAGTATTTGGTGCATTCCTGGACCAGTATAAAAACCCCAACTTCAAATATAGTCCCAAGTAAAAGGTAATCTGATAGTATATTCATTCCAGTTCACAGGTAGTCGGCTTAGTATCTCACATTTTATAACATTTTCATCATCAACAACAACATTACTTTTAACAACACTGCTGCTACTACCACCACTACTACTATGGTTCTCAGTATCACCACTAATGTCCATTTCTTGAAATCAGACCTAGAAATTTCACAAATATGATGGTATTCTAAGTTAACTTAGGAGCAATTTTAACTTAAAAAGAGTGGAAAAGGAAATTTAATAGAAATAGAACGCTTCACAAAACGTAAGAGTAGGGATTTAGAGAAGAGATGAGATTAAACTTGGTAACAGAGAAGTGTGGGTTGAGATTAGATGCATTGGTGAGACATTAGAGCCATCCAGAGAAGATTTAAAACCTGTCTCTATTGCAGCTGATCGAATGGAGCCTCCCCTGGATTTTCATGGCGTCGGAAAATTGAGCCGGTGAACTGTACTACAGAAGATGAAGCTTTATTACGTGGCGGTATGGTAGTGGTGGAACAGACTCAACGGGATATTAATCACGTGTCCCCTAAAGTAGGGTGTAAGCTGGTGGGGTCAAATGTGAAAGCTACTTTGTCAAATAGTACAGGGACGCGTTTTGTGATGGATTTGAATTTGAATACTGATGCACCGACAGTTCTCAATGACGTGGCTACTTCAAACGCAATGGAAATAGTGAATGTTGGGCTTCCTTTGGATTGTCAAGCCCAACCGGTTTCAAAGTCAGGTGAACACTTAATCCATCCTCTTGTTGTTGGGCCCAGTACTCATTTCTCTAGCTCAGTTAACTTGGATTCTTCCTCACTGAGAAGTTTAAGAAAAAATTGAAATCCCAAATGTCCAAGGAGCAGGCAACCAGCTCACTGTCTGTTTCTGTTCATAAAACCTCTAACAATGAAAACGGTCCTGACAATGAAGTTTCCGTAGAGGTTGTTAAGTCCTTGTCAATAAGAGAGAATGGCAAGCAAATTAAATCTTTAAGTGAAGATATTGATGATGCGGCATCACATACTAGTGGTAGTGCGAGAAGTAATAGGAATGCATCCAGTGATTCTTCAAAGGTGGCGAAAGGCATATCGGATAAACTTGATACCCTCTATGGAAAACTCAAAAACTCCGGTCATCCTTCGGGTATTGTATTCACCAAACAAGAAATTTCTTTTGTTAAAAATTCAATTTTGGCCCATGGTGATGCTTTTAAAGATGAGCTTGTGATGGGAGAAATGGAAGGATCTTAATTGTTGTTGTCACTAAGGATTGGTTGGTACGGGCTTGCAATATTCTTAATGTTTAACATAATATCTTGGAATGTTAACGGTCTTAACGACCCGAATAAACGATCAAAGTTAAAAAATCTTGTGAAACGGTGGAGGCCTACTATTCTTATGATTCAAGAAACTAAGCTTAATGTTTGTACCGATAGAATTGTGCGTCAATGTTGGGGTGCGACTCCGTGTAGGTGGATCGTTTTAAATTCTTATGGAAGATCGGGCGGAATTTTGTTGATATGGAACTCGGATATGATCGAAGTTGATGACTTTCTTGAAGGCACTTTTTCTATAAGTATTTCGTGTCGTAATTTGGAGGATAACTTCCGTTGGGTTTTGATTGGTGTCTATGGTCCTTGCAATGTGAATGAGAAAAAAAGATTTCGTATGGAGTTAGCTACCTTGCATGGCTATTGGAATGGAATGCCTTTGTGATTTGGCGGAGATTTCAATGAGATAAGATACATGGTTGAAAGAAGAGGTTGTCGTAGAGTTTCGAACTCAATGAAACTCTTCGATGACTTATGTAATGACTTAGACCTTGTAGATTTGCCTCTTTCCGGTGCAAAGTATACTTGGAGTAGGCCTCCTAATAAGAAGAGCAAGCTCGACCGTTTTCTTTTCTCTTCGGATTGGGAAGATCACTTTCCGAATATCAACTTCAAGCGCCTCGCAAGAACTTTTTCGGATCATTTTCCTATTTTGTTATGCTCAACGGATTCGGATTGGGGTGCTTGCCCTTTCCGATTTCAATTAGCTTGGCTTGATGGAACTAACATAATTTCTCTAATGAAAGAGTGGTGGGAGTCTTTTTCTTTTGTAGGTACGGCGGGTGAATGTTTTTCAAAGAAGTTAAATGCTTTAAAGGATAAATTGAAGGTGTGGAATCGGGATGTCTTTGGGAACATTGATAGGGCTATGGACACGGCTCTCACAAAATTGAAAGAGTTAGATGAACTAGAGGATGAAAGGGGTCTTACCGAAGAAGAAGAAGACATGCTTGTGACGGCTAAAGTAGAGTTTGATGTGGCTCATCGTCGTCAAAGCATAATGTTGCGCCAAAAGTCAAGAATTAGATATTTTCGAGATGGAGATAGAAACATAAAGCATTTTCATCGAGTGGTGAAAGGACATAGGGCTTTAAACAACATCAACAATCTTCGTATAAATGGTCGGTGGACCGGAAATAAAGAAGAAATTAAGAATGGTATTGCAAATCATTTTGAGTTAGCTTTCAAAGAAGTTTCTAATAATCGTCCAAGAATCAAAAATATGTGTCTAACGCGTATTAATGAGAATGAAAGTATTTGGTTGGAGAGGCATTTTAGTGAAGAGGAAGTCAAGAATGCAATTAAGGATTTGGGAGTGGACCGTGCTCCGGGTCCGGATGGTTTTCCTATGAAGTTTTTTATTGTTGGTTGGGATTTCTTAAAAGAAGACTTGATGAAGGTTTTTGAAGAATTTCACGATCACAATGTTCTTGATAAGTCTTTGAAAAATAATTTCATTGCTCTTATCCCTAAGAAAGTGGGTGTGGAGGAAGTTAAGGATTTTCGGCCGATTAGCCTTATTGGGAGTGTGTACAAAATCATCTCAAAGGTCTTAGCGGAGCGCCTAAAGGTATACCTT
Organism: Papaver armeniacum; assembly: GCA_023531295.1. Lineage (NCBI taxonomy): Eukaryota > Viridiplantae > Streptophyta > Magnoliopsida > Ranunculales > Papaveraceae > Papaver > Papaver armeniacum. The sequence goes on along the minus strand of JAJJWW010005612.1, from coordinate 58,393 downwards.
CCTACCCTAATATCACCATCTCAATCTAGTTTTATTAAGGGAAGACAAATTCTTGATGGAGTGTTGATAGCAAATGAATGTGTGGATTCTAGAGTGCGTCAAAAATTACCGGGATTGGTTTGCAAGATTGATTTTGAAAATGCTTTTGATAATGTGAATTGGAATTTTTTAAATGAAGTATTATTCAAGATGGGTTTTGGTGGTATATGGAGAGCTTGGATTAGAAATTGTCTAACTTTCTCGAAGTTTTCGGTTCTTGTTAATGGATCTTCTCATGGTTACTTTGGTAGTGAAAAGGGACTTCGTCAAGGTGACCCTCTTTCTCCATTTCTTTATACTATAGTTGGTGAAGTCTTAAGTTGTATGTTAAGAAAAGCTCAAGAGCTTGATCAAATCTCGGGTTTCTCGGTGAAGGAGGGGGGGAACAAAAGTAAATCACTTGCAATTTGTCGATGACACTATCATTTTTCTTGATGCTAAAAGAGAACAAGTTGATGCCTTACGCTACTTACTTCTTTGTTTCGAGTTAACTTCGGGTTTAAAGATAAATTTCTCGAAGACTAGTTTATTTGGGGTCGCGTTTGAAGAGGGAATTGAAGACTATGCTAACATGTTGGGATGCAAGAATGCTACATTTCCTAGTGTCTATCTCGGTCTTCCGTTGGGTGACAAGGTGGGAGGATCGCAAAAATGGGAAAAAAATCTTGAAACTTGTGCAAAAAGAGTTGCTTATTGGAACGGGAGAACACTTTCTAAAGGAGGTAAATTAACTCTCATCAAAAGTGTTTTGGCTAGCTTACCAATTTATTATCTCTCCATTTTTCTTGCCCCTTGCTCCATAACTAAGAAAATTGATAAAGTTGTGAGAGATTTCTTATGGGATGATGATTCTAACAAGAAAAGAACTCATAATGTTAAATGGACAATGGTTTCAACACCAAAAGAAAAAGGTGGTCTAGGTATTAGAAGGACTAAGCAAGTGAATTCGGCTTTGCTAAAGAAATGGTGGTGGCGTTTTGGCATAGAGAGAAATGCATTTTGGAGAAAGATTATGGTCGAAAAATTTGGTGAAACATCGACCGGATGGGAAACTCTCCAACCCAAAGGATCAAAAGGCGGTAGTTTGTGGTTTAATATTTACAAAGAGTTAGAAGGTTTCAATAAAAAGATAAGATTCAAAATTGGTGGGGGAAATGAAACTAGATTTTGGGAAGATGTTTGGCTTGGTGATGGAAAATTGTGTGATATGTTTCCTTTAGCTTTTAGAGCTTCAAGGACGAATGAGTTTGTGGTGGCTAATATGTATGAATTTAGAGAAGGTGGGATAAGATGGAAATTTATGAGTAGACAAAGATATTCACAAAATATCTCAAGTGAAGTCTTAGCTATATCAAACCTTCTTTCTTCAATCTCTATTCAAGAAGGTGTTATGGATACTCGAATATGGGTTGGAAGTGATCATGGTCAATATACGGTTAAGGGTGGAATTAGCGATGAAGGGAATCAAGGTGAGCCGAATTTTCCAACCAATATTGTTTGGAGCCATGAATACCCTCACAAAATCAATTTCTTTCTTTGGCTCCTTTCTCATGATCGGATAATGACGGCGGATAAACTTTTGAGAAGAGGTATGGATGTCTCTAGTGAATGTTGTTTTTGTGAAGAAGCTAATGAAACGAGCTCTCACTTATTCTATGAGTGTTGGAGAAGCCGGAGAATATGGGATTACTTTGTTGAAGGGAGCCACTTTCGTTGGACATATGACCCTAATATCGCTACATCTATAAAGGCTTGGAAGTTTAATTGGGAAGACGAAAGACTTAGTCGAATATGGAACAACATCCCCGTTGCTATATTGTGGTGCATATGTAAAGAGCGAAATGCAAGAATTTTTGATAACAAAAAGAAAACTTTGGTGAGCCTCATTAGAGATATCAAGTTACAAGCATTCTTTTGGGCGGAATCAAACACTAAAATGTTTGAGCTTACGGCAAATATGGTGATTTAAAGAAAAAAAAAAAAAAAAAAAAAAAAAAAAAATTCCTTGGGTAGCCGAATCCCCTTTCGGCTCTCCTTTTTTTTGCTTCGGTTGTAATCATTGGGTTGAGGTACCCCTCTTAAGTGCCTCTTTTTCAATGAATTTTCTTTTTGACCGATCAAAAAAAAAAAAAAAGAGATTAAACTTACAGTGTTTGCTGCAATTGATATACAAAATCGATCTCCTACAGTTATACACAAACTATCAAATTCAATGCCCTAGAAGAAAAAGAAATTGGGTTCATACGGTGGAATTTATTTTTTTTTGAAGGGAAATTGAAAATTGGTCTAATGCTTTTGCAAAAGGTGAAAATGTTATACTTGGAGTAACAATTGACTACTTTACTTACGGTCTGTTACATCAGACTAAACCTAGAAGGAGAATCTAGCTGTTTGGTTTGCATAATTAATGGTTTGAGAAGCTCATTTGACTACAGGTTATGTACTTTTGAACCCAGAGATGCAAATAATGCAGCGCATAAACTTGTAAAACATGCAGTTTCAAATTTTACTAGGGAAAGTTGGTTTGACTAGTTGAATGATAGTATCAGTAGGACCTAAACAATATTCTTCTTTAATTTACTCAATAAAATCATCTATCTTCTTATTATTAAAAAAAAAAATTAATCGGTGGAGTTTGAATGCAAAAAACAAAACAAAACAGAGAAATGACACTGGCATTTCATTGTCTATAAACCTTGACTCTATATAATAACGCCCATGGGATGATTTTAACATGAATTATTAATTCCACATGCAGAATCATTATACTGTATTCAGTTCCTCCACTGTCTCAGTCCATAATTTTTTTATTTAATGGTACACTGTGGGTTCTTGATAGTTAATGGTACGTATTTATATAAGATCGACATATTTTTTTGTTGACGTTAACATGCTGATAATTCAGTTATTATTTAGTTGACACTATATTTGCGTGATAGACTGAGGTTTCACAAAAATAATGCTCATATATTAACTAGCTAAATACATGAGTCACATCACTCTCATCTTTAAAACAATGTCCAAAAATAAACTACAATAAAATGGATAATGAAAAGATGAAAATAACAACCCAGTAAACGATGGAACAAGCACACAATATGACTCTGAAAATGAATATAGTCATATCAATGACGAACTCAGCAGCAAAAGCAGGAATTGGGTTAACACTATGTGATTACACAGGTACAGTTAGAGAAGCCAGAGGACTTAATGCTGATTGCATTTCCTGGGAGCAACTATAGAAAAATGGGGCTGATGCAGCATTCCGATGGCCAACAAAATGAAATGGTCACACTATCTCGTTTAGAAGCAACTCTGAACCTACTCTACTGTTGTTAATAAGAAAGTATGCAACAACAAGGGAACACTGATACAAGATAAGTGCAGATTTTGAAAACATGACTAAATTTGAGATAAACTTTGGAGCACTTGATTTTGTATTAACTAGAAGAATAAATGTAATAGAGGCAGCAAATATCTCAGTTTTTTGTAATAGGTATGCAATACAACATACTTGGAAAAACACCAGCTTAAATGCTTTACTAGTCTATTTGAACTTACAAAGTTGGACTGAATATGTAACTGATATCTGGAACTATTTTAACAGAGAACAAGGAAATGTTCAATCAATGATACGAGGTTATCCTCTTTTTTCAAAAAAAAAAAAAAACAAAAAACATAACCAACAAAATAATTATGACTTTATAACCTTTTTTTTTTTTGTTTGAGGAGGTGAGGCGCTTTAAACTATAAATTATTACTGAAATTACATGGTAGTGCTTTTGGATCCATATCCGAAGGTTGCCATTTATTTATGTCATGTTCAAAAAAAAAAAAAAAAAAAAAAAAAAGTTTTGAAGTTTAATCTTTAAAGCATAAGCACGATTCACTTGCTAAAAGGAAACAGTAAGAGGAAAGTTGTCGACGTCGAGTCATTCAGAAAAAGAGGTTTCAAAGCACTTCCCACTAGAAATTTGTGTAAGATCTTGAATGCTCTCAACTGCTTGATTTGTTTCCTTATTGTTGGGAAAATTGGCACCCCGAGCGCAGCGGATATCAGGATGACAAAGAGAAATTGGTGATTTGAACCAAACACGAGAGAAATAATAATTTAGAGACATAAGATAAACAAATACACAACCACAACACAAGATATACGTGGTTCACCTTTACAGGCTACATCCACGGCCAACACCATCAGAAAAACTTCCATTAAATCAAAGACCATTACATGCTCTTTCCGCAACTCAAGGAAAGACCCAAAGAGTTAACAAGACATACCCGAGAGCACCATCGAAGAAACCATCGAAACCAATTTTCTAAACCATTCCTCGAACCATCCTCATGTCTTCTCTTTTGCACTATCTTCATAACTACTAATAACATAGGAGAAACATGAAAACACTAGAAAATTTGGTTTAGGGCAAAACCCTAAACCCTAAACACTAGAATACCAAAATCCTCTCTCTACAAGTTTTTCTCTCACACCGATATTGAACTTCACGGTAACACTCGACCCTCCCTGCCAAAGAGACCAAAATCCTAAGCACAAGGATTAATTTACCACTCTTCTAGGTTGGATTACACAAACCTACAATTCTAGTCATATATATAGAGAACACAAACTTGGACACCAAGTATTAGTCTCCTATTAGGAAACTAACTCTTTCCAAAGTTCTATCAAACCTATATTAGGAAATTCACCTCAATCTGAAAACAGACTTAAACTAGGAAACCCACGGTTTTCCTAACAATCTCCACCTCGGATCATACTTTCAAGCATGAGACGATCACAATAAAATCACCTTCGTCTTCCACCAGAGTTATTCACTATCTCTATATACTCGTAGAATTACTTTTGAAGCTCAGACTCGAACTTCCATCTTCATAGAACCATCTCTTCAACCAAAAACACCATGACATTGATAAAAGTCTTCAAACCATCTTCTTTATGAAGAACACTTGTGAAATTGGCTACGCTTCACAAACACCATGAAAATCATCAATCAATATCAACGAATCCTTGCACAGACTCCACCATTGATCACCCAGAGAACCATCCAGAAGAATCACCGCTAGCTCCACCTAATTAGTAAGCTAACAACATATTGAACTCTAACCTAGAAAGGAAGAATTATATTCAATATCGTACTCCAGCACATGTCATGATTACCGTGTATCTGAAATAAACCATCAGATATCTCCACTGTGATTAACAGGCTTAATCACTACAGGAAAAATATACATCTACAACTGGAGATTTACAACGCTTCGTTAAGTATTGTAGAAAGTCCTATGTTTTACAACTGAGTTCAAAGGAAGAGTTGTCGTATATCATCACTGCCAACGTTTAGGAAACAAGGGGTTGCGCTAAGAAAACAAACGACAACTCCTTAAGCAAAACAGTTGCAACGACATTTAGCTATAACAACGTTGTTCCATATATGTAGTGACTTAGCCTATCACAATTTTCACAAGTGTTGTTGAAGAACACAAAAATATGATAATGAAAAATATGTTAGAGGGGAGATTCGAACATGAAACCTAGTGCATGGAAATCTAGCTCATCAACCACCCTTTCGTTCACAAGTTTGGATTTTTTTATTTTTTTAAACGAAACCTACAACAACACTTATAAGTGTTGTTGAAGTAAAAATATATAATGTTGGAAAAAATGAGGTTCTAGGGGAGATTCGAACATGAATCTACTGCATGGACGTCTAGCTCATCAACCATCCTTACCGTTTACAAGTTCAGGTTTTTTTTCTTTCTTTTTTTAAAAAAAATGTATAACAACACTTATAAGTGTTGTTGAAGTAAAAATATAGAACATTAGAAGAAATGAGGATGGGGGGATGTGATCCTCAACCTCCTGTATGGAAGTCTACACCACTAACCATACCTACACTATTACATGTTCCTTCGTCAAGTTTGTGGTTCTTTAATACACTAACTTTATGACAACCCTTCATAAGAGTTGTAAAAAAAAATGTAATGCTCGGGTTTGAGCAAACAAAGACGAAGCCTTCTCTCGTAAACAATCACATACACGCCTTCTCTGTAAATAATTACATACATTTTTCACTATCTGTAATATTTACTTTACTCACTTCAGATAAGGGTAGTCTGGTAATTTTCACAGTCTCCATAATATTTATTACCTTTATTTCTAGTAAGGGTAATATGGTGATTTTAACAATTTATAATATTTAGTTTACTTATTTTCTGATAAGCGTGGTCTGGTCATTTTCATAGTCTTCATAATATTTATTGCATTAATTTCCAAGAAGGGTAATATGGTCATTTTCACAAGCGGTAATATTTACTTTAATTTTGTTCGATAAGGGTATTCAGGTCACTTTCACAATCTCCATAATATTTATGGCACAAATTTCCATGAAGGGTAATATGATCATTTTCACTATCTGTATTATTTACTTTACTTATTTCAGATAAGGATAGTTTAGTAATTTTCACAATCTCCGTAATATTTATTACCTTTATTTCTAGTAAGGGTAATATGGTCATTTTAACTCTGGTAATCTTCGAACCTAGGATGTTCAATTCTGATATATTTCTTACCTGTAAATGGATGGATTCGTCGTTCTTACCAAGTTTCTGAGTTTGAGTAGTCAACTCGCGGCCAAGTTTCGATCTCGGAGCATGGTATGCATAAATAAGGTTTGTTTAAGGTTTCGTAGAATATCTCGAAGAAATCTGACCTGTAATTGGATGGATTCGTCGTTCTTACCAAGTTTCTGACTTAAAGTAGTCAACTCGCGGCCAGGTTTCGATCTTGGAGCCCGGTATGCATACAATATACAGAAATAAGGTTTGTTTAAGGTTTCGTAGAATATTTCGAAAGAATCTTACCTGTAAATGGATGGTTTCTTCGTTCTTACCAAGTTTCTGACTTAGAGTAGTCAACTCGCGGCCAAGTTTCGATCTCGGAGCCTGGTATGCATACATATATGCATAAATAGGGTTTATTTAAGGTTTCGTAGAATATCTCGAAGGAAACTTACCTGTAAATGGATGGATTCGTCATTCTTACCAAGTTTCTAACTTAGAGTAGTCAACTCGCGGCCAGATTTCGATCTCGGATCCTGGTACGCATACAATATGCAGAAATATGGTTTGTTTAAGGTTTCGTAGAATATCTAGAAGAAATCTTACCTGTAAATGGATGGTTTCGTCGTTCTTACCAAGTTTCTGACTTAGAGTAGTCAACTCGCAGCCAGGTTTCGATTTAAGAGCCTGATACGTATACAATATACAGAAATATGGTTTGTTTAAGGTTTCGTAGAATATCTAGAAGAAATCTTACCTGATAATGGATGGATTCGTCGTTCTTACCGAATTTACGAATTAGAGTAGTCAACTCGCGGCCGGTTTCGATCTCGGATCCCGGTACGCATACAATATCTTGAGAAATAGGGTATTTTGAAGGTTTCATAGAATATCTCGAAGAAATCTTACCTGTAAATGGATGGATTCGTCGTTCTTATCAAGTTTCTGACTTAGAGTAGTCAACTCGCGGCCAGGTTTCGATCTCGGAGAATGGTATGCATAATATATGCATAAATAAGGTTTGTTTAAGGTTTCGTAGAATATCTCGAAGAAATCTTACCTGTAAATGGATGGATTCGTCGTTCTTACCAAGTTTCTGACTTAGAGTAGTCAACTCGCCGCCAGGTTTCATCTCGGAGCATGGTATGCATAGAATATGCATAAATAAGGTTTTTTTAAGGTTTCGTAGAATATACCGAAGGAATCTTACCTATAAATGGATGGATTCGTCGTTTTTACCAAGTTTTTCACTTAGAGCGGTCAACCCTCGGCCAGGTTTCGATCTCTGAGCCTCATATGCATACAATATACAGAAATAAGGTTTGGTTAAGGTTTCGTAGAATATTTCGAAGGAATCTTACCTGTAAATGGATGGTTTCTTCGTTCTTACCAAGTTTCTGACTTAGAGTAGTCAACTCGCGGCCAGGTTTCGATCTCGGAGAATGGTATGCATACATATATGCATAAATAGGGTTTGTTTAAGGTTTCGTAGAATATACCGAAGGAATCTTACATGTATATGGATGGATTCGTCATTCTTACCAAGTTTCTGACTTAGAGTAGTCAACTCGCGGCCAGGTTTCGATCTCGGATCCTGGTACGCATACAATATGCAGAAATAGGGTATTTTTAAGGTTTCGTAGAATATCTCGAAGAAATCTTACCTGTAAATGGATGGTTTCTTCGTTCTTACCAAGTTTCTGACTTAGAGTAGTCAACTCGCGGCCAGGTTTCGATCTCGGAGAATGGTATGCATACATATATGCATAAATAGGGTTTGTTTAAGGTTTCGTAGAATATACCGAAGGAATCTTACCTGTATATGGATGGATTCGTCATTCTTACCAAGTTTCTGACTTAGAGTAGTCAACTCGTGGCCAGGTTTCGATCTCTGAGCCTGATTTTCATACAATATGCAGAAATAGGGTATTTTTAAGGTTTCGTAGAATATCTCGAAGAAATCTTACCTGTAAATGGATGGTTTCTTCGTTCATACCAAGTTTTTGACTTAGAGTAGTCAACTCACGGCCAGGTTTCGATCTCGGATCCTGGTACGCATACAATATGCAGAAATAGGGTTTTTTTAAGGTTTCGTAGAATATCTCCAAGGAATTTTATCTGTAAATGGATGAATTCGTCGTTCTTACCAAGTTTCTGACTTATAGTAGTAAACTCGCGGCCATGTCTCGATCTCGGAGCCTGGTATGCCTACAATATGCGAAATAGGTTTTTTTTAAAGGTTTCGTAGAATATTTCGAAGGAATCTTATCTCGTAAATGGATGGTTTATTCGTTCTTACCAAGTTTCTGACTTATAGTAGTCAACTCGCGGCCAGGTTTCGATCTCTGAGCCTGATTTTCATACAATATGCAGAAATAAGGTTTGTTTAAGGTTTCGTAGAATATTTCGAAGGAATCTTACTTGTAAATGGATGTATTCATTATTCTTACCAAGTTTCTGGCTTATAATGGTCCACTCAAGGCCAGGTTTCAATCTCGGATTCAGGTTATGCATACAGTATACCAAAATAGGGTTTGTTTAAAGTTTCGGGGAATATTCCGAAGGAATCTTACTTGTAAATGGATGGATTCATCGTTCTTACCAAGTTTTCGACTTATAGTAGTCCACTCCCGGCCAGGTTTCGATCTCAAAGCCAAGTTATGCACACAATATGCCAAAATAGGGTTTGTTTAAAGTTTCGCGAAATATTCTGGAGCTTACCTGTAAATGGATGGATTCATCGTTCTTACCAAGTTTTGGCTTATAGCTTACCAGAACCCTCCCGAAGCTTCATGATTCATATTTTATTTGTCGTTATACCGAATTTGAAGTTCGAATCGACACCGAGCTTCATATTTATCGATTTGGATGATGTATCATGCTAAGTTTGAAGTCATAACCCTCCCGGACCTTTTTGGTTCATAGTTTCTATGCCGTTATACCATATTTGAAGTTCTAATCGACTCTGAGCTTCATATTTATCGATTTCGATGATATATCATGCTGCGTTTGAAGTCAGAACTATCCCGGAGCTTCATGATTCATAGTTTCTATGTCGTTATACCATATTTGAAGTTCGAATTGACACTGAGCTTCATATTTATCGATTTCGATGATGTATCATGTTAACCCTAGTTGAAATTCAAACCGAAAGCAAAAAAAGAAAGCACAAAAACACAAAGAGAAAGCACACACAAAAAAAAACTTCATATTTATCGATTTCAATGGTGTATCCTGCTAACCTGAGTCTTCTAGTGTGAACTAAAGCTACTTCATGACCTGTATGACTAGTCGAAATTACTTCACGACCTATGTGACTAGTCGAAATTCAACCCGGAAGCACATAGAGAAAGCACAAAGAAAACACAAAGAAAACACACTTTCCTTGATCCGTATGACAATCCCTAGTCAAATCTCTACCGTCCAAAGATATCTCTAATCCGTATGACATTCCCTAACTAAATCTCTACCATTCAATTTATTTTTATACAAAAACATAAAGATGTTTTCTCCCCTCACTTTCCCTTTTCTCTTTCTTTTTCTCGGTCGGTTCTTCTCTCCATCTCCGCCTCCATCAAAACCCTAAGCCGCAAATTTCTGCGAACAAGAAGAAAATGATTTAATCAGTTGGAGCTCGATCTGTACAATTGGGTCTAATTAGTGGGAGCTCGATCTGTTCAATTGGGTCTTATGTTTCATTGAAGCCTTCAACTGTGATAGTGATTCTTGAGTTGAAGGTTGATTTTCCTTGCTTTTTCTTCTCATGTATTTCCATTTTTACAGTCGTTTCTTCTCCATAGGGTTCATGTATTCTTTTTTTTTTTTTGCTCAATAGTTTAAGAGTTTTGAAACTTTATTTTTAAGGGGTTTTTGTAAGATTGATGACTATAGAGATCTTGTATTGTTCATGGTGATAATGTTTTATCTAATCTTTGGTTTTTGAATCTTTTCTGTGGGTTTTTGTTAGTGTTTATGTTGGTATAATTTTTGATGTTTTTTAGGACATTTTTCTGTTCATTTGCAATTTCGGATTTAAAGCTCAATAGGGGATTTGGACTGTACACTTTGATATTGATGCTTTTGGTATCTGGTAACAAAACCGATTGTAGGGATATTGTCGTTCTTGTTTGGTTCATTTTTGTTTATATCTTTTTTAGGCTTGCTACTGATTTCCTTCATATTGGTTGTTATTGGCTTTAGGGATTTTTAAAATTTCAGTGGTGGTTTTGATTGTTTGCTTCTTTATTCGCATATGTACGTTTTTAGTGTGAAAGATTTCATGGTTTGCGGGATTTTTTTCTCATTTTTTTTGGATTTCTTGAGGTTGAGTTCATAGTGTGTATCAAGGGTTTTCAATTTATGTGTTTTCCATGGCTGAGTTCAGAGAAGCATAATAAGATGATAGTAATTTGATTTCTACAATTTGATTTCTATAATTTGATTTGTGTAAACAAGTAAATTGTAACCTAGTTTAGATGGTTTTTTATAAATTGTAACCTAGTTTAGATGGTTTTTTATAAATTGTAACCTAGTTCAGATTGTTTTTTCGTTGACCATGGGTTGCTAAGTTGTTGCTTGAGAGTTAGATGTAAACTGAATGTTGAAAACCATGTTTTTATGTCACCTGTTTTCTATGTTCTTTTATCTGCGAAACTGCTTCCAATAGGAAGGGATTTAGATAGTACTTCCTTGACATGAAATATTCATATATGTCTCCACTATAATGAGTTAAAAGGGCTTAGCATTTGGATTCATCGTATAGGAGATCTGTCCCCTGAAATACAGCTTGCCAGAACTGAAATCTGTAGCTTCACAGTTCTGTAACCTACTTTGCGCATACTTTTCACAGGCCAAACGAACTCCGAATCTGGATTTTTCAGGTGCGTTTGAAAGCTGGGTCTGTCTAGTTTTATAATTGAGGTCAAGCTCTGAATTTGGAATTATAACGAAGTCTGTGGAGCCTCGACAATGCAGGCTGTATGAGACCTATTTCTGCGGCATTTACGCCCAGATTTTTACTGTGTACATTTTGGCATTCTTTTTATTTGGTTAACCCTTGTTCTTTCCATATGTTAGGTTGGTAATAATTCCTTAGAACATGTGAATTAGTCCTGGTTATCAAATTGTAGGAACAAAATGTAAGCCAAGAAGTAGTTTTAGGCTTCGATACCTCGCCTAGTAGCCTCCAAAATTTGGGTTAATCCATCATCCGAATTTTGGGGTGTTACACATCTAGTTTGTCAGCCAAGGAATCTCTCACTTTGGTTAATCCATAATCCTGTGTCTTTAAAATGTTGTTTATAATCCACTTTTATGTTTATTCATTGAAATCATATAAAGCAACAAATGCTTCGTGTTCTATGTTTTGTCTTGCAGATTTTAACCATCTCAATAATGAGTTGCGGGTGCATAAATCCTCTCAAGAGTCGTGACTCAAGAGCAAAGAACACAGGAGAACAAACTTAAACCGCCAATAAAGGAACAAACTCCGAGAAGGCATAGAGTTCTATAGCCAATCACATTGTCGGCTATAAGTGAGTTTTGATTGTGTGAATGGCCAGCAAGCACACTTATATTTACTGATGCTGGTATTTTACATTGATATCATCTTCTTTTTCTCTCAAATTCTGGTACCTATATACATTTCTATGATTTGGTTATGAGAAGATTTTGTTTATTGTGGATGCATACTAAGCATACAAAGAAGGCTGGAATTGTTGGCAAATGCGGTAAGTGGTTTCTATCATAAGTGTTATGAGATGATGGAATGAATGGATGGAACTAAGTCTTGAGATAAGAATGGGATTGTAGTTGGTGATGGAGATGCCGCATTACAATGAATGGCCTGCGAACCTAGTTGTATGTTAGGACATTTGAGAAGCAAGATGAATGGAGTGATGTGAAATGGCAATGGGGAATCTTTGGTATGATGGATGTGAAGAAGGGAATGTATGTCTCATGAAAATGGTGGTGTTGAGTCATGTTGCACTAGCACATGAATGGAATGCAGTTAAAGCTCGGATGGAATTAACTGAACATTTGAGGAGAATGGCTTAGGATATTGGTGTTGTGACTGTGATGCTGCTGCCATGGCTAGGTTCTCAAGCTGTAGATGTTGATGCAATTAATGCTTTGTGGAGAATGTATGGAATGGTGGTAGTGCAATGCAGTGGCAGGAAACTTAACAGTTGGATATGCCAGAATTCTAGCATAACCAATAGACATCTTAATCTTCATAATCTCTTTGGAGTGTGTTTAAGAAACTTAACTTTTGGTAACAAACATTTGTATCACTGCCATTTTTTTTAATGTGCGTGTTTAACACTGGCAGGTTAACTTGAATGAATATAAATGTGTTACACTGGCAGGTTAATATGAAACTATGAATGTGAATGAATATAAATGTGTTACACTGGCAGGTTAATATGAAATTATGAATGTGAAATACTTTCGGCAATTCGGTTTCAACTATAATTTTTTTTTTTCAAAATATTTATATGCACACAACTTCTAATAAGAGTTGTGTTCCATATTTCAACTACACAAACAAAGGTTGCGAAAGAATGTCTTTACGACATAACTAGGTGTTGTCCAACATAGTTCTACAACTCTAACAAGTGTCGTGCAAATCTAATTCATAATAGTAATAAGAGTTGTTACATATTTCTACAATACACATCCTGGGTTGTCTAAGATAGTCCTTCAACTTATACAAGTGTTGTGTTAGATATTTCTACGATACACATCCTATGTTGTCTAAGATAGTCCTTCAACTTATACAAGTGTTGTGTTATATATTTCTACGATACACATCCTAGGTTGTCTAAGATAGACCTTCAACTTATACAAGTGTTGTGTTACATATTTTTACGATACACTACTTGTGTTGTCCAAGATACTCATACAACAACAAACAAGGGTTGTGTTAGGCTTTCAAAAAAAATCGAAAGAGAATCACAACTTTGGCAAAATATTGTCGAACCATGAATCACATCACCCTTAACAACACTTATTCAAGTATTGTAGAACAGCTTGGACTTTTTACAATACCCCACCTACACAATACACAAAAAAGCGTTGTAGTAGGGGTACTACAACCCTAATACAGTGTTGTAAATGATGATTTTTCCTGTAGTGAATCCTTTGAGCGATTCCCAAAGCCATCACCAATCTGACATACTTTTACCACTATCACACACAACATACTCGCTCAAAATATATACCGTGTGAATGCCCATATTACCGTGGTACATGCTTCCGAGATTGGGAACATTCTTGATATTCCGTGCAAGCCATCAAGAATACTTTTACATATACTTATGAACATAAATCTATAACATCTCGTGCATAACTTCGAAGCGTTGCTGGACTTGCTTCTGCATGAGACCTCACAGCCTCATCCTTTCTTCAAACTTTGTAACCCATTATTTATAGTGTATGATTACTAACACTCTTCAAGAAGTAAATATGTATTCCACCTCATTCAACTTTATTTTGCATCCCATACTACATCATAAAACCAAACAAAGAACATACACTTCTACTAAGTTCAACATCCGATTTGTAAATCACATCACAAACCCATCTTTGTGTAAACACCGGTTGAAAATATTATCTTCAAAACATATTTCTCCACCCGAACAATAAACCATCGTTCAATTCCAGGTTTAATCACACCAGCCCGTCCTTGCTCTGAAACCAATTGTTGGGAAAATTGGCACCCCGAGCGCAGCGGAAATCAGGATGACAAAGGGAAATTGGTGATTTGAACCAAACACGAGAAAAATAATAATATAGAGACATAAGATAAACAAATACACAACCACAACACAAGATATACGTGGTTCACCTTTACAGGCTACATCCACGGCCAACACCACCAGAAAAACTTCCATTAAATCAAAGACCATTACATGCTCTTTCCGCAACTCAAGGAAAGACCCAAAGAGTTAACAAGACATACCCGAGAGCTCCATCGAAGAAACCATCGAAACCAATTTTCTAAACCATTCCTCGAACCATCCTCATGTCTTCTCTTTTGCACTATCTTCATAACTACTACTAACATAGGAGAAACATGAAAACACTAGAAAATTTGGTTTAGGGCAAAACCCTAAACCCTAAACACTAGAATACCAAAATCCTCTCTCTACAAGTTTTTCTCTCACACCGATATTGACCTTCACGGTAACACTCGACCCTCCCTGCCAAAGAGACCAAAATCCTAAGCACAAGGATTAATTTACCACTCTTCTAGGTTGGATTACACAAACCTACAATTCTAGTCATATATATAGAGAACACAAACTTGGACACCAAGTATTAGTCTCCTATTAGGAAACTAACTCTTTCCAAAGTTCTATCAAACCTATATTAGGAAATTCACCTCAATCTGAAAACAGACTTAAACTAGGAAACCCACGGTTTTCCTAACACTTATAAAATTCCTTACACTATGATGTGGATCCGAGTGTAACATTGTGATGATATCTTCATTGCTTCCAGATACCATGGAGTTACTTATGTTGCACCCAATATCCATGTTCTCCTTGATTTCTAACAATACACAAATCTAACCTGCATTTCTCATGTTGCACCCGATATCCTCCGTTAAAGTGATTGATCAATCACTTTGCTTACACTTACAGTATAACTTCGATAAATTAATCCTCGATAAATTAATTACTTCGCTAAAATAATAAAATTCTTTGGTCCCAACTAGGCTTGTATAAGCTAAATTTTAACTCGATAAATTAATAACTTCGCTAAAATAATAATTTTCTTTGGTCCCAACGTTATTAATTTATCGAAGTTTCACTGTACTTATTGGTATGATCTTATAACCATTTAATGATACAAAAGAATTCTACAATGAACGACATTTATAGGATCTTATCTTAGTAAAATTTGATAGTTCTTCTCCTGTGATGAATCAACTTAAGATGATCATCTTTGGAGAAAGTGTAAGAATGCCGTATAAGAAACATTAAACTGATTCAAAGTTCATGTACAGTGAAACTTCGATAAATTAATAATGTTGGGACCAAAGAAAATTATTATTTTAGCGAAGTTATTAATTTATCGAGTTAAAATTTAGCTTATACAAGCCTAGTTGGGACCAAAGAATTTTATTATTTTAGCGAAGTAATTAATTTATCGAGGATTAATTTATCGAAGTTATACTGTATGTTTTATGTAATTGATGAATCATCCAATTACTATTAGCTGTTTAGCTTGTTACTACTTACACATTTACGCATTGATTGCTTCGTAAAAAAAAAAATCTTTTTGTGTCTCATTTACATCTTGACTGTGGGCCTGTGACAAGACGGATAAATTAGTTCTTTAGGTAATGAGAACACTTGTTAATGTGTTAGTACCCAAGATGCTAGTAGATAGTAAATTAATTCTGATGGGCTGAAACAAATAATAAACCCAATCAGAGGAATACAAGATGTGTTACTGCCTATATATGCTAATATATAGTAAATAAATTATAATGCCTTAACAGAAATGTTCGTACAGGTCAAGATTTGTATCATTTGCAATTTCTCAGCTGCAGTTTCTCCATAGGGTCCATCAACAATTGTCTCCTAAAACCTGATTTTAAAATTCCCCCCTCAATAACAGGTTTATAATGATACACTGATTTTAATATTCATGGATTTGGAATTATGTTGTTGATTCAATATGACGAATTCAGTTTCCTCCACCATTCCAGTTTACAATCTACTGAATTTTAAATCTTTTAAACATCTAAGTCTAAGACATGCTAGAGTTCTTGATAGTTCGTAGATATTTATGTAAGGATTAGCATGTTTTTTTTCTGACGCTCCAACTATCATTTAGTTGACACACTTTTTTTTTAATGATAAACTGAGGTTTCACAAATTAATGCCAATACATACTAGCTAAACGCATGACGCGTTCATTCGTCTTTAAAACCATGTCCAAATACACCATCAAACTAATTCGAGTTTTGACTGCTTTTGCCGTTTGAGAGGACAAACGCTTCAAACGGTAACAAGTTATTATTATTGAGTTTTGAGTAATAACTAAACGATAGGATATGTGGTGCAATGGTAATTCATTTGAATCCATCTCAGAAGTTTTCATGCATTACCTTGCAAGAACATGTACATTGATAGGATCTTTATCTTGGTAAAGTTTGACACTAGTTTTTATTTTATTAGGATAATCATCTTGGGAGAAAGTTTACGAACGAACGTCGTACAAGAAACACTTAACTAGTATGAAGTTCGTTTATGGGTTATACAGTTGATGAATCATATAATTGACTGCATTAGCTTGTTACTCACATTAATTGCTTCGTAATCTTCTACTTTTTCCAACAAGGTCTCATCGACTCTGAATGAAAAATATAAGAACATAGCATCTTTGTGTTTGTTGTGGCCGATTTATATTTTGATTTTGGGCTAGGACAAGACACATAAACTAGGCCCCTCACTTCAGGCACTAAAAACCCTTGTTAATGGTGGTGGCGTAAGAGAATTTTATTTTGATGAAAAATAATTTATGATGATGGAGATCCATTTAAATACAAAGTCAAGGAACCTAGTTAGGCTAAGTCCTATGGGCTAGATTGGACTGCTAGATTGGCCAAAAAGTGTTGCAAATCATGAAAAAAGTGTGAGAAAAAAATTAACACTCAATCTGGCTACTTCTCTCTCCTAGCATTTGCTCGCAGTTGCACTATCAGCGAGATTGAAACGTCGAACCGTTCGGCGCTCAAAAGTAACCAAAACGCCGAACCGTTCGGCGCTCACAAAAATCAAAAAAATCTAACGGCTGAGATTTGAGCGTCGAACCGTTCGGCGCTCAAAAAACCAAAACACCGAACAGTTCGGCGCTCAAAAAAACGCCGAACCATTCCGCGCTCACAGATGACGTGGATGGCCAATCTAGCGGCTAGATATCTAGCCCATAGGACTTAGGAGGTTGCCCAGGCTGACGTGGATGGCCAATCTAGCAGCTAGATATCTAGCCCATAGGACTAAGCCTTAAGTCAGTTTTTTCGGATGACAATTTGTTAATTTTCAACAGCTAATATTTACCATAGTAGATAGTAGTATTATACGTCTCAGAATATGCTTATTTCGGGAGGAACATAGATTTTTGTAAGAGGAATATATCCTCCAAAAATCAATTTCAAATCCGCCACCATTAAAGTTTTATTAAGAAAAATATCCTTCAAATTGTGGGATAGTGTGAGGTAAGAGTGTATGATCATTCCATCGTATAAATACTCTGAACAGTTCTAAACAGACTGCACATACAAATAATGCTAAAATAACAAACAAGTACACATAATTTCTACTACATCCATAAGGACCATAACATTTAGTCTAAGAGACTAAGACTCAAAATTCCATCAAAAGGTTCATTTTTTTTTGCTATTCGGGGGTTAGCAGTTAGCTTGGGTTTTTGTGCTGTACAGCACAGGTACAAATAATGCTAAAACCGTATACTGGCCGTATTCGAATGCTATGGGACCCATAAACAAGGCATTTTGTATGAGAGGCGCTTTTGTTTTGGCATTGTTTAATCGGCGCGCGGGTTATAACCCCAAAGGGGTTATAACCCATCCACAAAAAACCCGTCCAAACAATTATGACACAAAAACCCCAAATATCATAAAAGCTCACAAAACTACCCCAACCAAAAAAAAAAAACTGACAAAAACTACCTCCATTCATTATTGCTTATAAAGTTTCATAACGGACAAAAAACACAAAAACCTCCGCTCTCATCAATATCTCCTTCAAAACGAACCCAGAAAATTATCAGATCTAAAAAAAAAAATTTCATCCCGTAGAGAAACTCATATCTGATTGTCGATTTCACCTTCATCTCTTCTTCAATGGTTACGCATTTCAACCGTTGAAGCAAAATTTGACCTAACTAGATTCAACCGGAGAAAAAGAAAAATCTGACCTAAAACAAAGAAAAATGGCGAAGAAAAAAATCAACCGGAGAAAAAGAAAGATGATAAGCTTAGGAAAACTGCGAAACCAGCAACAAAAGGTAAGAAAACTCATCATTATTCTTCAATTATTTGATGTAACCAGATTTTTTTTGGTTTAGGTTTCATTTGTTTTTTTTGGGTTTTCAGTTTAATTTTAGGTTTCGTCATTTTTTTTGGGTTTTCAGTTTGATTTTAGGTTTCATTTGTTAGGTTTAGGTTTTAATGGAAAACTAATTTCAATTTTGGGTGTGTTTATTTCTTGTGTATGCTGTCGGCCTTGTTTTTTTTTTTTTTTTTTTTTTTTTTATGAAACCAAATTCGAGTTACATCTTCTTCAGTTACTGGCAAAAAATCAGTTTTCTATTGTTGTTGGAGTAAATAGATGTTTGATGAAACCACATTTCATTTTCTGTTTTCTTGATGAAACCGAATTAGGTTTCATCATTTTTTAGTTGTTGGTTTACTTCTAGAGTTATTGTTTGTGGACCAAATTATGCTTATGGTTTCGTCACCTATAAATGATTATGGTTTCATCATTTTTCAAGTGTGTTTCTTATGGTTTCACCACTTTTCAATGATGCACAGTTTCATTACTTTATTCGTGCTTATGGTTTCATCATTACGAGTGTATTTCTTATGGTTTCATCACTTTTCAATTATGCACAGTTTCATCACTTTGTTCGTGCTTATGGTTTCATCATTATTATTTGTTTATTATTCTCTTATGGTTTACTTTTGTTTTCACAATAGGTAAAAAAAAGAGAGACAGAACCGTTCAGGTGTTCATTGCATCATTTGTGCGAGTTTGCGGTGGAAATTAAGGAGTTGATACAAAACAAGCAACAGCGCATTTGGAAGCTCTTAAATCATGTCCGTTCTGGCGCTTCTTTGAGCCGTTCTATGATGGCGTAATGAACGAAGAAGAGCTCATCAAAAAAACTAAAGCAATAGTTATGATTTTAAGTGCAATTGAAAACAGACATGACGGTAAGCGTCCGTATTGTTTCAAAGTAACAAGATCAAGGGAAATGACTCTGCGGACCATTCCCGAACATTTTGCTGTGACTTTTGGTCTGCAAATGGTGAATTATGAAGAAGCAGACGACATTGATGAAGAGCTGCTCAAAAAGGTGAACGTCTTCATGGCTACGTATTTTAAGGGAAATAAGAAGACGAAGAAAGGCGATATTAAACGTTGTATGTTGGAAGCCGCAAAGGATGAAACCAAAGTGGATGACTTTGTCAAGCTTTTCGTAATGTTTCTTTTGGTTTCGGTATTTGTCCCTAACAAATGTGGGCAAACTCTAGCAGCAAAGTACTTGTACATGGTGTTTGATATGAATAAGGTGTGTTGGCCGAAGTCTTTCATGACTATCTACTTGATTCGATAATGAAAAACAGAAAAGACGTAGAAAACGTAGTTGGTTGCGTCATTTACCCGCTGGTAAGTTAAGATTTCTTCTTTTTGATTCGTAAGTTAAAGTATTTTTAAAATGGTTTTGATGATTATTTTGAATATTTGTTGTTGTTTCTTTTTCAGTATTGGTTGGCAGAGATGACAAAGATAGCACAACGAAAGGATGGGTTCCACAAGTATCCGAGGTTTGCTAGATGGAACCTTGGCAACATCTGCCAACAAGTATTGGCTAACTTCGAGGATCTTGTCAATAAAAAAGAACTTTTGTCTGAGGTAAATATTTACTTGGAAGATTTACTTTTGTAGCTATATGTTTGGAATGTAGCGCAGCATATATTATGACTCAGCCAATCATCCACCACTCAACCTACAAAATTTCCACTGATGAAACCAGTTTTGGATTCATCAAAATTTTTAGCTGAAACCAATTTTTGTTGTGTACTGCAGGAGAATATTGGTCACCGAAAGGGATCATTCTTGCTTGATGTGACGAAACCGAAATGCGCTTAATGAGCACTGTAGATGAAGTGGAAATTATTGTCTGAAGACGATGTTCAACTTTGAAGTGTCGGTTGATGATAATGAAAATCAAGTGCCGGTTCAAGTGCCAGATGAAGAAAATGAAGTGTCAGTTGAAGAAAATATTGGTTCTAGCAGTGAAGCTAACTCCTACAAAGCCAAATACCAATTTGTGCGAGCCTTGATTGAAAAGCTTAGGACCAATGCTACAAATGTTCTTTCCGAAGAAGAAGAATCACTGCTGGCAAAATATGATGCTGAGGATAAGGAACAACAACCAGTACAGAGCACTTATTTGAGACGTAAAAAAGAAAACAAACGAGATGTTCCAATAGTACCTCGCGGTTTCGAATGAGGTAATATGTTAGATCTAGTTTTATTAGGTTGCTTTTCGGTGTTTTTTGATGCAACCATATTTGGTTTCATCATTTTGTTGATGTAACCAATTTTAGTTACATCATTTTTGATGAAACTGATTTGGTTTCATCATTTAAAGTTAATGATGAATTGGCTGTTGTTTCTTTAGATTTCACAGCATTAGGTTTTCAAACACATGAAGATTAAAAAAAATGACTTAGATATCTTAATATTGCAGGTAACAAGGGATGTTAACATGATAGATGCAGCGATGGTGGATCGCGTGATAGAACAAGAAATTTAGCGCCTATATGGAGAAAGGCTACCACATGATAACTATGCTGTGATGGACCAAGGTGGGGTTTTGCTGCCTGTAGAAAAGGTTTCAAGTTTTGAAACATGGGAAGATGCTGCTGAAAAACTTGAAGATTTTCTGATGCAACCAGAAAAGGATTTAACAGAAAAGGATTCAACCCATGGAGAAACACCACAAGGTGCGGTACATAAACACGAATCTGCAAAAGGTGAAGATCCCGTTACACTAAATAGTGTCTTTTCAGATGTTGACCTTACACATTTGTTAAACCAAATAGAAGGAGTAGCAAAAGAGCAGGTCATATCTTCTTCGTCGAAAAGCCGGTGACCGAGCGAGAACAAGAAGGAGATGGTGCGAGTTGACTCCAAATACTATGGAGGAGATCAAGGCGCGGAGAGCGGGTGGAATCTCGAAATTGAGAAAGCTACTTCGTCGAAGCCGGTGACCGAGGCGGAACAAGAAGTAGATGCAACGGAGTTGACTCAAGAATACTATTGAGGATATCAAGGCGGCAGAGCGGGTCGAATACGAAATTGAGAAAGCTACTTCGTCGAAGCCGTGGCCGAGGCGGAACAAGAAGGAGATGGTGCGAGTTGACTCAAATACTATCGAGGATATCAAGGCGGCGGAGCGGGTCGAATCGAAATGGAGAAAGCTACTTCGCGAAGCCGGTGACCGAGGAAGAACAAGAAGGAGATGGTGCGAGTTGATTCCGAATACTATCGAGGATATCAAGGCGGCAAAGCGGGTCGAATCTGAAATGGAGAAAGCTACTTCGCCGAAGATAAATATTGAGCAAGATGACAATGAAACTCAATTTGTAATTGATGAAGATGAAATTCGGAAAATGGAATCCGAATACAATAAGAGAAGTTGTTCGTCGTCGAAGCCAAATGTTGGAAGCGTATACTACTACTCAAATAGTAAAAATGGCGAATGATTTACTCGAGTTAGAAAATGAACAACCTGGATTTGATTTAGGGCTGTCGCGGCGTGATCCAAGAGCAAGGACAGGGGAGAACGCAAGATCTTGAACAGAGGATGAGTAACATGGTTACAAGAATGAGGGAAGATAGAAGGAATTTGGGACCACCTATCAAAATGCAGGATTACAACACCAGCGTGAAAAAAAGAAGAAAGGTTACAGCTAGTAAGTGCAAGGAGAAGAAGGAGGTTCAGGAAGTACAGGGGGTGAAGTTGAAACCAGTTGATAATTTGAAGATCTTGAAGGTACTCAACAGAAATGAGAAACCCCTCGTGACCAATTTTTTCAGAAAGAACAATGAAAGGTAAGTGGGAAATAACTGATGAAACCAAGACTGGGTTTCATCCAAATTTTGTTCCAAGTTATGCATTGTTTCTCCTTTTATGATGCATCATTGACTAGCTTTTTAAAAAATAAAATTAACAGCTCAACGGCGTGGGAGCATTTACATCTTCACTTACATATATCGGGGAAGAATATGGATAGTTTGATGAGAAAAGGTGACGTCGCGGAGATATCATTGAGTTCTATATTTTGAAGCTGCAAAACAACATAAAAAAATGAGTTGAAACAAGATGGTTCTCCAAAGTACCCAGAGTCAGTTTCTAAGCACATTTGCCTATGTAAGTTTACTCGAAATTCTTTAATGTAATTTTTTGGCGGGAAAAATAGTTGTGGAAAACAAAAAAATTTGTTGACTATATGGTTAATTTTGATGGAACCAAGTTTGGTTTCATCAAACTTGCGTGTTTGTAACTCATCAAGGAGCTGTTATCTGGTATTTTGTTTCAGATATGTCACTCATTAGGAAAGAAATGTGGTCTTTGTAATAGAAGGTTTCATCGACAAAATGGATTATAGCGTGCGGTTTTTGTTCGTTCCGTTCTTTGACACCAATTGGAGATGTAAACCATTGGACGCTACTTGCTTTTGATTTTGAAACCGGAGAATTTTATCACTACAACTCCTTGGCTTCCACCGAAGAAGAATGCGGAAAAAGTGCTGAAAGCATGAGACAACGAATAATATCGGCATTTGCACAAAGACGACGCAAAGCTCCCCCGAGACGAAAGCGGACTAGTCAACCAACACCGTACACTCTGCACACCCCTTCATGTTGTCAACAAATGGGGTAAGCTATGTTTTGAAGTTTATTAGTTCACATATGAATATGCTTGAAAATCATTACATCAGTTGTAAAAAGTTAGAAAACCGAATGCTTTACATATAGCTACTAATATCGAACACTCTCGGCTAGTCACTTTATAACAAATTGAAACATTATTTTGGTTTTTCGAGAACGGTTTGTGGCCTGCATGTTTGCTATTATATGAAGAGCCTCTTGAAAGGAAATATGTCTCGTGAAGATGATATACGAGAAAAGGTGCATAACATGAGACCAAAGTTGGCGTTGAAGATACTCCTTGACAATATAGAATAATACTCATGTCGTGCTCGTCCTCTTTAACATTCAGTTTAGTTAAAGTTTAAATTACTTTTGAAATGGTTATTGTAATGATGATACTCCTTGACATACGATTCTTCTTACTGATTCAAGTTTTAGTTGAAGTTAAAGTACTTGTGAAATGGTTACAGTTTCGTGCGATTTTAGTTGAAGTTAAAAAACAATTTCGTGCGATTTCAGTTGTGTTCCCTTAAAAGCTTATGTCTACAGAAATATGATGTATCATTTTTATAAAAACAGTATTCATAAATGATGTATCATATATTTGGGGCACCAATAAACAGTAGACAAAACAACATCAACTATGTTGTTAAAAAATATAGTAGAAAAAGTGGCAGTAAAACAATGGTGAAACCAAAAAGGGTTTCATCAAACAAATGATGGAACCTATTCTGGTTTCATCAAAAAATGATGAAACCTAATTCGGTTACACCAAACTATAAAGGCATGCAAAAATTCTGACAAAACTCAATCAAACAAAAAATCTGAAAAACTTAATCAAACTTATTTATTCTTAGACAAATTATAAAATGAAAATACCTGCAGCACATTAACTTCTAAAAACAAAAATCTGAAATAGTAGATGAAACACATATTGTTGTCTAAAAACAAAACTAAGAGCGAAATTCGATGACTTGTAGTCGAAATGACTACAAGTTCTCATGAAATCTGACGAGAAAGGCATATCCTTCTATTATGGGTGGTCAAAACCTTGCAGCAACCACAGGTTCTCATCTTCTTATTGGGGACTGAACCTGTATTAGGAATCCTCTTCTTCTTCGATGGACGTCCTGACTGTGGTCCATTATTTGGACCAAAAACCATTGATTTCGGCGACACTATCACGGGCTTTTCAACTGTGGGAACAGGATTGATTGCATGTTTATATGATTCTCGATAGAACTTTACTGTAAAGTAGTGTTCAACATACTTGTAAGGATCTTCTCCGTTCATCATGATACAACGGACAGCATGAGCACAAGGGAAACCGTCAATACGCCAATGATTGCAAGAACATGTTTTTCTTTTCAAATCGACTGTCTGTGTTAACGAAGCATGAAATTCAAACACATATTCCGATGACTTGGTGACTGGGTAGTTACAGCCATGGATCTTGTTGTCGTGGAGAAGAACTTCATATTGTGGACATAGAGTTTGACGCCAATTCATTAAGTTAGCACAGTCCTCGCGACGTGTACACATTTGGTCCATAAGCTTCACCCTGATTTCATCAACCATGACGGCTATAGGCTTCTCTCTCTCTTCAACGACCGAACCATTGAAACTCTCAGCAATATTTGAACACAACCTACCATATCGTCGACCCTTGAAGAAAAAAACTTGCCCATTTATCAACAGGAGCTCTACTTAGATAGTCTTGTAACTTCTGATTTTCAACCTTCCTCAACTTATCCCAACTCTCTGTAAAATCTTTATGAGTAGAAGCATACGCACATTTCTTAAACAGTCCCAATACATATTTGTTATAAACCTTGCAGTTCTTTGGTAAGCATGTGTTGATATTGCATTCCATATGCCAGTAGCACCAACCATGAAAAGCCTCAGGAAATACAACAGGAATTTGAGTTACCAATCCAATACCTCGATCACTCACAAAAGTAAGCTTTGGTCGCAAAGGAGAAAGGACTTTCTTCAAATTTTCCAAAAACCATTTCCAGTTCACTTCATTCTCCGATGATACCACAGCATAAGCAAGAGGGTAGATTTCTGTAAGATGGACAAAAAACATAACACAAACATAAGATGCGATGAAAAACCAAAAATAGAAAATGATGAAACCAAAAATAGAAAATGATGAAACCAACATAAAAAAATGATGAAAAACTTGCCATCATTTCCAGTTAGACCCGTTGCTGCCATCATATGAACAAGGTACTTGATTTTCAAGTGGGCCGCATCAACGAATAACACAGGACGACAGAAATTGAATCCACGACTACAAGCTTCAATACAGATAAACATTCTCTGAAATTTTTGAGTCCCTTCTTCGACTTCCAAAACCACGTGAGATCCAGGATTGGTTTCAATCAACTTGTTTTATACCGTTCAAGAACATAAAAGATTTCTCGTCCTCTCCCCATGTAGTATTCAGCGCATGCTTCTTCCCTGAGTATGCATAATAACGACTAATGTCAAAGCCGTAGTCTCTCGTGAAAGATTCCATAATATGCTTAGTTTTCTTATTAGGATCTGTTTAATTTCATCAATAATCAAGCTACTAACTAGTTTCTTCGATATCCGTGGATTGTTAACAAATCCACCAACACAAGTATGCTCATTATTTAGTTCCTTGATAATAAAAGGACTTCCTACAACACCATCAACGAACCACGAGATATAAATGCCGGTTACACTTCTCCTCTTTCTTATTAGCACAACATGCACCAATCCTCAACTTCTCATTCCTGTAGACCTTGAATGCATAACCGAACTCTTTGCGTGATACTTCTTTAAATCACAACGAACTTGTCGAACACCTCCAGGAAACAACCTGTTCAACTCCTTGAAAAAGATGTAACCAAAGGAGCGAGACTTCAATGGTTCCTTAATTTTATATGGAACATCATAATCAATCCGTGGCTTCTCAAAAGGTATAATTCCGAACTCGTGGCTGGTCATCAAAAGCTATAATTCCCGAACTTATTGAACCGAGAACACTCGGCTTTGTGACGTACATGTAACTCCATAATTCCTTCTTTATTATGCAGACTAAAAAGAGCCAATGCTTGAAGATCAAAATCAGAATCAATGAACTTTTGCTTATCATCAACCATATGAAAAAATTCCATAGAAGGAGGAGAGAAATCACACCAACTTGAGCATATACTAGTCTTCAAATTAGCAAAAGACTCTTGGAGGCCAATACGAAAATTCAAACAATCTTCTTTGTGACAAACAACTGTGAGAACAGAATCCATAATCTACAGAACAGAAATGATGAAACCAAAAACGGCTTCACCAGATGTGAATATCAACAACAACAAAAAATTGAAAAACAGTTCCAAAGAGATGGAATCCTTCATAAGAACATCAACACAAACATAAAAAAAAATCATATGCTAACATCAATTCGGTTTATTCGACAAGAGTGACTAGCAAATTCACAAAAACAAATCAAAAATCAACACAAAAAAGAGAATTGAATACCTGAAAAGTGATTGATTCCTTAATGAATAATCCGAATACTACACACAGATTAATATGAAGACGAAGATGATCAACACGAGTTGATTGAATGTTCAGATGGATTCTTCAACTCGAGATTCAATTTCAACTTCAAAAGCGGAAATATGATTTCAGCTAAACTCAATTGCAAAACAGATCTCGAATAAAATAGCTACGGTTCTTCAATCAAACCTAAAACGATGACGAATCAAACTGGGATAAGACGATGACGAATCAAACTGGGATAAGACGATGAAACTGGGATAAGACGATGACGACGATGAATAAAACCTAAAATTGCTCTCTGAATCTTTGAATTAAAATTAGGAGTAGACGATGACAAATCTTTGAATTGAAACGAGATCAAAGATAAAATTGCTTCTCTTCCTGTTCTTCAATCAAACCTAAAATTGCATTCTGAATCTTTGAATTGAAACTGGGAGAAGACGATGACGGAAACGAGATCTGGAACTGAAAAAAATAATCTGATTTGTTTGGATTTAGAAGACGAAGTAGTGAAGAGGTAGAGAACAAATATCGCTTCTTCCGCCAAACTTTCCTTTGAAAGTGTTTTTATATACGGAAGGTCAGTTTTGGAATTTAGAAATCAAATAAAAATTGAATTTTAAAAATTTTATTGGAACTGGGGTTTTTGTCCCAGTTTTATTTGAAACGGTTTTTATTTGGTCAAAATAATATGACCGGTTTTTTTTGTGTCACTAGTTTGTTCACCTAGGGGTTTTGTCACTAGTTTTGTTGTTTAATCGATCTACTTAAATGAGCATCATGCTTAATTTGGGCGGTGAGTTTAAGTGTGGTGGCCTATGACACCCCTACTGGTAAACTCTGATAAGTGGCATAAGCGTGTCCAACTCACTAAGGTAAGTTGTAGTGTTTTAATTTTGGAAGGCGGAAAATGCCAACTTTTTTCTTTGTTGTTCAAGTGAACTTGTCACACATTGTTCTCGTATTCAAATTGTAGGTAAGAATAATCTACAGATCCAGGTGGAGCAATCCTAGGCAATGATGTATCGATAGTAGTTGAAGTATGAAGCACCGAAGCACTCTATCCAAGTTTGGCGCGAGAAAAGAGATGCCCGTGAAGTCGATACGTGTAAAGGTAAAATCCTGATATGATGTGTATAGGGTACAAGAGTAATAAATACTCTGACAAAGCCGGTGAAAGGATAAGAAGGATCTGGTCAAAGTAAGACTCGGGCTGAGAGTATCAAGGACGACATCGGCCATACTCACTGAGTAATCAAAATCGGGTGGAAGGACATCGGGAGAAGATATCACTAGGCTAGGCCCAACATCTCGGAAAAGACATCACCCATCGCCCGAGAAGGATATCAAGAAAGATGTACCACGATTCACACTGTAACTTGGATGTATCATCACTTGTAGCTATAAATAGAGAGCCATGTAGAGAGATAAGGACCAGTTAATCACTGAGAGAGGAAAGAACACCAAGAGCTTGAGAGTGAGAATTGAGCACTTGTTAGTAAGATACATCCTTTGTAACCTTTAATTGAGTAATAAGATCATCCCTTAACCCCCATGGACGTAGGTAATCATACCAAACCACGTATATCTTGTGTTCTTGTGCATCTCTTGCTTGTTTACTTCAATGTGTGTGTTTGTGATCCTTTGGGTGTAGTTGTAGGATTTTCCACATCCACGCAAATGGTGCAAATTTTGTATGCCTAAGCCACTTAGAAATGCAATGAACTGATTTGTGAGACAAAATGGTCAAGAAGCTTCTTGAGTTCTCGTCTATTTGCGTTTGTTTATATTGAATGAACCAACGCTCACATCCTTCTGTAAATATCTATAATTTTTAACTTAAAAGTTTCCAGAAAAGATCTAAAGATTGAGGTGTTTGGGAAATTCAGCTTATGTTGAACTTGTTTTGCCTTTGTTACTTACCACAACCACCCGACCAGAACCAAAACCATAAGGGCTGCCAGTATTTATAGGTTGGTGCTGAGGTATATATTCAGGATTAATTAACAACGGCATCCTGGCAATGAACTTCTTATTGTTGGGCACTTGGGCTGCTCTTTTGTCCTCGATATGTCTATGTTTCAGTAAACTAACAATTTATAATGAGAGTAATCCTCATGCAACAATGCCAAAGAAAGGAAATACAACATGATACGTAAAATCAACAGATTTCTCCAAACTCCAAACAAATAAAAGGAGAATTCTCTAATATTTCCAAATATCCGATGAATTTATCAATCCGTTCTTGATTGTTCTTCTTTTGATGTGTTCTACTCTTAATGTAGTAGTAGAATATCCCACTATAATGTATATAACAAACTAGGAAATCATTGTGAAGAACACTTGGAAGAATTTTATTAAGTTTAGAAATCAATACGAAGAAAGGAGATAAAACCCTAACTTGGGAAGCAAATAACTTTCTCTCTCTTATAGTTCTATCTCAACTCTCAAAAAGTCATCCTCTCAACACAAGGGTGGTTGGTCCTATATATAGGATTTTTACATAGTGGAGGATAGCTAATAAAGCCCATATTTTCCAATCTCTCGTGCGACGTCTTCGCACGCTTGTATTGTGTTTGCTCCCACATGCTCCTAGTCTTTGCACAATTCTCACACTTTACTCATGAATTTGTGACGTCACTGATTCCGTCATTTTGGATATGCTATGTGCGACCTCCATTCGCTCCTTTATAGTACAGTTGCTTCGCATGATACCTTCGAGTGCGGTATTTAGCCCCTACATTTTGCCTCTTGTCTTAGCGATCTACGTCGAAGAAAGAGCGATGAGAGAACTCGTTTTTAAACTCTTCTTCGCGCCTGTACTTACTATTTGTCGCACCCTACCAACCTTTCATATTTCTTAACTGAAAATATTCTGAGATCTCGGACTTTACCCTCTCCACGTGTTGTTCTTATCGCTTTACCTTTGGACACGTTGCAATTAATCCCTACGACTGTCGCTTCATATCTTTTCACTCATTTAATGCATTCATAAAAGTGAATTTCGTGGGGAGGAAACAAAATCCTTTATAAGCCCCCTTCTCGTTTTCATCCCTTTGTTTTTACTCTCTTCCCTCTCCTTCAACCTCTGCAACTTTTCTTTTCTTACTGTTGTTATTCATCTGTTTTTATTATCTTCTCCTTGAATTTTCTTTTCGTCTTTGTTCCAACTATCGTTTCAGTTTCCCGTCTGTTGTACTATTTCGCCCCTTTGATCATCTTTGGTTATCTTCATTACCTTAATATTTATAATCTCATTATAGAAGAACAACAATGGGGCACAAGGCAGGTTGGAGAATGGTAGAATAGTTTAAAAGGTTGCAGGTCGAATTCAGAGATGAAGGTTTTAAATTATCCGCCCCTCCTTCATCAGGACCTACTTGGACGCTTAACCCTAAATGGTTCAAGATTAATCAATGGAATGATCAAAAAGTCATTGTCTCCGTAGGGCAGCTTCTTGCTGGTCTCCCTATCCCTCTCTTGAATCACGAATTCTTCTATTTTATAAAATCCTATCGCATGATAAGTTTAAACGTGCGATTTTTCAATTAAGTGGGGATTCTATAAGGATTATGATGGAATTCGTTCGCCGTGCGGCTGGATTAGGATCCCTTTATCCTAGTGAATACTGGAGTGAAGCGTATGATGAATTAGAAATTATTCCTTATGATTATACTATTGAGAGCTTCTTTGCTAACTACGAAGTAGTGATTATGAAGTCTGAGTCATCTCGCTGGGCTGTTCGTCTGTCGAGGAAAGATGGCCTCGCAGAGAATCAAAGGATTATGCGAGATGTTGATTTTAATGATAAGACTAATCGCACTACACGTAACTCTAATGACAATCGTTCGAATGTTTATCTTGTTATTCTTGAAGGTGCATATATCACCGGTTATGGTGACAACAGGTCGATAAATCCCCTTCCTGGGGGCTTTTCGCTCTGCTCCCCTTGGGAGTTTAGTTAGATTGAGGAGGAGAAAGTGGTATGACATTCTAAACTTCACTCCTTTATCAATCTTTCTTTATTTTCGCTCTCTTTTACTAACTTCTTCATCTCCAGATTTCCAAGTTGAAAAATGACTATAATATTCATAAGAAACGAAACATACTGGAAGCTCTACGTTCGTTCACTGATGAAGTAAGAAATACTTTTAATTTTACTTTAACAATATCGTTGCCTTTGTTTATTATCTTTATCTGTGTGCGAAGGTGGAAGGGTTAAATATTGGAGGCTCTGATGATGATAACTCTTCTGAGGGCGAGGAGGAGGCTTCTACTCGTGCGAAGAATTTCAACAACGGCAAAGTCTTTGCTTCCAAGTCTTCTGTGAATAATGTCAACAAGAAGAATAACCCCTAAAAGAAAAGAAAGATTACTTCTACTACCTCTTCTCCTACTCCTTCAGTTCCTTGCTCTCAGGGAAATGAGTTACCATTCCCCAATGAATCTACTTCAGCTTCTCCCATGACCCAATTATCTCTCATCTTCAAAGATTCCTTCGCAACTGTTGGTGATGTCGATTTAGTTCGCACCTGTAAAATGATTTCTTCCATATGCAACGCCCACACTTTGAGTCATGATTCTCTGCGAGGATTTGCCTCAGCCATATCTCTAGACTTCCTATTTTCTATAGGTTCCATGGTACTTCTTCCATGTTAACTGAGGTGAATTTGAACTAATATTTCTTCTTTATACCTTTATTTTGAATTACCTTGTCCTTTTTTCTTTACAGGTTGCGCGAGCTTCTCATGCGGTTACTTCTGACTTGCATAGAAAGAATCACTCCTTGGAAGTTTAATGTGCGAAGATCAAAGAGGAGATGTTGATTAGAACGCAGGGGGAAGATGCACTTCGCTAGAGGAACACTCAACTAATAGGTGTGTTTCCTTTTCATCCCTCATATCTTGTGAATTTTTGTTATACCTTCATATTTTTTCTATTACTTAAATCTGCAGAACTTTATAACTTGACCGAAGAGGCAGCTCGCCTTCCTGATGATAATGATGCCCTTTTAGAGCTTCTTAACGCCTTCTTGGACAATTTACCCATGCGTGGTTTAGAGAATCTTAGCTGGAAGGAATTGAGGCTGAAATATGAAGCTCTTATTTGTTATCATAGACCAACGTTAGTTTGCAGTAGGAACCTTCAACGTCGCACTCGTGTGTATAAAGAGAGAATTAACACTTTAGAAGATAAAAAGAACACTCTTATTACTGAGCAAGATTAGGTGATCGCTAATGGTGCGAAGGCTTTGAAGGAATTTCACGATGCTCTACTCGACATTCAAATACAAATGGATCGTGCCCTAAGTGAGAGGGATACTCTTCTCGCTCGGGAGAATGAACTTCGTTCTCATCTTCTAATTGAGAGTGATACTGAGTTTGAATGGGGTGCTAGAGTCCTTGATAATGCTAGGTTGGAGTTAGGTACCATTATTAGTTTAGAATATGACCATACATCTCTGGTTAGAACCACCATTTCCGAAAAAGAAGGTTTCCCATTATCCTTGCTTTATGACTCACATCGCTTATATCTTTTAAATTATGTATGTGCGATTTTGACTCTTATTCTTGTCTTTTCGCAACTGGTGAGAAAGAGTTTCTTGAAAAGGAGAAGAAGTATCTAAGAGATATTGAAAGTTTACAAGCAAAGTCCAATGCAGAAATTCATAGGCTGGAGACAAATTTTGAGGTTCGTGATACCAAGTGTTGTCGTGTCAAGAAAAAGCTCAAAGTTATCGTTTCCAATTTTACCAAAGATGCAATTCTCCTACGTGATGATGCTATTAAAGGGGAAGTGGGCGATCTCTGTGCTGAACATGACATGTCTTCCCATCATATTATGATTTTAAGGATCCTTCTGATAATGAAGAAGCCTCTGAGATTTCCGATAGTGATTTCAAATATGAAGATTCTGACGAGGAAGATCGTAATTCTGAGGTAGATTAAGACAACGCTGGCGAGAAGTAGCCGTCTACTTTTTATCTCTATTTTATGTTCTTTTTATTGTGCATACACTGGTTATTGATCAGTTTTTTAATAGATGTCATCTCCCTTTCCTATTTTTGTTTTTTATTCTTGCCCTGGCTTTTTACCAAAAGGAAAAGTTTTTCCTTTCTAATAATTAATATATATTAGTACATAAATAACTTATGTGTGCGAATATAATAGTGTTTGCATGAATCTATCATATACATGCAAATGTAAAAATATTTGGTTGCATCTGTCATATGCGAATGTATGAGTCTATCATATGTGTGCGAATTATGTGCCTCTACCATGTTTAACATAAGGCTATCGCACTTACGCGAATAATCATAACCTTGTTGTGTTTATAATCCCATTCTTGCCTCTGTTATTCACGGGAGTGCAATGTCCTATGCTAAGTCCTTGACTAGGTACAATACCTTTATAATCATAGTTGTATTTTATGCTTTTGATCATACCTTGGAATCTGCCTTTACTTCATCCTGCAAATATAATGCTAGTGTGGTCTTTTGTGTTTATTCATAAGGTCTTATTGAGCCTCCCTAAGTAGTGGTCTTAATCACCCTCCCCTATTAATAGAACTTATTCTTGCCCTAGGGTATTCGCGTTGGTGGTACGACGAAATCGCAGGAGGTCTTTACGCTTTCGCGCAATGACCCATTGATCTCGTCTTATCATCTTTCGTATATTGTTTCCACGGGATGTTTTTTTCGCGCCAATACGACAGGTCTATACTCTTATTTGAGTTATAGTCCCATGATATTGGCGTCTTTTGACACAATTCAGCTCCATAATAGAGGGTGCCGTCATTATCTTCCCCCTGATTGCCCTTTCAAGGAGGCGTACCCCTACCGGGTTGGGGTGGGCTCCTCCCATCCAACGATGCAACAACCAGTTGTTTTCGCGGTTTCTTTCGAGACCGTACCCTAAGTGGGGTGTCTTGAGGACCGAGTGTATCATAGTCAGGACTTGCCAAGAATGGCGAGGTACGCTCCAGATGCCCCAAGCACTCTTGACTCAACCGTGTACCGCGGTGCCCTGATCGAGTTTCTACACTCCCTGATAGAGAACTTAGTACCTTAGTTTTTCAACTAAGGAGTCTCTACTGGATAGGATTTTATTTCGCCCCTTATATCCATGACTCAAGTTCCAGGGATGGTATGGCTTTCGCCCGTGCCATGCATTACCAGGTTTTCTCTAATTATGACGCGCGTTAGGGCTTATTTTTATTGCCTCTTGCACAAGTGCGAACTAGGGTGCACGCCACAATTGGATACCTAGCCTTCCTAGTTAGAGGTTTTAATTTTTGTTGCCCTCTATTGAGGTCTTATTTTGAGGTCTTATTTTTGCCTCGTTCTCTTTTTATATGTTAGAAATATGCATCGTAGAAGAAATAAAATTTCTCTTTTAATAATTTTTACTCGTACACATCTGATTTTTCTTTCTCTTCTTTATTCGCACACATAGAAATATCTTACTAATACTTTATAATAATCTACTTGTTGCTTCATCCCTTTTATCTCTTCATTCGCTTCACACATAGGCAGTATCTTAACCATAATACTGCTTCAGATATTTCTTTTTGTAAATCCTACTCTCCATTTTCTCCATATTTCTTCCATCTCTTTATATTAGTTGGTACATCCCATCACCAACATATTTTTTCACCACATAAGGTCCAGCCCATATTATTTTCCCTTTCTTCATTTTTCCTTGTTTTTGATATGGTGGTATTTCGCTCATAACTAACTCTCCTGGTTGAAATTCTCCCCTTTTGGATTACTTCGCATATTCATTTCTTTTTGCTCTTTCGACTATCTTCTTGCGAATTTAATCAGTTCGAGTCTCTTTTTCGTTTTCCATTTTTATCCCAACAGCCTCTATCTTTGATGGTTCTCCGCTTTTATGGTAATTATCATCTTCTCCTTCTTTTGTTATGAAATTAACCATCAGTCTCTCGCACCTCTTTCTCTATTCTGAATTACACTTCCAAATGTTTCTTCTTTTAATCGCACGCGCTTCACTTTTCTCTACATCGATTTCATTGCATGTTTTCGCTTCATTGGCGTCTCCTCTGATGATTCCAACACCTTAGGGTAATGGGAACTTAATACACTGATGATATGTGGAAGCCACACCCAGAGTGTTATGTAACCTTGGCCTTCCAATTAATGCATTGTACGGAGATTCGGCGTCCACGACAGAAAAGGTTATTTCTGTGGAGATTGTCTTGAGAGGGATTCGCATAGTAATTTCTTCTTTTGGCTTGTTGGCTGATCCATTGAAGCCGTATATTTTGTACGTAGGTTGGTGGAATCAAGTCTTTATCTTTTCCTCCCATTGTCTTGTATGTATGATAGGATAGAATATCCACCGAGCTCCCAGAGTCAATTGGTCCCATGTGACGTCCTCCTTATCTTCTCCTTTGTCCAATTTTTCTTTTGGTATTATCTCCATCTTGACCACCAATAGACTTTCATGAAGTTCGCCTCCTCCTGGTACTTCGTTTGCGCTAAATGTTATTGGTTTTTTCTGCCATTTCTTGAGCTTTGGTATCTTTGATAGATTAAGTATTTCTTTTCCCTCAGCATCCCTCGCGTATACTCGGCTCAACTCATTGTCATGGAAGTCCTTTATACTTTTGACGAATGTATTATTGAATTACAATGTAGATTCTTGGCATTCGCTCCCACTTCTATTAGAAAGGTGTTTTTTTCTTTGTATGTACCTGACGATTGCCTTTCCTGTTGTTGGTTTTGTTGTTGGTGGTGGTGGTAGTGGCATAGCTAGGAAGTGATTAAGCTTTCCTTGTCCAATCATTCTTAATATGATTCGTTGAATGTTCTCGCAGTTATTTATTGTGTGGCCATGGAAATGATGATAAGCACAAAATTCTTTACTTCTTCTTCCTGATGGTGGTTCTTGCCCGAGATTTGGTGGTGGTGTTATCTCCTCCATTAATATAACAGCTTCCCAAACTTTTTCCACTATTGTGTTAAGAGGTGGCATCCTGACTTCGTCATGGGCTCTGTAATTCGTGCATTGATTGTAATACCTCTTATTTCCTCCATATCCGTCTCCATGATTGTCGTATCTTGCCACTTTGTTGTTTCCTCCATGATTATTATATTGTCTCTCTCTGTATTCTTGCTCATACATTTCTTGGTCTCTGCTACTCATGGGTACCTACTTTTTTTGGTCTTCTACGATTAATTTCTCTTTGCTTCCCTACAAAGTGCTCGCAACAGCGTTTGTCATCCTTGGTATTAGACTTGCATTTCCTATCTTTTCGCTCGTGAGTGCAACCGGGTAGGACTCCATATCTCTCTGTTTTTCTTCAAGAGCGATATACTCTTCCTGGTATTCGCGCATCTCCGCCATCGTTATCCCGTCTTTCATTCTGAACAGTTGTGTAAATAACAAGTCAGTTGGAAATAAAACATTGATGGATGCTAAGATAAGATTTCTTTCATCCACTTTCCCCTGCCATTTCGCTACTCATTGTCCTCCACCTATTGGTCATATCTCGCAAGATTTCATTCGTTCTCCTTCTAAGGCTGAATTCTTTTTCAATTCCTGGTCTTAGCATACTACTGCTGATGTATTGTCCCAAGAACAAACTCTACAAGTTCTCGAATGATTTTATTTAACCTACTGGCAATTCGTCTAACCACTTCAAGGCTTCTCCAGCGAGGCTAGCCGGAAAATATTTGCATAAGACCGCATCGTTATCCTTATATTGTAACAAAGCTAAGATGTATGTCTTTATATGCTGGATCGCACATGTAGATCCATCAAAGATGCTAGGAAACGTGGGAGCGTGCATTTTCTTGGTATCGTTAATAATTGTATCCGCCGTGCGAAGGGTGTCATTGCTGCTTCTTGTATCGCTTCCTCTAGCTGTCTTCTTCCTCCGTATTTCCCTTTTGTTACTAATTCTCTTAGCTTTGCTATTTCTCTTAAGGTTTCATTGCTTGGGAATATGTCTTCTTTTTGTTGCCTAGGTCTTTTCAACCGGGCTTGCCTCAATTTGTTTTTGTGTCTGCTTCGTGGTATGGCTTCTTCTAGTTCTTGTCGTTCTTCATCGTCTCTTCTTTATCTTCGCCTTTCCCTTTCACATGCTCTTGTGCAGCTCTATCACTCTCATTTTGCTACCTCAGCATCTCTCTCCCATTAAGTATCATCCTTGCCTATTCTACGTCATTCTCTCGGTCTGATCCATCATGCACGCGGTTGTATTCTCCATTTCGCTCCAATCTACCTTCTCTACGATGTCCTCGCCTGGGTTCATCCTTACACACTTGTATATACCGGTCTTCTATGCGATTGCCTTCGCTCTCGTCCTGCGAGTTTTCGTTCACCTGAAAAGCGTTATCTATAAATTGTCCTTGTTTATTATCTCCGTGCTCAGATCTACTCCTCCTAGTGGTACTCTTGCTTGTACTTGATATCGATCTCGCACGTGTTGTTCTGGATCGTGATTGTGACCTTTGCTCTTGTAATCGTTGATTTTCCTCTCCTAGTTTATCATTTTGTCGTGTCAAGTTCGCACGCAATTCCTCTTCTCTTCTTCTTTCCTCTGCCAATAACTGCCTTAATTCTGCAATGGTCATGTTGTCTTCAATTTCTCCTACTGCTCCTTCTTCATGTGTCCTCTCTTCGTTTTCTTCTGCGGTATCTGTATCCGTAGTGTGAACACTTACTTCATCATGATTTCTTTGATCATTCTCCCTTGGTTCCTTATGGATCTGAGATCTGATCGGCTGAGATCTTTTGTTCCTCTCTCCCATTCTTGATGTCTCTGCGATTTCGCCTATTCTTCTACCTGCAATTTTTCTACTCCTCCTAATCAGTGTTGTGTTTTCTTCTGCAGATGCTTGTCTCACCATTTTGTGTTCCTGAAATAACACTTTCCTCACAAAC
Organism: Papaver armeniacum; assembly: GCA_023531295.1. Classification (NCBI taxonomy): domain Eukaryota; kingdom Viridiplantae; phylum Streptophyta; class Magnoliopsida; order Ranunculales; family Papaveraceae; genus Papaver; species Papaver armeniacum. The sequence continues at coordinate 20,637 of JAJJWW010005612.1, read as the reverse complement.
TTTATTCAAACCCAAGACTTCCTTCCTAAACGTAAATTGCGTTATTAGTTAGTGAATCTTACCACAAAAACCTTTCGAAAATAATTGAAATCTTTCACGAAAACAAAAACCACACAAAATTTTCTAAAAGTAAGTTTTAAAACTTTCACAAGAAGGTGTAATCCCTTCTCCGAGATGTATTCTAGCGCCAAAATTAGTAGTAGAAAATCCCACTACTACACCCCTTTGACAATCTATATAACAAACTAGGAAATCATTGTGAAGAACACTTGGAAGAATTTTATTAACTTTAGAAATCAATACAAATAAAGGTGATAAAACCCTAACTTGGGAAGCAAATAAATTTCTCTCTCCTAAAGTTCTATCTCAACTCTCAAAAAGACCTCCTCTCAACACAAGGGTGGTTGGTCCTATATATAGTATTTTTACATAGTGGAGGACATCTAATAAAGCCCCTATTTTCGGAGTCGTGCGACGTCTTCGCACGCATGTATTGTGTTTGCTCGCACGTGCTCCTAGTCTTCACACAACTCTCACACTTTACTCATGACTTTGTGACGTCACTGATTTCGTCATTTTGGATATGCTATGTGCGACCTCCATTTGCTCCTTAGTAATTCAGTTGCTTCGCACGATACCTTCGTGTGCGGTATTTAGCCCCTACACTTAAACTTTTCACCTATAACTTTCATCGAAACAAGGCTGTTCATGTGTAGGATTCCTTCAAAGTAGCCTGCCCTATGGTCTTTCCCCACAACTTGGTTTAGGCTTTCGGTTTTCTTGTCATAACGATAAATAGCCGATTCATTTGTCCACAACAAAACCTCATTCACTACACCATTTTTGGGGATTAGCAACGGCTGCGTACAGTTGCTACAGGGACTTGCAACAGCAGACAGCCGTTACGAAACGTGGCCTTGCATTTTCTTGCAAAAGCTCGTAAGCCGTTGCGAATTTTTTTCGCAACGGTTTTCGGTTCAACCAACTGTTTTTTATTTCTTGACTTTGCAACTGTTTTAGATATTGCGAATAGGTTTAGCAACAGATTTCTGTTGTTGCTATATTTTTGTCGCAACAACTTCAAGCAGTTGCGAAATTAGAAATTCGCAATAGCTGCGCAGCCGTGCGAAATTTTGAACCAAAGTAACTTAGAACGGCTCCTCTTAGCCGGACCGGATTTTTTTATTCTGGTTCAAAATTAGTAACAACTTATAGCCATTGCTAAATTTTTGCAATAGTAAAAAACAAGTCAAGTCAATCTTCTGTTGACCTAGTCAGTTCCCTGCAAGATTTTCTAGAATATATAGAAATAGAGAAAATGGGATAGAATGATAGAATCTAGGGTTTTAAGGTGTTACCTTGCACACAGATTGTTCGCACACCTGTAGTTCAAGTGTTACTTTGCACATGGTCGAGCAGCACATGTGGTGTGATCAGCCGTTGCGAATTCCAACAGGGCTCAAAAATTCGCAACTGTAGAAAGCATCTGCTAATATTTAAGCCGTTGCAAAATATTTTGCAAATTGGCAACTGCGTAAGAGCTGTTGCAAAATTTAGTTGTTAATCGGGAAAAATGGTGTAGTGATTGTTCTTCGTGAGGGCGAAAGGCTGGTACGAAATCTCTTGTTAAGGAGTGAACATGGTATACAAAATTCCAGACTCCAGCTCCAAGAATCGTACATGTATTCTTTATCATCATCCTCGTCGCCGCCACCATCGCTTACCTTTTTCTTATTTCTAAATGACCATATGTCTAGCTATAAACTCATTGTACTCTATATGAACAATACATAGATTTACTCCCAACACCTTGATCAGATATGTGGCCTTTTTGCTACCATGCAAAAATTTTGGTAACGTTGGGAGCCATCGAAACTCTTCATCCGCCAAATCAAAAGCCAAAATTTTCTTTTGCTTGTTGTCTAGCCAATAAGGTGATCCGCTTGCAAGGACACCACTCCTGGAGACTTCGTAGCTGAGTTGTGTGATGTTTCTCCATCCAGTTCCGCTCCCAAGTGTATATACCTTGACCGACCCTTTGCTTACCGCTAACTACATAAGCAGTTTTATGTTTTAATCGTGGAAGGTTAATATATTCTGTAGTGATAGGATTACATATGTAAGCAAGATCATCGACTTCGTTATGGGGCACAGTAAAGCAAACCAAATCATTGCACGAACCAACTATCCTATCCACGTATGGATCGCAAACTCTTCGCTTATTAATAACGGGATGATTGATCCTTGTATGGTTTTTATATGTAAAATCCTCCTCCGGGCCACTACTCATACTATAAATTTCATCATAATCTCCATAGTGAAGCTGAAGGTGTCTGTCACGGAATGATGGATAGATCAAGAAAAGAATACCCATTTTTTGATGTGAGAGGAGATTTTCCCAATTTTTGCAAAAAAGTTTGCACTTCAAATGTGTCTCCAGAGAAAGGCGAGAAAAGATTTCTGATCTCACATCGTCATTAAGATTCTCCATATCGATAAAATCAATATATAACACAACACGACCTGAATTTAGACATTTTCAGAACTTTATCTCCTTAACTCCTGAGGAAAACAATATCAAAGAATAAATTAATCACTCAAAAACTAAGTTAAACCTATGAACGTGAATATATGACATGTATATTTTGTAGAACTGTTAGGTACCGACCCTAAACTCTTCTTAAGCCCATGGGTAGAACTCAACTAAACTCGTCATAAGTCCATGGGTAAAACTCAACTCGAAAACCGGTTGACGAGATGAGGGATCACATTGACTTATAAACTACCCAATTAATCACAATCTACCAATGTGGGAATAAGGTCCCAACATCCCACCACGCTTCCAGACCCAACGTCCTTGTTGGCCCACTCTATCGACACTGGCCCGGCGGTAGCCCTATCCTTATGGCGTCTCCACTCGACTACCAGTATTCAATGCGGCTGACAACTACGCTCATACATAGGTCACCCCTTCCGTGGAGCGGGCATGGGTCGTGGTGGTTGGCTCTGTTACCAAATGTTAGGGTACCGACCCTAAACTCGTCATAAGCCCATGAGTAGACTCAACTCGAAAAACGGTTGACTAGATGAGGGATCCCATTGACTTATAAACTACCCAATTAAACCCCATCTACCAATGTGGGAATAAGGTCCCAACAAGAACCTCCATACAAGATATTCAATAAAGGTTATAAACTCTGTACATGAACTTTCTGTCCCAACTTATTCTTTGTAAAAATTACCTCCATATAAGAATATTTCTACCTAGTTCCGGAGTTATTCTAATATAGAGGTTTCTCTCTATAGGAGAGACAAATGAGTGTTTTTCTACAAGGAAACTGTTCTGAGAAACAAACTAGAATTCTGGAAAATAATAATAATAATAATAATTTTTTCTTAAAGAGGTTCCAATGAGCCGAACCGGTAACTTAGCGGGTCAACTGAGTCTCGACTAGAACATGGTTGATAGCTTGTTATTTAGTTCGACCATCCATGTACGTTTCCCAAAAATGGTTAATATTCATGAGGTTTGCTCATTATTAAAGCTTAAAGAGTAATTACATTTCGTGACCCAGTACATCAACAAACGCCCACACGAGATGTCGCAACTGACACCGCACTAATGACCAATGAACCGTCACACTCCTAGCAACCAACAGTTGTGCGAACTCAGATGAACTCAACGACTTCGATACTAAAAGTCAAAATTTCGAGTAGTTCTAGACATATTAACCATTTTGGGGAAGGGTAGATGCTAGATTAGAAGACCATAGGAATTAGTCAAAGGGATCGTTGAACATCTTTGCTAGATCATATCGAGATTTTTCAAAAAACAAGCTTAACTTCAAATTTCTTCTTTGTAAATCTACTAGAAGTCATACGACACAGTCTCAATAAATAGAACAGTAAGATAGTGAATAAATAGATTGGTTTAGTCTTCATATACTTGACACAGATCTCCAAATATCTTCGGCGATCTTCAGTCTTCAAGGGTGATCTCTGATACTCAACTGCAAATTGTAACCTAGCCCGAGACTTGACTTAGTAGACTAGAAATCTTGATATAGTTTTTATCAACAAATATTGACAACAAGCTTGAAATGGAAAAATTTATGGGTTCAACTGAGCAATGCTCTAACAATATTCTCCTTTGTCAATTTCAGTGATAAAACTATTCAATACATATGGATTCAAAATAAATAAACTTTTCAGGTCAATCCACTATATTTGATTTCCTTGGTTCTTCAATACACGTCTTGATAATTCTTCGAAGTTCAAGTTCTTCTAATTTTTTGCATGTGTTCGTTCAACACTTTGTTGTTAAAGATCCGACGCGATAACAACTTCTGAGAATAATTAAGCTTGCCTTTCTTTTTGCGATTTTTCAACAAGAAAAAACTTTATTGTTAGGTAATCACTTTACGCATTGGTTATTATACAGAAACATAGTATTGTTACCAACCTCAATTTTCAATTGCACCACAATTTTGAAGAAATATTACGGTGATATGTTCTTTCCTTAGTAAATACATACTACTTTTCCAAAATAGGTAAAACCTATAGAAAATAATTCACTCTCCCTTACATGATGCTCCATAAAGCCATATGTAATTTTGTGACATACTACTAAATAATTCTCGCCCTTTTTGTCAACAAAATTTGCAAAGGTGAATAATCGGGACAATCATGAATTAGACAAAATAGTATCAAAAATAGACAACCAACCTTTAGGTTAGACGAATTTAACAAGAAATTTTGGTTTGCATCAAGGAGACATATAAGGCACAAGCATCTCCTACAATTCCACATCCACTCTCCTCAAAAAGATAATACCATTAAGCACAAGTTCAAAAGAACTCTCCCCCATAAAATGTCATTCCCGGAAGAACAACATGAGCATTCTTACTCTAGTCACAAGAGAAGGATTTTCGTGGACTTTGAATTTATTCGCCAGTTATGAACAAAATAATTTGTATCGAATATTTTTCTATCTTCTTGCCAGTTATGAACAAAGAAGTTAAAAAAAAAGGATGTTAATGTTAGAGACACTACGATATAACATTTTCGTGAGAAAAATCATCAACAAAAACTATTATATACGCTAGTTATGAACAAGAGAACAATTAGTGCAATATGACTCAACATAAGAATTATAACTTCTAGACATGTATGAATGTAAAGCTTAAAGTTCACCACTTATTCCTGGAAGTGACTGTTAGAGCACTGCTCGGTCGAACTCGCAAGTGTTGCTATCTCAAGCTTGTTTGTCAATGTTAGTGATCAAAACTATAAGTCTTGATTTCTAGTCTACTTATAGTGATGTCTCGTACTAGGATATATTGCGTAGCTGAGCATTAGACTTCACGACGTTCATAAATTGAAGACGAAGAACTACTAAGGAGAGCCTGTGGAACTTCATCAACAAAAGGTATGTGGAGACTAAAACTCATCTATCACTTGGAAAGTCTATTTCTAATCTATCTCCTATATTGAGACAAAAGTCGTATTCCTATATAGTATTCGATTATGCACATTTGAGATTTCGAGTTGAGTTTAACTCGCTTTACATATTTCTCGAAATATGTATTGGTAAGCTTTAGCTTCAAACAAGTTCATCTTATATTCTTGACGAAACTCAAAAGATGATCATGTGAAAATCGCCGAGTAACATCCTACATAGTTTGTGTGATACAATCATTTGGTGTAGACTTTGAATATTTCGTTATGATTATTTCAATAACTTGAAAATTACTTTGATACTAATAGTGTGTGAAAATGGCTATTTTCATCCTCTAAGAAAGTTTCTATGATTGAAATGGAGTTTAGAACACTTAACCATCATTGGATTGTGAACATAGTATGCGTTCATGCATGTATGTGATCCATGACCGGAACTATGGTATGCATACCCGTATGCGTAAATGTTAGTTGTGGAATTCCGAGTACCCAAGTACACATACCCGTACGCGTACTGGCGAAGGGTTTGGGTTTGGATCCGGGAATTTCTGTTGTGCTTGGAAGTATGGTTACTTGTTTGCATACTGGCGAACCCAAACTCAGACCGGCTACTTAAGTATGCGAACCCGTTTGCATACTTGAGTGGTTAAAGTTCTAAAATCAGTTTTCATTTATATATATAATAAGGAATGCATTCTTTGCAACCCGTGGCTATAATGTTCATAAATTTATTCGAGTGAATGAAACCGATTTTGCTTCAATTGTGTTCTTGTATACTTATATGAGAATATAACAATTGAACAACACTATAACTAGTTTCATTTGATTCATTTGAACTAGTTATGGTTAAGATGAATAAGGTTCATATGAGAGTGTTCATATAGATAAATTCGGTTAACTACTGTTGAGCCAACATAGTGTACATGTTTAGGTACGGTTAATCAAACCTAAATGAAGGTACATTTCATTTGTTTATAACAAGCTAAGTTCGATCTAACAGTTGAAAGATATTAGCTTGAATCTAATCTGGTTTTTATCCAACGGTGAATATTGAATGATTTGTTACCATGGTAACTTAGATTGCAAACCCTGATTTAAAAACTATATAAAGGAGAACTCTGGCAACTAGGAAACCTAATCCCACACCTCCTGTATGATACTAGTTGCGACTAGAGTCGATTCTCCTTTAACCTTAGCTTTTTCACGAAACCCTGGAGGTTAATGACTTAAAGACTTCATTGGGATTGTGAAGCCAGATCAACTATTTTCACTGTAGTTGCATGTTCTGATCTTACTTCTACTATCGTGATTGGATATTATCTTTTCTAAGATTTGCTTGAGATTTATCTCCGATAGGTAAGATTAAAAGTGGTCACAAACATCTTCGTCTCATCGTTTGTGATTCCATAATATCTTGTTTCGCTACCATACGATTAAGATTTTAGTGAGGTGATTGATAATACTAGGCTGTTCTTCAGGAATATAAGTACGGTTTATCAATTGGTTCCTGTGCACCTTGATTTATCAAAATACGAAACAAAACTCGTAGGTATTTTTGTGGGAGATAGATTTATCTATTCCAATAGACTTTTCTGTGTGAGACAGTTTATCAGGTCTTCGACTTTGGGTCGTAGAAACTCTTGGTTGTGGGTGAGATCAGCTAAGGGAATCAAGTGCGTAGAATCCTGCTGGGGTTTAGAGACGTAATGAGTGCAATTGTACCTTGATCAGTGTGAGATTGATTAGGGCTCAACTACATTCAAGTCTGAAGTTCATTGGTAGTAAGCTAGTGTCTATAGCAAATTAATATAGTGTGGTGTTCAAAGCTGGACTAGATCCCGGGGTTTCTATGCATTTGCGGTTTTCCTCGTTAACAAAATTATGGTGTCTGTGTTATTTTTTTTCCGCATTATATTTTGTTATATAATAGAAATATCCCGGGTTGTGCGTTAAGATCAATCAATTAGATAATCCAACCTTTGGTTGTTGATATAAATTGATTGGCACTTGAACATTGGTCTTTGGTACCGTTCAAGTTGTTTCTCTTATTCAATCGGGTTCGCAAATTCCTATTTGCTGATTGCATATTGAATTGAGAAATTGAGATACAAACTCTTTGATATAGTTTTCTCTAGATTGTGTCTGACTGTCTAGTTGATTCTCTTGAAAGTATATTGGAGTTTGTCTATTCAGATTGTTGAACGAAATATTGGGTGTGGTTGTCAGACCCCCGCTTTTTCAATGACGCAATCGAGGAAGTAAGTCGCGCGATCCCTAAAGAACATCTTACAGAATGATATATCAGTTTATTCACAAAAGTGTAATCATGGACGGATCAAAACTGCAATTCTCGAAATAGTTTACTCCTATTTTGCAAGAGTAAAAGAGCTTAACCTATGAGAAAATGTGAGATATATATTCTAATCATAATAGAATGACAGCAAAGAACAAATCTCATAATATAAGCAATACAGATATATAATCAATGAAAATTAGGTACTGCAAGTCATCTTCCAAAATAAGATTTAATTAAATAAACTTTGAATATGCAAGATGATAACATTTGCAATAGCTAATGTAATACATAAAAAACTATTCCAAAAACTATTTAACTAGAAGCTAAGAACATTACAATAGTTCCATGAGAATAAAGTATCAAAACCATGGACAAGATTATTAATTATTGAAAAGATCCAAGTGTATTAACTAAAACACTGTTAGGTTCTTCAGTTTTAGGCCAAAACCTACTGTGTAAAGCCATCAAGTACGCTACAGAAAAGATCCTATACGTACTACAAAAACCAACAGATTATTCAAACATATGTATTTACCGATTACAAAAACAAGGATTTAATTTGTGGAATTTGTTTAGACAGCATTGAATCTTTGTCACAACTCATAACAACATTTATTAAATTCCATGATACATAAATAGACTAAGTAAATAAAGATGGTTAGTTAGCCTGTAATAATCCATGGATGGTATAGCTGTTTTTGTGCTCTTAGAGAAGATTATTGGTGCAAAAGTAAAATTACTTTGCAGAGGTAATAGAGTGTGATACTTCAACCACTGTTTTAGTAGTCTCCAAGACAAAAAATTACTGCCGAAATCCATTATTTCACCAACAGAGAAATAATCTGATTCCTTTTCTGATCATTTAATCGGAAATTTGAGACCCATGACACTTATAAATATAGCTCAAACTACAGCTCGAAAGAGTTTTTCAAGAAAAATCTCAGCTCTATTTTAATAACTTGAAGACTATGTTGATCTTCCTCCTAATTTTAACTCCAGCTTGCGGCCAGGTAATGTCCAATCTACATTCACATGGTTTCCTTGGTTTGTTGCTGTGGAAACCCTACTTGCGTAGCTGTTGATGGTGGTTTTTAGACAAGGGGTAAAATCGTAAAACCCCATGACCTAGTGTTACCCGCAACACATTAACTAAGAGCATTTAACTCAGGTGTAAACAATTAATAGGGGTATTTTTTCAAAATGCAGTTAGGTTTTCGACACAGAACCCTAATTCCAAAACAAAGCCGCACCCTGCGCACCATGGCAACAATGCCAAACCAAGCCGCACCCTGCGCACCATGGCAACAATGCCAAACCAAGCCGCACCCTGCGCACCATGGCAGCAATGCCAAACCAAGCCGCATACTGCGCACCATGGCAACAATGCCAAACCAAGCCGCACCCTTCGCACCATGGCAACAATGCCAAACCAAGCCGCACCCTGCGCACCATGGCAACAATGCCAAACCAAGCCGCATACCGTGCACCATGGCGTGAATGCCAAACCAAGCCGCACCACTGCGCACCATGGCAGCAATGCCAAACCAAGCTTTGATCATCGCGCACCATGGCAACAATGCCAAACCAAGCCGCATATCGCGCACCATGGCAACAATGCCAAACCAAGCCGCATATCGCGCACCATGGCATCAATGCCAAACCAAGCCGCATAATGCGCACCATGGCAACAATGCCAAACCAAGCCGCACCCTCGCGCACCATGGCAAGAATGCCAAAACCAAGCCGCATACTTTAGCACCATGGCAACAATGCCAAACCAAGTCGCTATGCCATTGGCACACGCCAAATATAGCGCCCTAGGCTTGCAAGACTTGCAACTAGGTCAACATGGCCGCACATGCCATTGGCACATGCCAACACGTGCCGCAAGCCATATTCCAAGTCGCTATGCCATTGGCACACGCCAAATATAGCGCCCTAGGCTTGCAAGACTTGCAAATAGGTCAACATGGCCGTACGTGCCATTGGCACATGCCAACGCGTCCCGCAAGCCATGTTCCAAGTCGCTATGCCATTGGCACACGCCAAATATAGCGCCCTAGGCTTGCAAGACTTGCAACTAGGTCAACATGGCCGTACGTGCCATTGGCACATGCCAACACGTACCGCAAGCCATATTCCAAGCCGCTATGCCATTGGCACATGCCAAATATAGCGCCCTAGGCTTGCAAGACTTGCAACTAGGTCAACATGGCCGTACGTGCCATTGGCACATGCCAACACGTACCGCAAGCCATATTCCAAGCTGCTATGCCATTGGCACACGCCAAATATAGCGCCCTAGGCTTGCAAGACTTGCAACTAGGTCAACATGGCCGTACGTGCCATTGGCACATGCCAACACGTACCGCAAGCTATATTCCAAGCCGCTATGCCATTGGCACATGCAAAATATAGCGCCCTAGGTTTGCAAGACTTGCAACTAGGTCAACATGGCCGCACGTGCCATTGGCACATGCCAACACGTGCCGCAAGCCATATTCCAAGTCGCTATGCCATTGGAACACGCCAAATATAGCGCCCTAGGCTTGCAAGACTTGCAACTAGGTCAACATGGCCGCACGTGCCATTGGCACATGCCAACACGTGCCGCAAGCCATATTCCAGTCGCTATGCCATTGGCACACGCCAAATATAGCGCCCTAGGCTTGCAAGACTTGCAAATAGGTCAACATGGCCGTACGTGCCATTGGCACATGCCAACGCTACCGCAAGCCATGTTCCAAGTCGCTATGCCATTGGGCACACGCCAAATATAGCGCCCTAGGCTTGCAAGACTTGCAACTAGGTCAACATGGCCGTACGTGCCATTGGCACATGCCAACACGTACCGCAAGCCATATTCCAAGCCGCTATGCCATTGGCACATGCCAAATATAGCGCCCTAGGCTTGCAAGACTTGCAACTAGGTCCAACATGGCCGTACGTGCCATTGGCACATGCCAACACGTACCGCAAGCCATATTCCAAGCCGCTATGCCATTGGCACACGCCAAATATAGCGCCCTAGGCTTGCAAGACTTGCAACTAGGTCAACATGGCCGTACGTGCCATTGGCACATGCCAACACGTACCGCAAGCTATATTCCAAGCCGCTATGCCATTGGCACACGCAAAATATAGCGCCCTAGGTTTGCAAGACTTGCAACTAGGTCAACATGGCCGCACGTGCCATTGGCACATGCCAACACGTGCCGCAAGCCATATTCCAAGTCGCTATGCCATTGGCACACGCCAAATATAGCGCCCTAGGCTTGCAAGACTTGCAAATAGGTCAACATGGCCGTACGTGCCATTGGCACATGCCAACGCGTACCGCAAGCCATGTTCCAAGTCGCTATGCCATTGGCACACGCCAAATATAGCGCCCTAGGCTTGCAAGACTTGCAACTAGGTCAACATGGCCGTACGTGCCATTGGCACATGCCAACACGTACCGGCCATATTCCAAGCCGCTATGCCATTGGCACATGCCAAATATAGCGCCCTAGGCTTGCAAGACTTGCAACTAGGTCAACATGGCCGTACGTGCCATTGGCACATGCCAACACGTACCGCAAGCCATATTCCAAGCCGCTATGCCATTGGAACACGCCAAATATAGCGCCCTAGGCTTGCAAGGCTTGCAACTAGGTCAACATGGCCGTACGTGCCATTGGCACATGCCAACACGTCCGCAAGCTATATTCAAGCCGCTATGCCATTGGCACACGCAAAATATAGCGCCCTAGGTTTGCAAGACTTGCAACTAGGTCAACATGTCCGCACGTGCCATTGGCACATGCCAACACGTGCCGCAAGCCATATTCCAAGTCGCTATGCCATTGGCACACGCCAAATATAGCGCCCTAGGCTTGCAAGACTTGCAACTAGGTCAACATGGCCGCACGTGCCATTGGCACATGCCAACACGTGCCGCAAGCCATATTCCAAGTCGCTATGCCATTGGCACACGCCAAATATAGCGCCCTAGGCTTGCAAGACTTGCAAATAGGTCAACATGGCCCGCGTGCCATTGGCACATGCCAACGCGTACCGCAAGCCATGTTCCAAGTCGCTATGCCATTGGCACACGCCAAATATAGCGCCCTAGGCTTGCAAGACTTGCAACTAGGTCAACATGGCCGTACGTGCCATTGGCACATGCCAACGCGTACCGCAAGCCATATTCAAGCCGCTATGCCATTGGCACATGCCAAATATAGCGCCCTAGGCTTGCAAGACTTGCAACTAGGTCAACATGGCCGTCGTGCCATTGGCACATGCCAACACGTCTGAAGCCATATTCCAAGTCGCTATGCCATTGGCACACGCCAAATATAGCGCCCTAGGCTTGCAAGACTTGCAACTAGGTCAACATGGCCGTACGTGCCATTGGCACATGCCAACACGTACCGCAAGCTATATTCCAAGCCGCTGTGCCAATGGCACACGCAAAATATAGCGCCATAGGTTTGCAAGACTTGCAACTAGGTCAACATGGCCGCACGTGCCATTGGCACATGCCAACACGTGCCGCAAGCCATATTCCAAGTCGCTATGCCATTGGCACACGCCAAATATAGCGCCTAGGCTTGCAAGACTTGCAACTAGGTCAACATGGCCGCACGTGCCATTGGCACATGCCAACACGTGCCGCAAAGCCATATTCCAAGTCGCTATGCCATTGGCACACGCCAAATATAGCGCCCTAGGCTTCATAAGACTTGCAAATAGGTCAACATGGCCGTACGTGCCATTGGCACATGCCAACGCGTGTCGCAAGCCATGTTCAAGTCACTATGCCATTGGCACACGCCAAATATAGCGCCTAGGCTTGCAAGACTTGCAACTAGCTCAACATGGCCGTACGTGCCATTGGCACATGGCAACACGTACCGCAAGCCATATTCCATGCCGCTATGCCATTGGCACACGCCAAATATAGCGCCATAGGCTTGCAAGACTTGCAACTAGGTCAACATGGCCGTACGTGCCATTGGCACATGCCAACACGTACCGCAAGCTATATTCCAAGCCGCTATGCCATTGGCACACGCCAAATATAGCGCCCTAGGCTTGCAAGACTTGCAACTAGGTCAACATGGCCGTACGTGCCATTGGCACATGCCAACACGTACCGCAAGCTATATTCCAAGCCGCTATGCCATTGGCACACGCAAAATATAGCGCCATAGGTTTGCAAGACTTGCAACTAGGTCAACATGGCCGCACGTGCCATTGGCACATGCCAACACGTGCCGCAAGCCATATTCCAAGTCGCTATGCCATTGGCACACGCCAAATATAGCGCCCTAGGCTTGCAAGACTTGCAAATAGGTCAACATGGCCGTACGTGCCATTGGCACATGCCAACGCGTACCGCAAGCCATGTTCTAAGTCGCTATGCCATTGGCACACGCCAAATATAGCGCCCTAGGCTTGCAAGACTTGCAACTAGCTCAACATGGCCGTACGTGCCATTGGCACATGGCAACACGTACCGCAAGCCATATTCCAAGCCGCTATGCCATTGGCACACGCCAAATATAGCGCCCTAGGCTTGCAAGACTTGCAACTAGGTCAACATGGCCGTACGTGCCATTGGCACATGCCAACGTGTACCGCAAGCCATATTCCAAGTCGCTATGCCATTGGCACACGCCAAATATAGCGCCCTAGGCTTGCAAGACTTGCAACTAGGTCAACATGGCCGTACGTTCCATTGGCACATGCCAAACACACACGCTGGTAGCCTAACTTGCAAACCGTGCAACCTACCACCAAGGCATTCGCATGCCATTGGCACATGCCAAACACACACGGTGGTAGCCTAACTTGCAAACCATGCAACCTACCACCAAGGCATTCCGCACATGCCATTGGCACATGCCACGCACGCCACTAGCAGTTCTGGCATTACCACTTGCGCTCGAAGTACAACCTGCAACAAGGGCATTCCGCACATGCCAATGGCACATGCCACACGCCATTAGCGGCGCCACTTGCACTCAAGGTGCAACCAACGAGATATCAACACAAAAACTGGGGGATGCTTCTGTAGGGTTTTGGTTTGGCGGTCACAGCATGCAGCGTACACTAGGCTCATATTAAGAAAGCGTGAAAAGGAATAAAGCGGTCAAATAAAAGAGGAAATAATGGTGAAAACGTTTTCACCCATTAACATCATGCGGTTACCACCTCCTCCCATTATTTCACCCTTTACTCTCTTCCTTCATGAGGCCAGGGTACGTTTCAATCTCGACTTGTATAAATAGGTCTTACCTATTTCCACCAGACAACAGGTCTCGGTCAGGAGAAATATACTACACTTATATTCTCAGAAAGGCAACTTTGCAAGCTCTCCCAAAAGCTTTCATCTCTTGCAAGCTTTCTAAGCTTTCACTTTTACGATACAAGTCGAGACACTCTCTCCTCAACACCTTTCTTTGCTTCCCTCCCCAAATCAACCTTTCTCCTCCACTTTGTGACCGAAGCAAGTCCGGAACGGCCATTTCTTGGTTTAGGCCGGACTTGTACAGATGATCTCTCGAATCTATAAAGTGCTCACGTGCAGCACATTTGTTTAGGGTTTGAACCAGTTTCTCACTCACCTACCGCATTTACCGAAATCGGCAGAAACGATTTTCACCCATAAACAATTGGCGTCCACAGCGGGAGGATTGATCTATCGGCTACAATACCAACTCCAACTCCTGATTTCATCTTCCGAACGTCAAATCCCAACATGGTGGAACTCAGATCTGGAGCGGCTGCCGAGAACGTCAGCGCAGAACGCATCCCTGATGTTGGCGTCTCTCCCCATAACGTTGTTACTTCACCAGCTGAAAACAGCAACATCGAATGCACTCCTTTAAGTGTAACACCGCCTATCACCAGGGCCAGAGCCGCTGCCTCCTCTAGCGTCTCTGCACAACTCTCTAATCACGGCAACGAGAATATCTCTTCAGGTGTCACGCCCCCAGTCACCAGAGCTAGGGCCGCCACCACGACCCCGAATGCTTCTTCCAGCATGGCGCCTTCGACAACTAAGGTTCCAATTACCCCGCCAACGGGACGAGAGACCGGAGGGACCAGAGGAAGTCGCCCTTACGTCACCATCGCCGATTTGATGGAACGACAGGAGACGCTCGCGAGCCCGGATTTACATGGTTTCAACACAAAAGGAGGTGCTCACCTTTCTCAAAACCACGACGTGAGCGACTACCCGTGAGTCGCATCCTCCGAGACGCCTAGAAGCATCTCCAACAACCCAGCCGGCACCTCGGCAGGGCACGCCTCCACGGATGAAGAAACTCGCACTAGAGTCCCGTTGGAAAGAAATCAAACACCCAACTTCGTCACGAGAGAAGATTTGGAACAACTCCTACGCGATCGAATCAAGCATGATGAGTTCGATGTACATCGTCACCAACCCCCTTACCCATCCGAAATACAGAGAATCCCTCTCCCAAGGGGGTATTCTTCCCCTCAATTTACCCTGTACGATAGTACCGGGAATGCACGCGAACATGTTTCTCGTTTCCTAGAATCCTTGGGCGAACATGAATACAATCACGTTCTTCGTTTAAGGGAATTTTCAAAATCACTTACCGGAAGGCGTATACATGGTACAACAGCATCCCACCGAACAGCATTCCCAACTGGAGTAGCATGGTCACCGCGTTTTACAGGAAGTATTTCTTCGTGTCTGAACAAGTTACCTTTTCGGACCTCGGGAGAATGTACCAGTGGGATAACGAACATCAGAATGATTTAGTCAAAGGTTAAGGGTTCAAGCACTCATTGTCACGACCCAAACGTGGCCGAGCAACAATTAGTAAACGCATGCATCAACGGTATGGTCCCAATCTTACTGCCACTGCTAGAAAACTTGCGTTTCCAAACATTCTCCGAACTCCATGAGGCCGCCGGATGATCTGCAACAACGGCACCAAAGATTCCGGGAAAGGACTAGGCCAACTCGGGCGAAGACGCACGTGAAACTCGCGGGAGTAGGCGCCTCATCGAGCAAATAATTTAATGCCGGCTCATCCTCCGTGAACATAGTGAACGAAAGAGGGAAAAGGAAAGCCGCAACTACGAGCCACCCAGTAGAAACGTGAAGCGCCGGGCGCAACGGAACCCTCGCAACGGAAGATCGTCACTAAAACTCCTGTGCGGCATCGTGAGACCAAAGGAAATACCCTTGATTTCCCTTTCCCCATCGAGGAGGTGATTGACCTCCTAGAAGCTGGGTTCAAGATGATGTCATCAGATTGCCACCGCTCGAGACGACCAATCGAGGCCGAGATGGCGAACCCCAAATACTTTGCCATTACCACGGGTTCGTTCACCACCCAACTAGCGACTGCAACAGACTGAAGCATATTTTCAAAAGAAAGGATAGAAGCGGGAGAACTCCAACTAGGAGACGAAAGAGTGTATCGAGACCCACTACCAATAAGAAATCTGCGGTTCCTGGGGGACTCAGTACACGAGACCGTGCAATCCATGATGCGACATGTATGCGAAATTCTCTATCTTTCCAAGGTTCGGCGCAAGATATTTTCGCGGCTCTCAATCGTGTTGTATCCGGCAAACGACTTTTCTCTCCTCGGAATCCACGCCAAGGGCCCAAGCTTCCCAAACAAAGTGGAGAACGGGGACTGCGACCACGTCCCGTTTAAGAGGTAACGAATTTGACGACACGCTCATCGACACGGCCTCCTACCACAACATCATTACTTTCAAGACACTGAAGGCAAAGTGGGATTTACAAAACAAGACGCTACCTATTCCCCGTCCGTGATTAAGGACTTGAGAGGAGAAGCATTGAACGCGCATGGCTACATCAACTTAGAGATCGAGGTGGGAGACGCTATAACACATAGCAAATTCCATATTGTCAAAGAACTAGATCACGACATGATATTGGGACGTTTATGGGTACTCGACAACAAAGCGAAATTGGATGTGCACTCTCATATGACCACGCCCGAAGGAAACTCTAACAAATCATCCCACCGGCTATCGCATCAACAAACTACTTGAAGAAACCCGGACATCCGGAGAAGATCCGTTGGCGCTAGCTCATGGTTTTCAAATGCAAGTAAGTCTGACCAAGCAACCTTTTACGCAAATCCAGTCTTTCCTTCCCCCTTTCCGTCATGGGGACTCGGCGCGATTCATCGCACGAACGCTTTCAAGAAATGCGAATGGGAGGTGGACCATTTGAACACTTTGCCGAAGCTTGGAAACTTCTATTGAAGCCAACGAAGCCAAGACTCAAACGGTTGCACGACGTCCGAACCCGTTTTCAATTGGAGATGTAGTGGTCAAAGAAAGCATTTTCAAGTTGGGAAGATGACAATAAAAATGGATTTTCCCGGTGAAGGAGAAGACGAGCCGTATCTCAAGTTGCGGATACCATTTTGGGAGGATATTGCAAGCTCATCAATGCAGTCACACCTGAAGGCGTGATAATTCACTCGCGATGGCTCAGGGAATCCAATCCATAAAAAAAAAAGAAAAGGGGAGCTGTACTTCCCATTTACTCCTTTTCCTTTTCAGTATTTCCTTTAACAATTCCTCTTAGTAGTTGCACTTCCCCAAGATGAATACGTCGTTTGTATTTCACCCTGGGGATTCCCTTCCCGTCAAAAAATAAAATAAAATATATATATATCTCTTTCCGAGCAAATTCTCCAGATATCAGAAAAGTACATCAGATAAACCCAGAAAACCACTACAGAGCCATCTCTTCCAAAAAAATGTATATGAAGCAAATGTTTACTGATGAAGAAGAAGGAAAAGATGAGTTTACCAAAAAAAAAAAAGAGCGGCATCAAGGGAACTAAGCAGCTAACAGGAATAACAAAATGGAGGAACTAGCCCTCGAAGGATGGAGCGCAAGTCCCCTCGGGCAAAGCTATCTTCAAACACTTCCCCCAGCAATCCTTCGGGCAACAAAGGTTCCATTCAACGGTTTTAGCAGCAACAAACTCAACATCCCATCCCGAAGCAGCCACAGCAGCAGCAGCAGTGTCCTCCCCGACGACCATTCCAGCATACGCCACCATAACCCCTCTGGTATCACCAACAACACCTTTGGCATCAACTTCAAAGGCTATTTCGCTGCCATCATATGATCCTTCAAAGGTTTTCTCAGCGACACTTCGGAGAAAGTTTTTGATTCATCCACATCGGGTCAAGAATCATGGCGCACTCCTCCATGCTCACCGAGCCCAAGAAAGTCCGAATATGCACCATTCTTCGTGGGGATAGATGGAAGGGAGTTCCTTAATGATTTCACTAGCTTCGTGGAACGGAGTTTCAATCCTCAACCAACGCCTCCTCAAGAAGAAGAACGATCTTCACTAAGTCTCGAAATCCTTCTCCGAAGAGTTAAAGGCGCAGCCATCCACGGAGGGTCCCATCACACAAAAGATAAAAAATGAGACCAGGTTCTACCATATCTATGCACATGTAAGAACACGAAAACATACCGGTATGATCTTCTTAGCCCGAATAACCCTGGTTGGGGTGCTTTTGTAAGAATTAGACCTCGCGCTTTCACTTGGAGAATTTGGCTGGTTAGGAGATGATTCATCTCTGTGCGACATGACAAAGAAAGAAACTCGACAAGAAGAACCCTTTTCTCAAACAAGGAGACGATGCAATTATTTTGGGTATAAATACGGAATCTTAAAAAAAAAAAAAAAAAGGAAGCAATGAGGGACATAACGCTTCCAGATTTTAGCATGAATAATGCCCTAATTGAAGCCGCACGTGAAGGAAAGCAAGATAAGGAAACTTTGCTATCGAAAGAAACTCCCTCCTTGTTTACATCGGTCACGCCGGCAAGCACGCACGGCTTCCACAATGCAGGATTAGGGTTTTCGACACGGAACCCTAATTCCAAAACCAAGCGCCTCTCTTGCGCACCATGGCAGCAATGCCAAACCAAGCCGCATCTACTGCGCACCATGGCAACAATGCCAAACCAAGCCGCATCATCGCAGCACCATGGCAACAATGCCAACCAAGCCGCACCACTGCGCACCATGGCAGCAATGCCAAACCAAGCCGCACCACTGCGCACCATGGCAACAATGCCAAACCAAGCGCACACTGCGCACCATGGCAACAATGCCAAACCAAGCCGCACGGCTGCGCACCATGGCAACAATGCCAAACCAAGCCGCACCAGCTGCCGCACCATGGCAACAATGCCAAATATCCAAGCCGCTATGCCATTGGCACATCGCCAAATATAGCGCCCTAGGCTTGCAAGACTTGCAACTAGGTCAACATGGCCGTACGTGCCATTGGCACATGCCAACACGTACCGCAAGCCATATTTCCAAGCCGCTATGCCATTGGCACATGCCAAATATAGCGCCCTAGGCTTGCAAGACTTGCAACTAGGTCAACATGGCCGTACGTGCCATTGGCACATGCCAACACGTATCGCAAGCCATATTTCCAAGCCGCTATGCCATTGGCACACGCCAAATATAGCGCCCTAGGCTTGCAAGACTTGCAACTAGGTCAACATGGCCGTACGTGCCATTGGCACATGCCAACACGTACCGCAAGCCATATTTCCAAGCCGCTATGCCATTGGCACACGCCAAATATAGCGCCATAGGCTTGCAAGACTTGCAACTAGGTCAACATGGCCGTACGTGCCATTGGCACATGCCAACACGTACCGCAAGCCATATTTCCAAGTCGCTATGCCTTTGGCACACGCCAAATATAGCGCCCTAGGCTTGCAAGACTTGCAACTAGGTCAACATGGCCGTACGTGCCATTGGCACATGCCAACACGTACCGTAAGCCATGTTTCCAAGTCGCTATGCCATTGGCACGCCAAATATAGCGCCCTAGGCTTGCAAGACTTGCAGACTAGGTCGACATGGCCGTACGTGCCATTGGCACATGCCAACACGTACACAAGCCATATTTCCAAGTCGCTATGCCATTGGCACACGCCAAATATAGCGCCCTAGGCTGCAAGACTTGCAACTAGAGTCAACATGGCCGTACGTGCCATTGGCACATGCCAACACGTACACGAAGCCATATTTCCAAGCCATGTATGCCATTGGCACATGCCAAATATAGCGCCCCTAGGCTTGCAAGACTTGCAACTAGGTCAACATGGCCGTACGTGCCATTGGCACATGCCAACATGCACTGCATAAGCCATATTTCCAAGCCGCTATGCCATTGGCACACGCCAAATATAGCGCCCTAGGCTTGCAAGACTTGCAACTAGGTCGACATGGCCGCGCGTGCCATTGGCACATGCCAAACACACCGTATTTGGTAGCCTAACTTGCAAGCCGTGCAACCTACCACCAAGGCCACGTTCAACGGCACATGCCATTGGCACATGCCAAACACACACGCGCTACTGGTATTGCCTGACTTACCAAACAGTTGCAGCCTACCACCAAGGCGTTCCGCGCACGCCGTTGGCACATGCCACGCTGCGCCACTAGCGGCTACTGGCATTGCCACTTGCGGCTCGAGGTACAACCCGCAACAAAGGCATTCCGCACATGCCAATGGCACATGCCACATGCGCCACCTAGCGGCGCCACTTGCACTCCAGATGCGGCCTGACCAACGAGACATCAACACAAAGCTGGGGGATGCTTTCTGGGGTTTTGGTTTGGCGGTCCACCTGAGCATACGGCGTACACTACGCTCGCAGTAAGAAAGCGTGAAAAAGGAATAGGCGGTCCAAATAAAAGAGGAAATAATGGGTGAAAACGTTTTCACCCATTAACACCATCTTGTTACACCTCCTCCCAGCTGTTTCACCCTTTACTCTCTTCCTTCATGGTAGAGTGCGTTTGCTTGTACGTAAC
>JAJJWW010005611.1:0-302304 GCA_023531295.1 Papaver armeniacum | reverse complement strand
CATTTATTTCCTACACCCGAGTGAAACCAAGAGATGAGTCGATGAAAGGGAGGGTTGAAATCGATAGAGACGAAGAAGCGACCATGGATCGAGAGATGGGTCGGTGAACTCGCAGAATTACCATCGAAATCGATGTTATTGAGTGAGAAATGGGTGTTTGAATCTGAGGTTGAAGAGTGAAGCAAAGAGTCGTGACGATGGGTTGGTGGTGGAATCGATCGATTCAATTCGACAGAGGAAGAAAATGGGTGTGGTTTGATGTCACGTCCGTGACGGAAAGAAGCAGAGAAGTCAGAAGAAGCGGCCGTTGTCGCTATTGATTTCAAGAACCGAGTTGAGCTAGGGTCCGATAGAAGAACACAGAGAGAGAACGAGCCGCTAATGATGATTCCAGGGAAGAAAAGGGGTTCGTTTGTGGTGGTTCGATCTAGGGTTCGGACCGAGTGGATGTTGAATCGAGAGTCTGTTGGTGTTAGGAAGATTCAGGGTTGTTGTTGCCCAATCGAATCGATGTTTCGGCCAAGCGAGAGAAGATGGGTTTGCCGGAATCGATGAGATTGAGTGGCGTGATGCCGAGAAAGAGGAGATGAAATTTGAGGGTTCTCGGAATGATGAAAATGGGTCAGTCTAGTTCATTGTTGTTGATTGCTAAGCGGAAAGTAACGCTGTAAAGTTTGGGTTTCGATTTGTTGCTTTGGTGAATCTGGAGCAGAGACGAGAGCCGAAATGAAGCAAAGACAAATGAGAAGAGTTTGATGCAAAGTGCTTAGATGTATGCTAGGACTTCTTAACAGAGAAGACCCAAAAACAGCTCGAATTCGGCGGAAATGTTGGAGAAACA
The DNA here is from genome assembly GCA_023531295.1 of Papaver armeniacum. Lineage (NCBI taxonomy): Eukaryota > Viridiplantae > Streptophyta > Magnoliopsida > Ranunculales > Papaveraceae > Papaver > Papaver armeniacum. The sequence continues at coordinate 301,463 of JAJJWW010005611.1, read as the reverse complement.
AATTAAACTCGTCGGATTTTTCGCTCTCCGACGAGTTAACACAAGGCGGGCGATTACCGATCCAGGCAAGCCAACTCGATGACCATCCAGTGACTCAAGAACCTAACTCGAAATCGACGACTTAGCCCAACTAAGATAGCTAACTCAGGCTAACTCAACAAATGACTCCCTTCTCTTGACCAATTGACCATCGAGACCGTTAAATTGACCGTTAGTCCTAACTATGGACCGGACGGGAATATTCCGTCAATATTCTCTCGACGGAGAAATTTCCAGTGGCCGGCGCGACGTTTTCCGGCAAATTCCGCCACAATCCCGCTTTTTCCTATGAGCCAAAAATTCCAGAATTTTCTATGGACTTCTCTCATGGGTGTGAAGACTTGGGCTAGGAATTGGATGGAGAATTGGACTCAAATGAGGAAAGAGAAGGTGGAAGAAGAGAAAGACTTGAATTTGGAAGTTGAATTGCAAAAGGAAAAGGGTTCTAATCCTTGGAAGAGTTGGAGAATTTTGAAGCCTATAAATAGAGAAGTCTTCACATCTTTTACACACCTCTCTACACACACAACACTTGTGTTTTGCTTGCTTTTCTAAGATTTTTCTTTTTAACTATTTGTGTGAACTCTTGAAAATTCTCCTTTTAATAATTATTATTTGTGTGAATTTCAAAAACATGAGTAGCTAATTTTCTTATTGATTGAGGATGAATTCCTAGTTCTTAACATGATTTGAGTTTTTGTTTTCAATTCTATCTTGAGATTTTTCACATGATTATCGATTGTTTTTACTAATAGGAGTGATCTTAAAGACACTCATGATTGATTGATAGATTGTTTGGAGTGCACGCTAAATTAATTTGTTAATTGATCTATATCTAGTATAAGTTAGGGAATACGTAATCGTTCTCGACACTTTACACAAGTAGAAAACACGAGACCTCCACGGAGGGATTCCGTGGAGCAATTGTGTGTAGAAACAACGCTAGAAAGTGGACCAAGCGAACCGAGTTTAACTACTAGTACTAAACCTAAATTCATAAATCTTAATGCATTCTGGGAATTACATCTTGTAAGCGGACCTCAAGCATGTGCCAATGGCGTGTGCGGAATGCCTTGGTGTTAGGTTACACGGTTTGCAAGTTAGGCTACCAGCGTGGGTTTTGGCATGTGTCAATGGCACGTACGGCCAAGTTGTCCTAGGCTGCACGGCTTGCAAGTTAGGCTACCAGCGTGCGTGTTTGGCATTTGTCAATGGCACGCATGGCCATTAGGGCCACGTCCTGGTAAGAAAAGCTACCAACGATGCATGTTGGCATGTGCCAATGGCATGCTCGGCCATTAGGGCCACGTCCTGGTAAGAAAAGCTACCAGCGATGCGTGTTGGCATGTGCCAATGGCATGCTCGGCCATTAGGGCTACGGCCTGGTAAGAAAAGCTACCAAATGATGCGTGTCGGCATGTGCCAATGGAATGCTCGGCCATTAGGGCACAACTTGGTAAGAAAAGCTACCAAATGAGCGTGTTGGCATGTGCCAATGGCATGCTCGGCCATTAGGGCCACGGCTTGGTAAGAAAAGCTACCAACGATGCGTGTTGGCATGTGCCAATGGCATGCTCGGCCATTAGGGCCACGACACGGTAAGAAAAGCTACCAAATGATGCGTGTTGGCATGTGCCAATGGCATGCTTGGCCATTAGGGACACGGCTTGGTAAGAAAAGCTACCAAATGCGCGTGTTGGCATGTGCCAATGGCATGCTCGGCCATTAGGGCCACGACACAGTAAGAAAAGCTACCAAATGATGCGTGTTGGCATGTGCCAATGGCATGCTTGGCCATTAGGGCCACGACTTGGTAAGAAAAGCTACCAAATGGCGTGTTGGCATGTGCCAATGGCATGCTCGGCCATTAGGGCCACGGCTTGGTAAGAAAAGCTACCAGCGAGCGTGTTGGCATGTGCCAATGGCATGCTCGGCCATTAGGGCCATGACCTGGAAAGAAAAGCTACCAGCGATGCGTGTTGGCATGTGCCAATGGCATGCGTGGCCAATTAGCGCCACGGCTTGGTAAGAAAAGCTACCAGCGAGCGTGTTGGCATGTGCCAATGGCATGCTCGGCCATTAGGGCCACGGCTTGGTAAGAAAAGCTACCAGCGAGCGTGTTGGCATGTGCCAATGACATGCTCGGCCATTAGGGCCATGTCCTAGTAAGAAAAGCTACCAGCGATGCGTGTTGGCATGTGCCAATGGCATGCTTGGCCATTAGGGCCACGGCTTGGTAAGAAAAGCTACCAAATGAGCGTGTTGGCATGTGTCAATGGCATGCTCGGCCATTAGGGCCCGGCTTGGTAAGAAAAGCTACCAAATGAGCGTGTTGGCATGTGCCAATGGCATGCTCGGCCATTAGGGCCACGTCCTGGTAAGAAAAGCTACCAGCGATGCGTGTTGGCATGTGCCAATGGCATGCGTGGCCAATTTGGCCTAGGTTGCACGGTTTGCAAGCCAAGGCGCGGGCGCTACTTTGGCATGGTGCGGCTAGGGCCAAGGTAAGGGTGTTTGGCTTGGCGTAGCTAGGGCCAAGGTAAGGGTGTTTGGCTTGGCGTGGTGCGACCAGCGTAGCTAGGGCCAAGGCAGAGTGCGTTCGGCATGGCGCAGCTAGCTTGGGTTAGGTGTGGCTGGCATGATTTGCCATTGGCACGGAGGCGCGGCCAGCATGGTTGGCATGCTTTGGCGCGTTTGGTGTGACTAGCATAGCTAGGGCCAAGGCAGAGTGCGTTTAGCATGGCGCGGCTGGCTTGGGCTAGGTGTGGATGACATGATTTGCCATTGGCACGGAGGTGCGGCTAGCATGGTTGGCATGCTTTGGCGCGTTTGGTGTGACTCGCATAGCTAGGGCCATGGCAGAGTACGTTTGGCATGGCGCGGCTAGCTTGGGCTAGGTGTGGCTGACAAGATTTGCCATTGGCACGGAGGTGCGGCTAGCATGGTTGGAATGCTTTGGAGCGTTTGGTGTGACTAGCATAGCTAGGGCCAAGGCAGAGTGTGTTTGGCATGGCGCGGCTAGCTTGGGCTAGGTGTGGCTGGCATGATTTGCCATTGGCACGGAGGTGCGGCTAGCATGGTTGGCATGCTTTGGCGCGTTTGGTGTGACTAGCATAGCTAGGGCCATGGCAGGGTGCGTTTGGCATGGCACGGCTAGCTTGGGCTAGGTGTGGCTGGCATGATTTTCCATTGGCACGGAGGTGCGGCTAGCATGGTTGGCATGCTTTGGCGTGTTTGGTGTGACTAGCATAGCTTGGGCCAAGGCAGAGTGCGTTTGGCATGGCGCGGCTAGCTTGGGCTAGGTTTGGCTGGCATGATTTGCCATTGGCACGAAGGTGCGGCTACCATGGTTGGCATGCTTTGGCACGTTTGGTGTGACTAGCATAGCTAGGGCCAAGGCAGAGTGCGTTTGGCATGGCGCGGCTAGCTTGGGCTAGGTGTGGCTGGCATGATTTGCCATTGGCACGGAGGTGCGGCTAGAATGGTTGGCATGCTTTGGCGCGTTTGATGTGACTAGCATAGCTAGGGCCAAGGCAGAGTGTGTTTGGCATGGCGCGGCTAGCTTGGGCTAGGTGTGGCTGGCATGATTTGCCATTGGCTCGGAGGTGCGGCTAGCATGGTTGGCATGCTTTGGCGCGTTTGGTGTGACTAGCATATCTAGGTCCAAGGCAGAGTGCGTTTGGCATGGCGCGTCTAGCTTGGGCTAGGTGTGGCTGGCATGATTTGCCATTGTCACGGAGGTGAATTAGGGTTTTGTTCGTTGTAACCCCAATTTGAAAAAATACCCCCTATTAATTACTGACTACATGCATTGAATGTTCTAATAAATGTGTCACTGGTGACATTAGGTTATTCGGGGTTTTACGATTTTACCCTTTGTCTAAAAACCACCATCAACATTAAGTCCCCTACTTAGCTCGGAACAAGAGCTTTGTTCCGAGGTAAGCATAAGATGGTGACAAACTATCAGCAGTAAATCGTAAAGAAAATTGAGGAGGCTTGTCGGACCTTTTTATAAATAGGATTTGGAATCCTTGCCTCTGGCAGTTTTGCACAAATCGGGAGGTTGGCACGATTGGGGAGTCAACATCATTGAGAGACAGGAAGCTGGGCGGCATTGAGAAGTTGGCGCGAGTTGGAAAATTGAGCGTGCTAGTTGGTGGGACCGGCGCAAGGTGGGGAAGCTGAGTGTGCTAGCTGGCGCAACTTGGGCGGTCATTGGGAAGTTGGCGCAATTGGTGAGACCGGTGTGGCTTGGGCGGTACTGGGGAGTTGGCGCAACTGGTGGGACCGGTGCAACTTGGGCGACGTTGGGAAGTTGGGCGCCCTTGTGGGCCCGCACGATTTTTGGTAAAGGGAAATCCTTCCTTATTTCAGAATCTTCACGCCCATATATATAAAATCCCTTTCTCTCATCTTGCACTTTGTTCTTTCATCTTTTCATACTAGCGGCAGAGTTCCAAAGAAAACCTATTCCTGTATGTCTTCCAAGACTTCTCTTGTTTCCCTTTTCATGTAGGTGCAAACCCTAAGAGTAGGCGTTTTTCTTTTATAATCCTTGCGATGATATTGCGCATATGATTTCTTGGCGTGCTTCTTGTAGAAAATATTGTATATATGCACCCAAGGGAAATACTGCATATATGATTCGAACCCGTAGAAAAATTCTCCATATATAATTTTGAACCCGAAGAAGGATACCATGGACGCATTCAAGCCCGTAGAAAATACTGCGTATATAGTTTTGAACCCGAAGAAGGATACCGCAGACGCACTTGAGCCCGTATAAAATACTGCGTATATAATTTTGAACCCGAAGAAGGATACTGCGACGCACTTGAGCCCGTATAAAATACCGCGTATATAATTTTGAACCCCTCAAGAAAATATCACGTGTGCGTTTTGAACCCGTAGAGAATACTGTATATGAATCCCGAAGAAGAATATTGTATATGTGCTTAATATGACTTCGAACCCATAGGAAATATTGCATATATGAATTTCGGAACTGAAGAAAATACTGCGCGTGCAGTTTTGAACCCGTAGAGAATACACCCTTTTTTTTTTTTTTTCAGGTTTTCCTTTTGTTGGGTGCGGTTATGTGTCAGGGAGATAATTTCGTCTTTCTCCGTTTGTTTTGTGCAGCTTGTTACCAAATTGTTATGAAGAAATCCGACAAGATGTTACCTGAACAAAATTTCGCTTCGAAGGATGTTCATAGTTCCAAACCAAGCACGGATGATGAATTCTTTGCCAAAACCCTCGCCTTTGCTCGGAAGAATCACCTAGGTTTCGTGCCAATTCTGTTAACCGGTGGTGAAGATGAAAAGAAAACACGTTCAGTTCGCCCAGAGAACACCATACGGTTTTGTCTTCATAAAGGGGTATATTCTTCTTCCAACATTGATATCAGGATGTGTCAAAGCCCATTGTGTTCTTTTGATAGATGGGTTGAGTTCATGGTGAGTAAGGAGCACATAAATACCAACTTGACTCGAGCGCATATTATTGATGCTGTCATAGCTTCAGTAAATCTCCAGATTAGGAAGGATATATCGGGCTTGGTTGCTTTCATCTCCAGATGGTGTTAGGACACCCATACGATCATATGTAGATGGGGTGAAATAACTTTCTCCTTGGAGAGTGTGGCTCTCTTCTCAATCTTCCCAGAATCGGGAATCTTAATATCCAGTTATGTCCTCAAGGTGAGGAGAAGATGCGGGGTGACCTTGTCGCTAAGTTGGGAGATTTCAATCGAAAAGACTCTACTGCGAAGTCGAAGGATTCTGTCCGGAAAGAGGATGAAAGGTGCTTTTACAGCTGGTGGATATCTCAATGGTTTCCGGACGAGCTGGAACCTAAACAGAAAAGAAGTGATCTTCATGTTGCAGCATTTTTGGCTCTCTGGTTGTCTAGAGACATTTTTTATGACGGTTCTGGCAAGAAGGAAATAAGACCAGAGTTGCTAGTGATTTTTGTGAAGTTGGCAAAAGGTGAAGTTCTTCCCATTGGCAAGCTATTCCTTGGTTCCCCGTATGTGCATCCGGATCACCTAGTTGCGAACATGCGAGTTTCGAATGGTTTCATGAAAGTGGATTCATATGTGCACGTTGCTTTTCTGCAAGCCTGGTTATGGGACCACTTTGAGAAGTACGCTCCGAAACCGTTTCCTTCGACTCCCGCGAGTTGGGGCGGCTCCCGAATTCTTCGATGGGTGAACAGGCGTCCAAGAGTTGGCATGAGCTTGGTTAGTCTTCTCGATAAGTCGCATGAAATCAGTTTTCGCCCATGGGAGACGGTTCATAGGTCGGTGACTCAAATTGACACCTTTGCTTATGCTCCGATCATGTCTTTGTCTTCTGACGGCAACTTGAGTGTTGGTGAAAACTTGTTTATTCAAAGCTGCATGTCCGGTTATATGCCGTCTTTCTTCATGGGGTCATTCCGAATAGCTGCTTACAATATTGACCGTGCTGCTCGTCACATGGGTTTCGATCAAGGGGTGCCTCTTGCTTACCAGCTGGTGGTTCCTAAGGATTCATTGCGTGCCGCCCTCAATGCCAGTGCCCTTGAGCCGGGTATCCGCCTTCCCTTCTTTCAAACGGGAAGAGTAACTTCGACGACTTTTGGCTATAATGAGTTCTGGTACGATGAGTTCATTATGATCCAAGATTTTGTAAATAACGTGGTGGAGAATGTTCGTTGTAAACCTTCCCCATCAGTTTTGAAGAAGTATCCAATGTTGAGAGACCTCAGCGAGGGTTGCCCTAAGCAACTCGAAAAGTCCCCAGCAAAGGAACAGAGAACGAAGAATCGTGGCAAGCGGGTTCCGGCGGTTTCAAAAGATCCTTCCGCAGCTCTCGTGTCTTTCAGTTCTTCCAATAACCAGGTATGTGTCGCCTCCTTGTTGGTTTGTCTCAAAATACGTGAATTTCTGCTGAAAATATTTGTCTTGTTTCTTCCAGGGCTTCGGTAGTGTTAATGCTTTCGCTGCCCTTACACGTTACCAGGAGACGGCAATTTCTTCGAAGAATTCCGGCGGCACTGAGCCTTCTCATAACGGTGATGAGCCATAGAAAGAAGAAAGTTCGACAAGTGAGAGTGATTTTTCTGACATCACTGGTTCTTTTTTGGGAAGTGGTTCGGTGAGTTTCGAGCTTCTTTTTCTTTCTTCTCCCGTTTTTTTTTTTTTTGAAAAATGTCTAACTCAAGTTCGCAGGAGGAATCCAGTTCGGTAGACGATTCTGGGGCGGAGCCACACGAAAAATTGCCTTTGGTGACCACCGCCGGTGACTTGGAGATGGGAGTTAGCCAATCGCTGGGCACAGATGTGGTTCAAACGGTGGATGATTCCCTGATGGTTGCTGCCGTAGACATGGAAAAAGACCCTTTGCGAGTCGTGAGGCCGATTCTGGCGCCATTTTCGATCCCCGTACTTGGTTCCTTATCCAGTCATGTCTTTGGTTGGCGGTTTCGGCGTCTTTGGCTAAGTATGAGGCGTTGTACACCGAATGCGGGAGAAGTATGGACATATGGCCACAACCAAGAAGATCACTAGTCGATTTGCGCTGGTTAAGCGTGTGGAAGAGGCTTTATCTTCCATCAAGGACATGCGTGAGGTGACTGGCCACACCGTTTCTGAAGACGTTATTGCCGACTGGGAGCACCATCGCGACGTGTGTGTATAAAAGGAGTTCAACGCTTCGTGGTTTGTCGAAGGCCTTGCTGAGATCCAGAAGTCGAAAGATGCAGCAGTCGAAAGCCTTTCTGCAGAGGAGATTGCTCGACATGAGGTAGAACTCGAAAAGCTTTCCAAGATGTTGACTATGAAGAGAGAGGCTCTTGAAGATGCAAAGTTGACTTTCTCCAAGAAGAGCAGACCTCTGTTGGATGATTTTCCTTGAATGTTACTCTGTTAAACTTTCATTTAGGTTCTTCTTCTTTTCTTTTTTTTTTTTGAAAAACATACTGGATGTCTTGTTCAAAGTTCGACCGGTTTTGATAGACAGCTGGTAGCTTTTGAGGATATTAAATTATTTCTGGGATGAATGGTTTTGATAATATAACTCGGATTATGTTTTGTGAAAGGAATATTGCTTTTATGAAAGTGTGTGCTAGCAATCGGCACAAGACGCAATAGTATGACGGTTTTACTAAGAACCTAAAAACAGATCGTATATCTTGCCCAGTCTAAATTTACTCACTTCATAGGTATTTTTTTTTTTCGCGAACACGCCCCTCTCCATGTAAAAGGCGGCTTTGTTGGTAGCGTTGCCAGCAAGTCCCTAATCGTTGGTAGCATCTTCAACGAGTCCCCAGTTTTCTTGTGTAGTCTTTACGACTGGTAACCGGGTTGTCTGGTAGTTGAGTCAGATTGAGTCGCCTTCCCCTACCATCTTGACATCTGGGTCGAAGAACAAGATCGACAGTCTGACATTGTAGCCGATAGATCAATCCTCCCGCTGTGGTCGCCAATTGTTTATGGGTAAAATTCGTTTCCGCCGATTTCGGTAAATTCGGTAGGTGAGTGAGAAAAACCCTAAACAAATGTGCTGCACGTGAGCACTTTATAGATTCGAGAGATCAATCTGTACAAGTCCGGCCTAAACCAAGAAATGGCCGTTCCAGACTTGCTTCGGTCACAAAGTGGAGGAGAAGGGTTGATTTGGGGAGGGAAGCAAAGAAAGATGTTGAGACCAGAATAGTGCAGGAGAGTAGTGTCTCGACTTGTATCGTAAAGTGAAAGCTTCGGAAGCTTGCAAGAGATGAAAGCTTTTTGAAGAGCTTGCAAAGTTGCCTTTTCCGAGAGTGTTGTGTTTTTCTCCTGACCGAGACTTGTTGTCTGATGGAAATAGGTAAGACCTATTTATACAAGTCGAGATTGAAACGTACCCTGGCCTCATGAAAGAAGAGAGTAAAGGGTGAAATAATGGGAGGAGGTGGTAACCGCATGGTGTTTATGGGTGAAAACGTTTTTACCATTATTTTCTCATTTATTTGACCGCTTTATTCCTATTCACGCTTTCTTAATGTGAGCGTAGTGTACGCTGCATGCTGTGACCGCCAAACCAAGACCCTGGAAAGCATCCCCAGTTTATGTTGATGTCTCGAGTGTTGGTTGCACCTTGAGTGCAAGTGGCGCTGCTAGTGGCGTGTGTGGTATGTGCCAATATCATGTGCGGAATGCCTTTGTTGCGGGTTGCACCTTGAGTTCAAGTGGCAATGCCAGAGCTGCTAGTGGCGTGTGTGGCATGTGCCAATGGCATGTGCGGAATGCCTTGGTGGTAGGTTGTACGTTGAGTGTAAGTGGCAATGCTAGAGCTGCTAGTGGCGTGTGTGGCATGTGCCAATGGCGTGTGCGGAATGCCTTGGTGGTAGGTTACATAGTTTGCAAGTTAGGCTACCAGCGTGGGTTTTGGCATGTGTCAATGGCACGTACGGCCAAGTTGGCCTAGGTTGCACGGCTTGCAAGTTAGGCTACCATCGTGCGTGTTTGGCATTTTTCAATGGCACGCATGGCCATTAGGGCCACGTCCTGGTAAGAAAAGCTACCAGCGATGCATGTTGGCATGTGCCAATGGCATGCTCGGCCATTAGGGCCACGTCCTGGTAAGAAAATCTACCAGCGATGCGTGTTGGCATGTGCCAATGGCATGCTCGGCCATTAGGGTTACGGCCTGGTAAGAAAAGCTACCAACGATGCGTGTCGGCATGTGCCAATGGCATGCTCGGCCATTAGGGCCACGCCTTGGTAAGAAAAGCTACCAGCGAGCGTGTTAGCATGTGCCAATGGCATGCTCGGCCATTAGGGCCACGACCTGGTAAGAAAAGCTACCAGCGATGCGTGTTGGCATGTGCCAATGGCATGCGTGGCAAATTTGGCCTAGGTTGCACGGTTTGCAAGCCTAGGCGCGGGCGCTACTTTGGCATGGCGCGACTTGGGCCAAGGTAAGGGTGTTTGGCTTGTCGCGGCTAGGGCCAAGGTAAGGGTGTTTGGCTTGGCGTGGTGCGACCAGCGTAGCTAGGGCCAAGGCAGAGTGTGTTCGGCATGGCGCCGATAGCTTGGGTTAGGTGTGGCTGGCATGATTTGCCATTGGCACGGAGGCGCGGCCAGCATGGTTGGCATGCTTTGGCGCGTTTGGTGTGACTAGCATAGCTAGGGCCAAGGCAGAGTGCGTTTGTCATGGCGCGGCTAGCTTGGGCTAGGTGTGGCTGACATGATTTTCCATTGGCACGGAGGTGCGGCTAGCATGGTTGGCATGTTTTGGCGCGTTTGGTGTGACTAGCATAGCTAGGGCAAAGGCAGAGTGCGTTTGGCATGGCGCGGCTAGCTTGGGCTAGGTGTGGCTGGCATGATTTGCCATTGGCACGGAGGTGCGGCTAGCATGGTTGGCATGCTTTGGCGCGTTTGGTGTGACTAGCATAGCTAGGGCCAGGCAGAGTGCGTTTGGCATGGCGCGGCTAACTTGGGCTAGGTGTGGCTGGCATGATTTGCCATTGGCACGGAGGTGCGGCTAGCATGGTTGGCATGCTTTGGCGTGTTTGTTGTGACTAGCATAGCTAGGGCCAAGACAGAGTGCGTTTGGCATGGCGCGGCTAGCTTGGGCTAGGTGTGGCTGGCATGATTTGGCATTGGCACGGAGGTGCGACTAGCATGGTTGGCATGCTTTGGCGCGTTTGGTGTGACTAGCATAGCTAGGGCCAAGGCGAGTGCATTTGGCATGGCGCGGCTAGCTTGGGCTAGGTGTGGTCGGCATGATTTGCCATTGGCACGGAGGTGCGGCTAGCATGGTTGGCATGCTTTGGCGCGTTTGGTGTGACTAGCATAGCTAGGGCCAAGGCAGAGTGCGTTTGGCATGGCGCGGCTAGCTTGGGCTAGGTGTGGCTGGCATGATTTGCCATTAGCACGGAGGTGAATTAGGGTTTTGTTCGTTGTAACCCTAATTTGAAAAAATACCCCCTATTAATTACTGACTACATGAATTGAATGTTCTAATAAATGTGTCACTGGTGACATTAGGTTATTCGAGGTTTTACGATTTTACCCTTTGTCTAAAAACCACCATCAACAGCAGGTAACGCATCGAATATATTCAGCTTGTGTGAAGCATCGCTGTTTTAAGGCTTAACGGAGTAAGTCACGAATTTAAGCGTCTTAAAATAACATCATGTCCAGCCATCTTCGAGTGATCGTTTGGAGGCTATACAGGCAAGCCCTGATTTGGCCGATCACCTCATGTGGAAGAGTGGTGGACGGTGATCCTGGTGATGCCTTGCTAGTCGCTTAAATCCTAACCATGGATGCTTAACCAAGCTGGTAGAGTTGGACGGACGAGATGATCTGTGGCGCTCATCTGCGACCGTTGATGAAGTTTTAGGGTTTTGAAGAGGTGCGCAAGCATCACTCTTCAGCTTGGTCGAAACCAAGCATGGGAGGTGTATTAGGCAGGACCGACCGGGCATGCGTGTAGACAACTTTGCTTGGTGTACACGTCCATACCTCATTACCCCATGAAGATATAATCTAGGCCACTCAATTTGTCTGGAAAAGTTGAGTGGTTGAGATCGATTTGCGGCAGAAATCCGTTGCCGCAAAGGAATCGGGACCGCGCGACCATGCCTAGTTTGGGCGCACGAATCGAGGCGTCTGGCCATGGTCGGTCTTGGCCGATTGGTCAAGCGTGTAGACGGGCCCACGGTGATCGTGTTGACATGCTCAGGACCCTTTGAATCTACATATACACCCTCCATCTATGCTTGCGAAGATGGATGGTCGTGATTTATTTGCGACACATGTGATATGCCGCAAACCCTAATTAGGGTTTCATGTCCACGCTACTTTGGCTGGACGAATTGGAAAGCTACGCTCCTCTTTTGGGGAGGCCGACCATGTGGGACCCATATTGGGCCGGTGGTGATCACGCCAATACCTGTCTGGCGGCTATAGGCTTGATCTAAGCCATCCAAACATGCCGGTGAAGTTGGACGGATGTGATGGATTTGAAACTACCGTAGGAAGCCTTTGTTCGTACGAGCTCCTTTAAGCCGCTCTATACCAGCCTGGACATCCAACTTTAGGCTGGTGTTTGGTGGTTGTTTGGAGGGCGTGACTTGTACTTGACCGGCCATGGCACTAAGGGGCCCGCTGGTGGTCATTGATGTGGTTGCCTGCTCCTGCTAGGGTTCGTCTAGGCTGGTTAAATCGTGAAGCCAACTTGCGTGGTCGTGATTATTTGTGAGACTGATATGGACAGTCCAGATTCAAATATGCTCAATCGGGCTAGTATAACACACCGAGATTTATAGCATGTACGGGTATTTCGTGCATGTCTCATTAGTGACACTTGGAGATTCGTGTTACTCTGCTGAGAGCAACATTCAGTCGTCATGCCGCACCAATAATGAGAGTTCAGCGGGTACAACACAGGAAATACAAGGCTGGTCATGCATTAACAATGCTATAAATTCACAGGGTATATGGGATTGTTGCTACATGCTCCATTTTAGGTGAATTAGTAAAGTGGAGAAGTATTCATCACTTATCAGTGGCTTTATCCTTTGCAGGATGTCAGCGTATAAATTTGGCTTTTACAATTTTAGCCTTAAACGAAAATCCACCATCAACATTAAGTCCCCTGCCTAACGCATAATGGTTGTATAATTGTGCGGTAGGCATGAGATGGTGACGCATGCAACATAAGAGGACGAGACAAAGGAATTTTTACCTGGAGAAGCCTTGAACGCCCGTGCCGGGTGTGACCGCGGAGTCTTGGTGGGACCGGCTTCCTCCCTTGGGTGTTCGAGTTGGTAAAGGAATCCTGCTTCTATTGGGATTCTTTAACTGTTCTTGTATAAAAGGGGACCGACCCCTCTTTTTTTTTTTTTTCGCTCTTCTAGCTCCTCCCATTCACGATCCTCGCCGTTGCCGTTGCCGGACGTGTTGATGCTGGACGTGTTGCTGACGTTGTCGCTGGACTTCATCGCCGCCGACGCTATTCGTCTGTCAAGTAGGTGCTTCGTCATCCTCTCTTTCTTCGTTTTTTTTTTCAAACCCTGATTTCTTAGGTAAACTCTTTTGCAAGATATATCATGATTAGTTTCTCCACCGAAATTGATAGGAAAACCGCCCTAGGATTGCTTAGTAAAACAAGCCGTGAATCCATGAACATGTTATTTTTGCTTCTTTTTCCACCTTTGCATGCAAAACCTAGCTTTTAGGTTATAGCTTGAAAAACCCTTGGCTTGAATTTCGTAGACACGATTCCCATGAATAAAGAAAAATCGTGTTATGATACGTGCGAATGAATGCGGGCCCGCCATACATGCTTGATTGAACGTGGGTCCCACCGTGTACTGATGCGTGTCGTAGGTGCAATCAAATTAATATCTTATTTCCACTCAATTAAAAATAATATAATGGAAGTCAAGTTCGATCCCACGAGGAGCAAGAGATTCTAGTTGTAAAAATTGTCACAAAAAGGGGGATGTATAAAGCAAAAGAAAATAAACAAAGCAATTAAAAGATAAAGTTGAAATCAATAAGAGAGACAAGATCAAGGAATCCTTCTTCGTTGCGAAACAATGATTCAAGTTATGTTTTTCATCCACATGTTATTAGTCACAGATTATCACCAACCGTAGGATAGCAGGTTCGCTTAGATAGCCCCAAAATCCCTTATTTCACTGAGTAACAAGTCCGCTTAGTTATCAGATTCTATTCAAAAGAACCACCTTGAGGTTCGCTTACAAGATGTAATTCCCCGAATGCATTAAGATCTATGAATTTAGGTTTAGTACTAGTAGTTAAACTCGGTTCGCTTGGTCCACTTTCTAGCGTTTTTTTTACACACAATTGCTCCACGGAATCCCTCCGCAAGGTCTCGTGTTTGCTACTTATGTAAAGAGTCAAGAAACGATTACTTATCCCCTAACTTTCACTAGCTTTAGATCAAATTAACAAATCAATTTAGCGTGCACTCTAAACAATCTATCAATCAATCATGAATGAATAAACATTCCTACTAGTAAAAACAAACGATAATCATGTGAAAAACTTCAAGATATAATTGAAACAAAACTCAAATCATGTATTAAGAACTAGGAATTCATCCTCAATCAATAATAAAATTAGCTACTCATGTTTTTGAAATTCACACAAATAATAACTAAAGGGAGAATTTTTCAAGTTCACACAAATAATTAAAAAGAAGAATTTTCAAAAGCAAGCAAAAACACAAGTGTTGTGTGTGTAGAGAGGTGTGTAAAAGATATATAAGTGTGTAGAGAACTTCTCTACTTATAGGCTTCAATGTTCTCCAAATCTTCCAAGGAATAGAATCCTCATCCCATAATAATTCAATTTCCAAATTTAAGTCTTCCTCATCTTCCATCTTCTCTTTCCAAATTTGACCCAAATTCTCCATCCAATTCCAAGTCCAAGTCTTCACACCCATGAGAGGAATCCACACAAAAATCTGTAATTTTGGCCGCCGGAAAGCTGGTATTATGGCCGGAATCCGGCCGGAAAAGTCGCCGGCAAACATCTCAGGTGACCGGCAAAGTCCACCCGGTCACCGGTCAAACGGGTCAAAACGGTCAACGATCCAACTCGGCGGGTCAGCTCGGTCAAGCACCGAGTCAGCTGTCAGATGACTCAACTCAGAGTCAGACCTGAGTCAGGGTTGAGTCAGATGTAGTCAGGTGTAGTCTGGTCTGACTGAGCTTGGCATGAGTCCATTGCATTAGCCTAAGCTTGTGATGTACAATCCTTGTGCATCCAGCCATGATGGCCCTGCATTGCACCATCTATCCTGCCCTGTAACCTTCATATTAGCTGCACTACTCATCTCTCCATCTTCTTACAATCATTGCAACTCCAGACCCCACAATTTCATACACACTCCAGCTATAGCACAAACCACCACATCTCACTGCCTATTCCCTTTCATTCTCCATCTGCTTTATCTCTTCTCTACAAGGCCAAGTACCCAACAACCCAACTACTGCGCTTGCACCTGCATTGCACCAGAGCTCAATAACTTCTACACAGAAGCCACCTTCCCTGTCACTCTGTACTCCACCAGCAAAACATGCAGTTTAGCTCAACAACACTGCCTACAGCTCAACATCTCATCCAACTTGCAACTGCAATAGCAACCAGTCCAATTTTATCCTGTCTTGTACTCAGTCCCATCAAATGCCACAAACTCCATTTCAACACCAACTCCACAGCTAACTGGCAGTAGCACATCTGCATCTTTACCAACACCCACTGCTCTTGCAACTTCATAGACCCATCAGACCCAATGCATTCATATACCAGCTCCCTTATGACATAGCACCTGAAGTCTCACAACTTCACTTGCCACATTATCACATCAAAAGCATCCATAGCCAGATGCAGCTCAGTTCAATCCAAGCTCAGACTTGAGCTTCAACGCCAACAAACCCAACTGAACCTGAGCATAACAACTCCCATCTGTGCATCTCAGAATCACCATCTTCACTTCAACCAACAACATCACCACCTGCAATTACAACTTCCTGCAGCTTCTTAAACCTTCTTAGCTTCAAATACCACCTACAATATCACCTCAGGCCACCTGTTCTTCTCAAAGTCACCAACAGACTCCAACTCTGTAATCTCATGGCTAGTTGTACTTCCAGTTAGTGCCTTCTCTGACTAGCCCTAGCCATTGCATCTCCTTCTTGACCACTATCTCAGCAAATCCCAAACCATTCTCTGAATCTGAAACAAACCCCATCAAGACTGACCTTTAACTTCATTCCATTAGCAACAAACTAGTCACTCTCATAATCACAACAACATCCCTTCAATTCACAGAAAATCACAATTGCAATTCGAGACAACCCTCTTCATTTCAACCATCATTCTTCCGCTTCTCCATTCACGCACCCCATCTCCCCGAGCTTCAATTCCTTCATCACTGAGACTCAATCGAACCCTAATAACAAAGACCAACAACATAGCAAATTCTTCATCTCATTGTAGCTTCTTCTCCATTCGATGGAAGCAATCATGTCTTCCAATTTCACCACATCCTTGAAAATCAACATCTCCAACTTGAGTTTAGGCTAACACAAATCGAACCCATCTTTCTAGAGCCTCCTTGGAACAACACCCATCGATCCATCTCAACAGCAGTGGCTTGAATTCTTCTTCTCCTTCTGAGATTCTCGATTCACTGCAACATCAAACCCTAATTTTCTCGGTCTAATTTCGATTACTTTTCTCTCTCAATTCAGTTCTCGATCTCCTCTCACCGAGCTTCATTGATTCTTCAAGCAGCAACAGATCCCATCAATTTCATTTATAGCATCATCGATTTGATTTTCTCCTCTCGGTTTTAGTAGCAGCCTGCTTTTCAACTTCAGGTGAAAGAGAGGAAAGAGGAGAAGATAATCTTCTCGACTGATTTAGGGTATAAGTATTGGGGCGAATATTCAGCATCCGGTCACCGCTAAGGGTTAACCTGATGGCAGCCCCTTAACCTCATCTGGACTGCGTCTAGTATTCCTCCCAAAAGAGTTGCCCCTTAACCTTGACTGGGCTCCAAATAGTGTTCGTCCATGAATGACTATTTTGCCCTTTTACTCAAATTGGGTGATTTCTTCTTCTTTCCTCCGTGCGACTCCAAAGTAGCTATAAAACTCAAAACAAGCGTAAAATACATAATTTACAAGAAAAATAGCAAAGAAAGCATAAACAATAGATAGTAAATAAGATGTATTCTACACCCTATCAAATTCCCCCACACTTAGACTTTGCTAGTCCTCGAGCAAATCAAACTAAAAACTCACAACTTCAAAGCGTTCAAGCGTCCCAAGCATCCAAAGAGTTATGAGGACATAGATTTTCTGCATGCTAGTAATAAGAAGTTAGAAATACTAAAGAACATATTCTCATTCTTAAATGTTGAGTGAGAAATAACCACACCATAATGAGAGAACGCGTGTTTGAGAAACGATCAATAAGCATTTCGCCTCGACTTCTGCCTCACCAAAAAGGATTTTATGATAATTGCACTCAAAAAGACGGCTTTTTTATGGGTCTCACATGTGTGCAGGTAGGAATGAAGAGAGAAATCCCGCAACACGTTGAATGGTGGGAAGGACAACTTCCGAAATATTTTTAAAAACCCACATCTTTTAACATTTTGAAAAACCATTTTTCGGACGATCTCTAAGAAAGGAAATCAACCACTATCGAGGATGAGATTACTTACTCACCTTCACATCCGATCGCCAATTATGATAACACCACTCTCACGGCATCCAATAGAAACGTCTTCCGCTCCTTGTCTTGATCTCCTTGGTCTTCGTCTTCGGTTTCAACTATTGATGATAAACTCTCGAATTTTATAAATCCTTAACAATTTGTAACCTTTTTACCTTAATCCTTGTCGCTTGAAACTTCCTTATATATTTTCCTTCCCCACGGCTTATTAAATAAAAACAAAACAAATATTTCTCTTTTTTTTTTTTTTTTTTTTTTTTTTTTTTTTTGAACAAGAGAAATAAAATACAAAAACAAACCATGGCCATGGGAGAAGTATTTTACCGCTTGATTCTTCACAACTTGTATCGTCTCGAAATCATAAACTTCAAAAATTCTCACCTTTTTATTTTCTTCGCTCTTGATAAGTCTTTATACTTGGATATAGAATTACCTCATTGTATTGTAAGTCCTCAACATATATGTAAAATCCGCTCATTTATATGTTGCTTTACTTGAATATGAAATTTGCTCTTTTTTCTCATTCCGTTGCTTGTAAACCTTGAACTTTTTCAACTTTCCTTGTAGATTTTGATGTCGCTCCTTGTTGATGATGATGGTGTTTCTATGGATCCGTTGTTGTGGAGAGAATGGTGCTAACTTCAAATCGAACTACAAGAAGGAGGCTTTCATCTATAGACGTCACCCTCATGATTGACAAAATTAGCACTCAAGAGATCAAAGAGTAGTGCTTCTATTGGTGGGAGGTTGGGTAGCTCACCATTCTACCCGGAATTAACGTACGGTGACACACACTCAAAAGAAAGCTCTTTAGTCAGCTACAAAGAATATTTGGTCGGTGCCTCACATGATATGAATACGGGTAGTCTCCACTAATGATTGATCAGCAACTCTAATAATGCATTTCTCCCTGCACCAAATTCGCATCACCGGCATGAATTAAATCCATTATTTAACACTCTAACAAGCAAGAAATCCGAATGTAGTTCTCTAACATTTCCAAGTTCAATTATGTCGGTCAAAATCTCTATGTAAACATACCTAGAAGTATGCTAGTGACTCTAAAATCTCTAAAAGTTGGAGGTTTTATGTAAAACTTCTTTTTTTTTTTTTTAAATACATGCTTAATCACTCCCCCACACTTAACCTTACATTGTCCTCAATGTAATTGAATCTTCCTAGTAAAGTCAAGGTGGGAAATTTTAACATGATAAGGAACAAGAAAAAGAAATAACAAAAATAAAAAGGATAAGAAATACAAAACCTATGGGTTGCCTCCCATTAAGCGCTTGTTTTAAAGTCGACGGCCCGACTTAGTTCTTGTAAGATTCACTCCCCATATACTAACAATCGGAAAATTTGAGGATCCACCCATAATACCTGTTTTGCAAACAATAACTCCATACAAATGTTAGCACAAGAAAATAATAATGAAATTATCGCTCGATAGAAATTTCCCCCACACTTATTCTCGTCCACACTCGGAAGTGTATAAAGAACATAGAATTTTGGAACTTCCATGTATTCCTCTTGGCAAACCTGCATGGTGTTAGCATCAAGTGTTTCCAATGGTGGATATTTAGAAACAAAATCATCCAAAAATACTTTCGAAGCACATACATTCAAACCAATAAGAGGTAAAGGAGAAGAATCAATAGGCAAAGGGTTAGACAAACCTTGCACAATCTCTTGTTTTGCGGAATCCTCTTCATCCTTAGAGAATTCATGTGAATTACTTACCTCTTGTATATCGTGGTCCTCTATTAAACCTTGCAACCATTCTTCGTCGTTTTCTACCTTAACCAAAGTCTTGGCATCATTAAAATCATTGGCAAGTTCAATTGGGTCTTCCACGAAATCAATCAATGTGGTTTCATCCTCTAGCATCATCTCTTCAACATTCTCATCATCGGAATCGGGCCATTCACTAAAATGATTCTCGTCGGTATAGATTGTAAGATCTTCTTGTGCGGGTGTTACACCGTTTTAACAATAGGTAAGTCACACCCAATCTCCTCCTTTTGAATAGGTGAAGGATCATTATTATGATCCGGAGTTGGAATAACTTCCTCATTGTTGCAACGCTCATACACTTCCGCGGACTCATATCTTTCCCTAAGGAATTTCCAAGCACTAATTGCATCTTCCTCAAGCTCTACCTTTTGAATAGGTGTTTGATCATTACTAAGATCAAGGCTCGAGTAAGCTACACTAGCGTCATCAAAAGTATCCAAAGGTTGGCCTTTTCCAACATAATCATCGATCAAATATTCACTACACACCATAGGCACATTAGAATAGTTATTGCTTTGATAGCAAAATTCTTCTTTATCCTTATCCTCCTTGTATTGATCCATGTCTCTTCGTTCTTTAGCAATGCCGTCTCGACGTGGTTCCTCCCAAACATAGGGTTGCTGGTCTTGTAGTGATTCTTGCAACTTTTGTTGAAGATCCCCAATCATGGCAGACATCTTATCTGCAAAACTAGAGAATTTCTGATGATAAACAAAACTATCCTCCCATCCTTGTGATTGTCCACTGACGAGGTGTCAATCTCTCAAAAATTAATTTCTCTACTTTTCTTTAACTAGCAAGTAGTATAATGTAAGTAGGATCGTCCCAAGGGAGGTATGAAGTTCAAGTTGTTATGCAAATACTCTTAGCAAAGATGATTTTGTTGTAGAAATGCTGAAAATTGTGAAATGTATTCAAATATGAGATGTAATTGATTAAAGGTTCATTCTAGACCACGGAATACAAACCAAATTGATAGATAGCTATGTTCTTCACATTATCATGTTACTAACAACCCTAGAATAATTAGTACGCTCAACTATTCCGTTATTATCTCCTAACTCACCGGATACGGAAGCGCTCGACTACCGGTTCCTACTTGCCAAGTTTCCTAGAGGTACGCTTACTAGGTTTGACTTGAACAAGTGCTCTAAGTTCTGTGAGATAAGGTTGCTCCTAGTGATGAACTCAAAAGCATGAATCACCTACTAGTGTTGATTTCTACATATAGGTACTTAACAAAGTCCCATCATCAACACCTATATATTGCTACTTGCGTTTATTTTCTCTAGACAATTACGGGTCGAAGAAAATCTAAACTAGCAAATAGATTAAGAATTAATGATTCAATTTCGAACTTAAACCCTTAACAAATAATCCATAGACAATATTAGCATGGTAGAAATCAATCAATAACATTAATGAATGCAAGAGAACAAGTTATTTCATATCAAATATAGATTCATATTTCGGGCTTCGAAATCGCCCTTAATCAAGAAGAGTTTTAGTTACTCATACTATTGGAGTTCATCATCAAATAATAATGGAAATAAAGTAAAGAAGATGAAAATATTAAATGAAAGCAAACCCTAGCTCCGGCTCTCTGCAAAACTCCCAAGAAGAATACGTGATATCTCAAAAGAATGGAAACCCTTTTCTTTTTATAGCCTTCCCACTTTCCAAAATTAGGTCTTCAAAGTCCATCACCAAAAAGTCCACCAAGCCCATGAACCATGTGTGAGAAACCCATGTGAAAATATGTCCCAAAAATATGCTCGCCGGAAAACTGGTGCACTGGCCGGAAATTGGCCGGAATCCGGTGCCGACAAGTAGCTCAGGTGACTGGGAAATATGTCTCAGTGGCCGGTCAATCATAACAGTCAACCGTTAAATACTGACGGTCAATAACGGTCAACGCCAGAACGAGTCAGAAGCTGAGTTAGAATCGAGTTAGATCTGAGTGGGCTGAATTGCTTGGCCAGAGCTGCTGTAATCATTGCGCTCAGCCATGATGGCTGAGTTGCACCATCATTGTGCTCCACTCCTCCTTCTCAGTCTAACCATCACAACAATACCCATATCTCGGCATTAGTTCCATGCTCAGGTCCAAGCATCAAGCCATGTCTGCAACAGCCTTTCCATCTCAGGCTCGGCCATTCACGCTTCAATTCAGACCTGCACAGCTTGTTCTCATTGCTCCATTCTGCAACCATCATTCCAGTGCACTAGAACTGCACCTGCAACTCAACCGCCACCTGAAATACACCACAGCAAGCACCACCCCCCTGCAATTCATACATATACAGGAATAGCCTAAACATACATCTACACAACATTCATTCACCACTGCCATTGCACTCAGCTTCATTAACTCAGACCATATTATCTCCACCAATTGCTCATACATGTAACACCACACACAGCATCAGTTCCATTGCAGCTTGCCTTGTAATCTTCGTAAGTTCTACCATCTCAATCAATTCTTGAATTGCACAAATATCTCACCAGACTGCAGATTCATTAGCAACTCCATCTCTGCCTCATCCATCACCAGCTGCAAATCAAACAACCAGTAACAACAGCATACCACCACTGTTATACTCCCAGCCATCTAACCATACTCTTTAGCCAAACACACAGTGGTCACCAGCTTTAGTTCAGGTCCATTCTTGGCTTCATTCTTTTCAGGTATAACATTATCAACACCAAGGACCAATACCCATTCCTGCCAAACTCTAGTAAACCTATCCCATTAATCTGAGCTCCATACACACTCCTCCATTCTTGCCCATTCAAGCCATCAGTACCCTTCACCAGTTCAACACAGCTATTACTTGTGGCTTATTCCCTGTAATCATCATCTCACACACTTCTTGGAAACAGCTGCACCTGCAATTGCACAACAACAACTCCATGTCTCAAACTCATTACAGCCCAGCTACAGATTCAATGGATGACAACATCTTGGCTGCTTAGTTCCCTGCAAACTCAGTTCAATCCACATCCTTGCATCTGTATCTGCACCCAACTCAGACACCGCCAAAAGCACAAACCCTACACTGCCAAACTCCAAACTCGAGCTAACCTGCCTGCAATCCATGGCTCAATCTGTAGCTTCAATCTCCCATCAATCACCAGAACCCACTGAATCACAGTAGCAACAACACCACAAAACTCATTGTTTCTCGGCATCAACTTCACTGCAGCTCATACCCATCTTGTCTTGCCAATTCCACCTCTCATGCTCAGGACTTCACTGCACACAAGCATTAAATCCATCCTTAAATAGCCTCTGAACTGCAGTTCATACATTCTCAGCGTCCGAGTGCCAAGCAACGACAAGCATCTCATCTCCAAATCGAACCCATTTCAGCTCCAATCTCGAGCTAAAAACCATCAGAACACGACCACCTTTCCTTGTTCTTGCTGCTGTTGAGATACCCCCAAAAACCCACAAAATCATTCACACAATCCAGTAACATCATCAATTCTTCCCTGTATTCATTCATTACTCTCAATCTCTTCTTTCAGCAACTAATCCGAATTGTACCCATCTTCTATTTCATCACAAGCTCATAATAACTCCAACCCTAACTTGTGTTTCCTTCTTGACTTTAAATTACCAACAACAACCATTGTTATTCATGTCAATCTCGATCTGATTCGTAAATCCTCAAGAACTATCAATCTCTGGATGTCTCAGCTTCACGATCTTGCCGCCTTGTCTTTCTTGGTTTCAGATAGGGCGAGAGAAAGAAGAACCAATGATGAGAGAAATGATTTTTCTCTGTAATTTAGGTTTCCTGTAGGAATTGAAATGGATATATCCACCCAGGTGATATAGATAAGGGGTAGTAGCTCTTCTTAGGCTTGTCGGTTTCAGATAACCGACAGCCTAATTTCTTTGTTGCTCAACCGTAGCTAGCTTTTCTCGCCTGTGAATTGGTCCTTTGTGCTCCTTTTCGCTCCAAATGAACGCCTTTTCCTTCCTAGAAATCTTCTGCCAAAAACAGCTCGTCTCTTACTTCTCATATTCACTCTTCTCTTCAATGAGAGTCATCATTAAAGTTGTCGTGCTTTTCGGACGGAAAAAGTTGCATCACTAAAGCCAACATACTTTTCAGACAAAGATGAAGAAATAAAAGTAAATTGTGAGAAATAATCCGCCTCCAAAAGCATTTGCACATGAGATGAGACTTTTGCCCTGTTTCTTCTTCTTTAGTTCCAAGTGACTCCAAAGTACCTAAATATTCAAAAGCAAAAATAAGATACATATTTTACAAGAAAACTTAGCGAAGAAAGCATAAACAATAGATAAATATCAAGGTGTTTTAGACACCTATCAAATTCCCCCACACTTAGACTTTGCTAGTCCTCAAGCAAATCAAACAAAATAATTCTAAAAGATACATACAACTCCGTCTCGTCGAGGCAACGGTTAATTTTAGCATAAGTAACAAGCCTTTGAACCCCTAGGTGTCCCTAGTGGACGAGTTTTAGTCTCGTGACGGTTTACAAGAGGTCTCGCCTACAAAACCTATATTTCCAACTCCGTCTATTTGTGACAAATCAATGAACGAATCCAATGACTACGGAGGAGGTACCTTGCACAAATTCAGTTCATATATAAGTAAATAAAGCTCTAATTAGATAGTCGAACAAGCCACAATACTCGGAAACTAACAAACCACAATCACAATGAAAAGATTAAGAAGATGGATATAGATGTAGATGTTGGCGAATGTTCACAAGTGTTCGATGTTTCCCATATCCTGTCTCAAGGTCACTTTGCTAAGATGAACCTAATCCTATTGGATTGAGCTACTCGGTCAATTCTAGTGTTAACACACCGGCATATACAAGGGAACCAAAGAGTCAACAAACTTATTTCTACATCAACTCACGGGCATATACAAGGGAACCAGGAGTGACTTTATTCACCAAATATAATACTTTCTTTTCTTTTTTCTTTTCTTTTTCACTTTGTTTTTTTTTTTTTTTTTTTTTTTTTTTTGTGACAGCATGATTCGATCTTTTGGATCCAAGCGCATGATTCTTGTCAGCAAGTACGTGATAGTTGCCTTGGATCCTGCATTCCACGCTTGTTTAGGCGACGGAGACAGGGACTACGTTTCACACATACTGCTATTCCCAAGTGTCATTCTTTTATTCCGTTTGGTCTAATCGGTCGGTCTCTCTTTTCTTTTCTTTTTTTTTTAGCAACTCAATCACTCTATTTCATCCTAGTAGTAATAACACGTCGATGTTTAGTGACCCACCAAAACACTTAGAGAACAATAGATAAATATGGAAAAATAAAAAAAATAGAATGCGATATGGTGATATTCCGAGATATGGTAACGACTATCATGTTATTTGTGATTCCTGAGCTATGTTCGTTTCTTGTTAATTAATGGGTTCCTCAACTCCTGCATTCAAAATGATTCCATCCACTAATAGTGTCATCCTAAAGGCACAAGTTTCTAGATTTCGGAGTTCAAAAAGCACAAATTTTTTTCTTTTTTTTTTTTATATTTTTCTGATTTTTTTTTTTTTTTTTTAAAGGCATAAAACAAACTATACAAACATATAAATGCTCCCCCACACTTAATCTTTACATTGTCCTCAATGTAAAATTGAATCATCCAAAGAAGGTTCAAGGTGGGAAATTCCGCAAATGATATGCAAAAACAAGAAAATAAAGATAAAATGCTTAAAAATAAAAAGATAAAGGGAAAGATACAAAACCGGTGGGTTGCCTCCCACTTAGCGCTTGGTTTAACTGGTGCACTGGCCGGAAATTGGCCGGAATCCGGTGCCGACAAGTAGCTCAGGTGACTGGGAAATATGTCTCAGTGGCCGGTCAATCATAACAGCCAACCGTTAAATACGACGGTCAATAACGGTCCAACGCCAGTAACGAGTCGGAAGGCGAGTTAGAATCGAGTTAGATCTGAGTGGGTGAATTGCTTGGCCAGAGCTGCCGTAATCATTGCGCTCGACCATGATGGCTGAGTTGCACCATCATTGTGCTCCACTCCTCCTTCTCAGTCTAACCATCACAACAATACCCATATCTCGGCATTAGTTCCATGCTCAGGTCCAAGCATCAAGCCATGTCTGCAACAGCCTTTCCATCTCAGGCTCGGCCATTCACGCTTCAATTCGGACACTGCACAGCCTTGTTCTCATTGCTCCATTCTGCAACCATCATTCCAGTGCACTAGAACTGCACCTGCAACTCAACCGCCACCTGAAATACACCACAGCAAGCACCACCCCCCTGCAATTCATACATATACAGGAATAGCCTAGACATACATCTACACAACATTCATTCACCACTGCCATTGCACTCAGCTTCATTAACTCAGACCATATTATCTCCACCAATTGCTCATACATTTAACACCACACACAAGATCGGTTCCATTGCAGCTTGCCTTGTAATCTTCGTAAGTTCTACCATCTCAATCAATTCTTGAATTGCACAAATATCTCACCAGACTATGATTCATTAGCAACTCCATCTCTCGCCTCATCCATCACCAACAAGCAATCAAACAACCAAGAATAACAAGATACCACCACCGTTATACTCCCACCATCTAACCATACTCTTTATCCAAACACACAAGGTCACCACTTTAGTTCGAGTCCATTCTTGGCTTCATTCTTTTTCGGGCATAACATTATCAACACCAAGGACCAATACCCATTCCTGCCAAACTCTAGTAAACCTATCCCATTAATCTGAGCTCCATACACACTCCTCCATTCTTGCCCATTTAAGCCATCGCACCTTTCACTCACTTCAACACAAACCATTACTTGTGGCTTATTCCTCGTAATCATCATCTCACACACTTCTTGGAAACAGCTGCACCTGCAATTGCACAACAACAACTCCATGTCTCAAACTCATTACAGCCCAACTACTGATTCAATGGATGACAACATCTTGGTCGCTTAGTTCCCCGCAAACTCGGTTCAATCCACATCCTTGCATCTCGTATCCGCACCCAACTCGACACCGCCAAAAGCACAAACCCTACACTTGCCAAACTCCAAACTCGAGCTAACCTGCCTTGCAATCCATGGCTCAATCTGTAGCTTCAATCTCCCATCAATCACCGGAACCCACCGAATCACAAAGAGCAACAACACCACAAAACTCATTGTTTCTCGGCATCAACTTCACTGCAGCTCATACCCATCTTGTCTTGCCAATTCCACCTCTCATGCTCAGGACTTCACTGCACACAAGCATTAAATCCATCCTTAAATAGCCTCTGAACTGCAGTTCATACATTCTCAGCGTCCGAGTGCCAAAGAACGACAAAGATCTCATCTCCAAATCGAACCCATTTCAGCTCCAATCTCGAGCTAAAAACCATCGAACACGACCACCTTTCCTTGTTCTTGCTTTCTGTGAGATACCCCCAAAACCCACAAAATCATTCACACAATCCAAGAACATCATCAATTATTCCCCGTATTCATTCATTACTCTCAATCTCTTCTTTCAAAGAACTAATCCGAATTGTACCCATCTTTTGTTTCATCACAAGCTCATAATAACTCCAACCCTAACTTGTGTTTCCTTCTTGACTTTAAATTACCAACAACAACCATTGTTATTCATGTCAATCTGATACAGATTCAGAAATCCTCAAGAACTATCAATCTCTGGATGTCTCAGCTTCACGATCTTGCCGCCTTGTCTTTCTTGGTTTCAGATAGGGCGAGAGAAAGAAGAACCAATGATGAGAGAAATGATTTTTCTCTCAATTTAGGTTTCTGTAGGAATTGAAATGGATATATCCACCCAGGTGATATAGATAAGGGGTAGTAGCTCTTCTTAGGCTTGTCGGTTTCAGATAACCGACAGCCTAATTTCTTTGTTGCTCAACCGTAGCTAGCTTTTCTCGCCTGTGAATTGGTCCTTTGTGCTCCTTTTCGCTCCAAATGAACGCCTTTTCCTTCCTAGAAATCTTCTGCCAAAAACAGCTCGTCTCTTACTTCTCATATTCACTCTTCTCTTCAATGAGAGTCATCATTAAAGTTGTCGTGCTTTTCAGACAGAAAAGTTGCATCACTAAAGCCAACATACTTTTCAGACAAAGATGAAGAAATAAAAGTAAATTGTGAGAAATAATCCGCCTCCAAAAGTATTTGCACATAAGATGAGACTTTTGCCCTGTTTCTTCTTCTTTAGTTCCAAGTGACTCCAAAGTACCTAAATATTCAAAAGCAAAAATAAGATACATATTTTACAAGAAAACTTAGCGAAGAAAGCATAAACAATAGATAAATATCAAGGTGTTTTAGACACCTATCATCCACTTACATACCCGTCATAAGGTTGTTGATATGTATGAGAATATCCATAAGGTTCTGTAGGAATTTGATCATAGCCAAAAGATTGGTTTTGATTGTATCCTAAGGATGGTTGGAAGTTGCCATAATGTTGAGGTTGAAAACTGTATTGATTGTTGTAATATGCTTGCTCTTGTCCACCATACATGGAAAACCGATACCTGAAATAAGATTCTCAGAAACTAAGTTAGATACGATATAGAATCTAACAAAGCAAGAATAAAGCAAAAAGAAAAATAAAAACAACTAAAATCATCCGTTGCTCCCCGGAAACGGCGCCAAAATTTGATGCGTGTCGTAGGTGCAATCAAATTAATATCTTATTTCCACTCAATTAAAAATAATATAATGGAAGTCAAGTTCGATCCCACGAGGAGCAAGAGATTCTAGTTGTAAAAATTGTCACAAAAAGGGGGGATGTATAAAGCAAAAGAAAATAAACAAAGCAATTAAAAGATAAAGTTGAAATCAATAAGAGAGACAAGATCAAGGAATCCTTCTTCGTTGCGAAACAATGATTCAAGTTATGTTTTTCATCCACATGTTATTAGTCACAGATTATCACCAACCGTAGGATAGCAGGTTCGCTTAGCTAGCCCCAAAATCCCTTATTTCACTGAGTAACAAGTCCGCTTAGTTATCAGATTATATTCAAAAGAACCACCTTGAGGTTCGCTTACAAGATGTAATTCCCCGAATGCATTAAGATCTATGAATTTAGGTTTAGTACTAGTAGTTAAACTCGGTTCGCTTGGTCCACTTTCTAGCGTTGTTTTTACACACAATTGCTCCACGGAATCCCTCCGCAAGGTCTCGTGTTTGCTACTTATGTAAAGAGTCAAGAAACGATTACTTATCCCCTAACTTTCACTAGCTTTAGATCAAATTAACAAATCAATTTAGCGTGCACTCTAAACAATCTATCAATCAATCATGAATGAATAAACATTCCTATTAGTAAAAACAAACGATAATCATGTGAAAAACTTCAAGATAGAATTGAAACAAAACTCAAATCATGTATTAAGAACTAGGAATTCATCCTCAATCAATAATAAAATTAGCTACTCATGTTTTTGAAATTCACACAAATAATAACTAAAGGGAGAATTTTTCAAGTTCACACAAATAATTAAAAAGAAGAATTTTCAAAAGCAAGCAAAAACACAAGTGTTGTGTGTGTAGAGAGGTGTGTAAAAGATATATAAGTGTGTAGAGAACTTCTCTACTTATAGGCTTCAATGTTCTCCAAATCTTCCAAGGAATAGAATCCTCATCCCATAATAATTCAATTTCCAAATTTAAGTCTTCCTCATCTTCCATCTTCTCTTTCCAAATTTGACCCAAATTCTCCATCCAATTCCAAGTCCAAGTCTTCACACCCATGAGAGGAATCCACACAAAAATCTGTAATTTGGGTTGCCGGAAAGCTGGTATTATGGCCGGAATCCGGCCAGAAAAGTCACCGGCAAACATCTCATGTGACCGGCAAAGTCCACCCGGTCACCGGTCAAACGGGTCAAAACGGTCAACGATCCAACTCGGCGGGTCAGCTCGGTCAAGCACCGAGTCAGCTGTCAGATGACTCAACTCAGAGTCAGACCTGAGTCAGAGTTGAGTCAGATGTAGTCAGGTGTAGTCTGGTCTGACTGAGCTTGGCATGAGTCCATTGCATTAGCCTAAGCTTGTGATGTACAATCCTTGTGCATCCAGCCATGATGGCCCTGCATTGCACCATCTATCCTGCCCTGTAACCTTCATATTACCTGCACTACTCAGCTCTCCATCTTCTTACAATCATTGCAACTCCAGACCCCACAATTTCATACACACTCCAGCTATAGCACAAACCACCACATCTCACTGCCTATTCCCTTTCATTCTCCATCTGCTTTATCTCTTCTCTACAAGGCCAAGTACCCAACAACCCAACTACTGCGCTTGCACCTGCATTGCACCAGAGCTCAATAACTTCTACACAGAAGCCACCTTCCCTGTCACTCTGTACTCCACCAGCAAAACATGCAGTTTAGCTCAACAACACTGCCTACAGCTCAACATCTCATCCAACTTGCAACTGCAATAGCAACCAGTCCAATTTTATCCTGTCTTGTACTCAGTCCCATCAAATGCCACAAACTCCATTTCAACACCAACTCCACAGCTAACTGGCAGTAGCACATCTGCATCTTTACCAACACCCACTGCTCTTGCAACTTCATAGACCCATCAGACCCATTGCATTCATATACCAGCTCCCTTATGACATAGCACCTGAAGTCTCACAACTTCACCTGCCACATTATCACATCAAAAGCATCCATAGCCAGATGCAGCTCAGTTCAATCCAAGCTCAGACTTGAGCTTCAACGCTAACAAACCCAACTGAACCTGAGCATAACAACTCCCATCTGTGCATCTCAGAATCACCATCTTCACTTCAACCAACAGCATCACCACCTGCAATTACAACTTCCTGCAGCTTCTTAAACCTTCTTAGCTTCAAATACCACCTGCAATATCACCTCAGGCCACCTGTTCTTCTCAAAGTCACCAACAGACTCCAACTCTGTAATCTCATGGCTAGCTGTACTTCCAGTTAGTGCCTTCTCTGACTAGCCCTAGCCATTGCATCTCCTTCTTGACCACTATCTCAGCAAATCCCAAACCATTCTCTGAATCTGAAACAAACCCCATCAGCACCAGACCTTTAACTTCATTCCATTAGCAACAGCTCGTCACTCTCATACTGTCAACAACATCCCTTCAATTCACAGGAAAATCACAATTGCAATTCTGAGACAACCCTCTTCATTTCAACCATCATTCTTCTGCTTCTCCATTCACAGACCCCATCTCCCTGAGCTTCAATTCCTTCATCACAGACTCGAATCGAACCCTAATAACAGCACCAACAACATAGCAAATTCTTCATCTGTTGTAGCTTCTTCTCCATTCGATGGCAGCAATCATGTCTTCCAATTTCACCACATCCTTGAAAATCAACATCTCCAACTTGAGTTTAGGCTAACACAAATCGAACCCATCTTTCTAGAGCCTCCTTGGAACAACACCCATCGATCCATCTCAACAGCAGTGGCTTGAATTCTTCTCCTCCTTCTGAGATTCTCGATTCACTGCAACATCAAACCCTAATTTTCTCGGTCTAATTTCGATTACTTTTCTCTCTCAATTCAGTTCTCGATCTCCTCTCACCGAGCTTCATTGATTCTTCAAGCAGCAACAGATCCCATCAATTTCATTTATAGCATCATCGATTTGATTTTCTCCTCTCGGTTTTAGTAGCGACCGCTTTTCAACTTCGGGTGAAATAGAGGAAAGAGGAGAAGATAATCTTCTCGATCGATTTAGGGTATAAGTATTGGGGCGAATATTCGAAGATCCGGTCACCGCTAAGGGTTAACTCGATGGCAGCCCCTTAACCTCATCTGGACTGCGTCTAGTATTCCTCCCAAAAGAGTTGCCCCTTAACCTTGACTGGGCTCCAAATAGTGTTCGCCCATGAATGACTATTTTGCCCTTTTACTCAAATTGGGTGATTTCTTCTTCTTTTCCTCCGTGCGACTCCAAAGTAGCTATAAAACTCAAAACAAGCGTAAAATACATAATTTACAAGAAAAATAGCAAAGAAAGCATAAACAATAGATAGTAAATAAGATGTATTCTACACCCTATCATGTACGCCTGATCGAACATCGACCTCATACCAGCCTTGTGACCTCGACCAACACCGGCTTCGTGACCTCGACCGGCCTTGCTTGCTGACGTGGCCCAATACCAGACTTGTGACCTTGATCGGCCTTGACCAATACCGGTTTTGCTTGCTGACGTGGCCTAATACCAGACTTGTGACCTTGATCGGCCTTGACCAATACCGGATTGACGTGACCTAACACCAGCCTACTTGACTGACATGATATCAGTCTTGCTTGCGTGGCCCAATACCTGCTTGACTGACGTGATGTCAGTCTTGCTTGGGGATATTAGCCATGTAATCTCGACCAACACAGGCTTCGTGGACTTAACCAACACCTGCCTCGTTTGGTGACGTGGACTAATACCGGCCTTGTTTGGACCCAGCACCGACCTTGCCTGCTTTGCCCAGCTTGGTGTACTTTAACTTGAATGTATGTCCTGCTCGGCCGGGACTATACATTCCATGATACGCGTTTTCGTACAAGTACTGACTCCCCTGCTTCTTCTTCATTGTAGAATGAACAAAAAGGCTCATGCTAAGATGTCTTCTGGGAATAATGCTGATGCAAAGTCAGGGAGTGTTTACATCTTCAAACATATGCCGAACATAGATGATAAGTTGTTCACCGTGCCTTTTCCGAATATTAGAAAGCATCCTTCTCACAAGATAGTCCTGCTCTCTGGTTGAGAAAATATGGAAGCTGACCCATCCTCTTCTTCAGCACTTGTGATGAGATTCTGTCTTCAAAGAAATGAGTATCCACCTTCACGTATTGACTTCAAGATTTGTCATACCCCACTGGGTCCTTATGAAGGATGGATGAGACGATGATGAATAATAAGAGTATTAAGGCTAATTTGATCAAAGCGCAAATCCTTGATGCGGTCATGGCATCCGCCGCTCTTCAAGTTAAGAAAGATGTTGCAGGCTTGATCACTTTCATTTCTCGGTGGCGTCCATCTACTCATACAGCCATATATAGATGGGAAGAGATGACCATTACTCTGGAAAGCATGGCTGCATTGATGAACCTGCCTGTCGCTGGAAGCTTCTTTTATAAACTTTCTGATGCAGAACGTCGCGATTATAATGCTATACTTCGAAAGGCGGGAGAATTTGATGACCTGGAGAAGGAGAAGAAAGATACGAAATGCTTTTACACTTGGTGGGTGTCGGAGTGGTCTCCTGCAGACCCGAAACCAGATCAGGAGTTGGAAGACGAGCTCAGCGTGATTGCATTTCTGTCTTTGTGGCTATCTAGAGACATATTTGACGATGGTTCTAGAAGGAAGACCATAAGATGTGACCTTTTTATGTTTGTTATAAGGCTGGCAAAATGTGAGGTCCTTCCCCTGGGTGCCTTGTTTCTTGGATCACTGTATTCTCATTTGGACGCCTTAGCGACGGACATGCATGCTTCCAATGGGTATAAGAAGGTGGAGTCGCATATCCACATTGCTTTTCTTCAGGCGTTTTTGTGGGAACATTTCAAAAGCTATGCTCCTGTTCCTGCAACTTCACTCAGCAGTTTGTATGGTGGTTCGAGAATACTTCGTTGGCAGAAGAGACGTCCAAAAACCGGTGTGAAGCTTGTGGATGTCTTCGACCATGTGTCCTCCATATATTTTCGTCCATGGGGGCCCATCCATCCTTCCATTGTCCAACCAAAGATTTTTGCTACTGTTCCTGATGTCGTGTTGCGTACCGATGCTAGAACCGCAAGTCTTGGAGAACTTATTTACTTGCAATGATGCACTCCAGGATATGTCCCTTCTTTATTTGATGAAGAATTTACTTTAACTCCGTACAACATTGACAGGGCTGCTCGGAAAATGGGATTTGACCAGGGTGTTCCATTTCTTCGTCCGTTGAAGGCTCCAAAAGAACTTTTCCCGGACATTCTTAATGCTGACACGTTTTCGTCAGTGCAGAGCCTTCCTTTCCTTCCTATCGGAAGAAATACGACGGTAACTAGTAAGTACAAGGAATTTTGGAAGGAGCAATTGTTAACCTTTCAGAAATTCTCGGAGGAGGTTGTGACAGATTCCCGCGGCGAACCATCTTCTGACGTTTTGAAGGAGCATTCTCGGTTGAAACCACTCCCAGGTAAACGAACCAGAGATGACGACTGCAGCCCCCCCGGGAGTGAGGTCTAAGAAGCGAGCATGTGGTTCGGTGATCCTCAATTCCTCCAATATGCAGGTATTTAAATTTCTTTTTGTTTGACCCCTTGGTTTCGTTCTTCCTGAGCAACTTTCACTAAAGGTAGTATTTTGTTGGCGATCAGGGAATCTCGAAAGGAAATGCTTTCGCAAGACTGGCTCGTAGTCACAACGAGAGGTCTGGCGATATTGATCTTCATACGGAAGTGTCTGGTGATCCTCTCAAACAAGGGTCTGGCGACACTGATCCTCTTCAGGACAAAGATGGTGCAAGCTCGACTGGACGGAGTGTCTCCCCAAGTGGTAACCTTAGTGAGCTTGTAGACGAGGTCGTGACGGAAATCAGAATTCAGAGTGAGGTAGACATGAGGAGGAACGTAGGAGAGGAAACATCTGCTATTGTTGAGGCGGCTCCCCTTAAAGATCTTCCTGAGCAGGTTCCAACTGATAAAGTAGTCGTGGTGACTTCTTCCGGAAGGCCTCCTGACTTCTGTTGTTCCCGGCGCTATCTTTGATCCTCCCTTCGATTCCCCTTATGCAGGTCATGTGTTGGTTGGGGGATTTAGTGTGCCGGCTCAGTTCGAGGAGTTATACACGGTGATATGTTAGAAGCACGGCCACATTGCTACCACTATGAAGCTCAAAAGTCGCCTTGCATTGGTCAACCGCATCCAGGAAGCTTTATTCTCTATCCATGGGATGAGCGTCACGACTGGTCGAACCGTTTCTGAGGAGATGATTGAAGACTGGAAGTGCCATCGAGATGTGTTTGTGCAGTATGACTTCAACGCTCCTTGGTTCTTCAAAGGGTTCTCTGAGATCCAGGAGCTTCAGAAATTGCAAGATGAGGTTCCTTCCGCAGACTATATTTGTAGCGCCCCCTAAGCTAACAGCTGACTAATCCAAGAGATTAACTAAATAAAAGCATTTGATGAAGGAATCTGCTATAAAACTTAACCCAAAACTAACCCCGCTCAGAAATATATATACAAGATCTTCTCTCAAATGATACATATACAATAGTCAATTGGTTTACAAATAGAATATACAACATAATAAACATATCAGATTATAACCAACTAAAGAAGTCAACTTCTCGAGCTTTATTGCGCAACTCGATCTGTCTCTCAAAACTGAAAGTGGGAATAATTAACATTTAACTTCTAAGTAATCATAGGCAAGATTTGGAAAACAATTCATGTTTTCGGAAACATTAAATAGTGACCAAGTCACTAAAATAAACAAACATGAATATGGACAAACTCCTTCGTCAAACAATGTATATATTGAGTGTCGACCACTTCCTTACACACCCTATTAGCCTATATGGTGTCGACCAATTCCTTACACACCTATTAAGCATAAAAGCAGAATTCATGTATATATAAATGAAGGAGCCTATCATATTCCTAATAGATGTCGACCAATTCCTTACACACATATTAGGCACACAAACGGAAATTCTTATTTCCCAAACAATTCATATTGACAACAAACATCGCAGGTCCTTTCCAAACCATGGAAAGATTAATAGAATTATCGTAATACAAGTTGAGCAGTGCATAGAATGTACAGACAGAAATGCATGACTTTGTTAAACATAAACTTTTGTAAAAGAAACAACAATGGTTACCATAGAGTCAAATGTATTCCCACCTCTTTTGATGATAAGCCACGCCTACCTCGAGATCCACGATCCACTGGTTCATTCTTTGAATCGATCGTTGTTAATAACTAACTGTTAATCACACAAGAACTCTAAGAATCTATCCAAAATGGCTCACACAAGAATCATACAAGACTATCTAAGGTTTACTAATTCAATTAGGTTGTAACTATAGTCCGTTAGCTAAGTCTCATGAATGCCTGCTACTTTGTAGAAAAGTCAAAGGCTAATTCGAACCATAAGGGGTCCAAATCATCAAAATAGGGAACTAATACTAAGCACAAGGTCTGACCCAACTGGGTCAACTAACGGTCACTGACGGTCAAAGGGTCAACTAACAGTCAACGTCCGTCCAAGGTCAAGTCCAGGGTCAACTAGTCAAGGTCGAGTTGGTCAACTGAGTCAACTCGGGTTAAGCCGATTCAACTCAGGTTAATAAGGTTAACTCGACTCAGTCAGATAACTGAGTCAAAGCGAGGCGATCATACAACAATCTGGCTGGCAGGAAAACACCAGGCATGAGCTATTGCTCAAGCCAAACACAATTGTAGTATCCTTTCCCAACTAATCTCATATACCAAAGTTGTATCCCAGTTCGACTTCAACAAAACTCTTCATTTACATTGCTACACAAATTCTAAGTCCACAACATCATCAATAATACATTTATTCAAAACAAAGATTCATAACCCAACCGCAAAACCAAACTCAGTTTACCTGCAACGCAGTATTTGCAGGCTTTCAAAGAGATATTCAACTCACACCTTCATCTAATCTCCATTCCTGCAATGCCACACATTTAAACTGAGGTTCTGTAACTTAAATAGTTACAACTGTAACTCAACCTCTGACATTACCATTAAACCTTCAATCTGCAGCCGATTCGGTTCCTTTGTTAAACACCAACATCTATAATTCTCAACAACATCTCGCATCTTCAATTAAACTCCATTTCAGTTCTCATATCAATTACAACAACAGCTTCGGTTCTATTTCATTACCAGCAACAGGAACCCAAATATAGATCCATAACCTTCAATTATGCCACAATATCAATTTAGCACCAGTACCACCACCTGTAATCTTCATTCTTGAATCATCAACTTAAATACATACACCTGCAATTTCAATTACACAGACAACACCACCAATAACTCATAATTCTATACAATCATCCACACCTTCCCTTGCACCTTACAACACCACCACAGTTAACCCGGCTTGTTCTTTATAATTTCACCAACAGCCCACAACTTCAGCTTATACCAAATAAAATCCAGCAACCCACCTTCTCCGACACAGCAGCAACAACACCACTCTCATGAACTGTCATTTCAGATTCACTACAGGCACTACTAATCCATTACATACACATCACCACTTCCATTACATCTAATACCACCACCATTAGTACAATCCAAATCAAATAACCATTTCAGCACCACCATCCCCATTCAACAAACATACCACCTGTCATATCACCACCAGATTCAACAACATCATTCTATTGTTAAAACTCATTTTCTGTAACATTCTAACATTCAACTAATCCAATCACACACAACCAGAACCTCCACAAACACCATATCCACCACAATCCAATTAACAGACCATGCAACCAACATCCATACAACAAAAACATCTCTAACTCAGTACTTTACCAGACCACCACTACTTACAATTCTAGTTACATTCTAAATCCCATAAACTCAACTCTGTATCAAACTCATCCATGTTAAATTTCAACTCCAATACTACTGCAAACCATGATCTTCATTTTATCAGTTCAAACACACATACACCATTCTCAACAACAACACTATTCTCAACATAACTCCAAAAATCCACCATTGTTCTGTAACCAACATTTACAAGCCTCCGCCACCCATTACAGATTCATTCCATACTCATCTCAAATATCAATTCAAATATCAACTACTTGAACTCAAATAAGAAGATTAAATGAATTTATCTAAATAAACATAGAAGAACAATTACCTCCAAAATGATTCTACTCAAGCAATCCATTACAAACTTCAGCAGAGACCATAATCGAGTTATGATAACTCCACCTCCATCATCAACCGTTCTTAAATCTGATCTACTCTTATCAAATCGACAACCAAATAAACTTCAAGACAAAATCCAGAAACCCTAATTCCAATCCATCAATCTCTTCTTTAAAATAAACAACCTTAATTCTTAACTTGTGACAAACCCATCTTCAATTAGACTTGTAAACCTTCAATTTCATCCTCTAAATCTTCTCGGAATTTCTTACAAACCCTAATTTGATTTCCTCTGATTTACTACTTCAATATCTAATTATCCTCTTTGGAAATCACAGCCTTGTCACCAGAAGTAACACCTAGTACTTAGTTTGATCTTAATCATCACATCATACTATCGACCATACTATCTCCTCCATCATCTATCGGTATCATCAATCAATTCGCACTCAAAGCTCGCAACTACCACACAGGTGAAGAACATGAGAAAGGAAAGAAAGAAGAAGAAAAGAAGACAATGAGCTCTTCTCGAACCGGCTGGGGATAAGGCTAACTAAACGTACTGAGACACCCAAAACTCTGGATAAGGGCAGCCACAAGGTTAACATCCAAAATTATTACTTTACACATCATACTAATCCAGTGGTATCTTCTTCGTCCGGTGTCCGAATGACACACTCGTGTAGCTCATTGCGCATAAATTTTCGAGATCTATCTAATGATACTAATTTCGTATCTAGATCGTTGTTAGATTAATTTATTTTAACTAACATTCGTGTTAAACTAATCGAGTTATTATCGGCTAAATCGACACTTGACTGGTGTAATAGCGTTGACGAGCTTGAGGGTCTTTACAATATTGCTCCCAGGAAGAAGAGTTTGAAAAGTTATCTAAGGAGTTGAAGCTGAAACAGGCCGCGCTCCAAAGGATGAAAGCCGCTCTTGCTCAGAAGGACGAGTTGCTGCTGAAGGGCTTTCCTTGAAGGATTCGTGTCGCCTACTTGTGTTCTTTCTTTAGATGCTTTTGAGTGATTGAGAGAATTTCCTTTCACAACTTGATCAGGTTTTGAACTAATAGGTGGTTGAATTTTGAACTGGTTCACTTTTTGAGATAGTTTTGTGAACAATTGATTTTTTGAAAGAGATTATTCTAAATAGAATTTGCATCTTGGTTACGAATGATTATACATGTCACATGAAATTGTAAATATCGTGTGAAAAGGAAACAAACATGATGTTTGATCATTGACTCTCTTTCTCTGGTGTGGGATGTCAAGTCCCTAGTAAATTCTAAAACTATCTTTCTCATAAAATTGTTTGATAGAACTTACTTGGTCTTTGGAGCCTCATTTGCACGAAACTGAATCTTTTCGAGCAACCTCTCCAAGGAAATCGTCCGCACTAATTTTCAGAGAGGGAAAGATACTCTTCTGAATTAAGCTTCTTTTGAACAATGCACTTCAAGGCGTTGCATTCACTGGTAGGGTGGTGAAGGAACCGGTGATAATGACAATATCTCGGGTCCATCGGCTGTTTGCAGGAGTGGTGTTGCTGTGTCAGGAGGGTTGTTGGTGAGGTGGTGATGGCGAAGGTGGTTGTGGTGTCGGAAGGGCAGAGCTCTGCTCTGATGGAGATGGGAGAGGAGAAGAAAGAGAAAATGGAGAGGAAGATAGGTTTGCTCGAGTGGGTATAGGGTTAGGCGGTTCGTTGTGAGGCAGGGATAGCAAAAGATGATGGGACTGGCCTAGCGAGCGTAGGATGAAACTGAGGGCGATCTGAACGGCTCAGGGTGATTTGGAATGATATGGTGTTGAGCGGAGTATCAAGAGATGATGTGTAAGAGCTGGAGCGACCGTAGGATGTGGATGAGTGAGATCTCAATGGCTTAGGTTGAACGGGCTCGGGTCCGGGTCGCGGGTCTTGGATAGCTTGGGCCCATGTCTTGTAAATGCGTTGCTACTTGTTAGGTTGCAACTGTTGTGCGCGCGGGCTTTGGCTTTCTGCTCCAGAGATGCTTGACTCCAATTCTTCGCTCTTTTGGCTCCTCAATTTCTCCGGACTTTATTTATTACCTAAAAACACAAAATTAATTAATACAAATATTTATTCTTGAAAACAAGGAAAACACAGAATCTGGGATAATATCTGATTTCTAAGCGCAAAAGATGAGTAAAATGCCAATAAAAAGGTGTATAAATATGCACTATTTGGCACTCATCAGTACCGTGACTCGCCTTTCATAAGGACAACACTCAAATTTGAAATCACTTGATGTAATCCGTGCTACACATCGAGGGTGATGTGAATTGTCCCCAATATAGGCACCCGTACCAAAGAGGATTTCTATTGACAACATCATTTTTTCAACGCGATAGTTATATTTTATGGATTAATATTCGGAACTAACCTCACCAGTTACTATTTAGAATGTCTGAGATCAAGAAATTGTCCTTAAAGAAATCTATTTAATTAACACAGTTCGCATAACACTCGCAAAAATAGAAGAGTTATGATAATTTAGAATGGGGGTTATACTATCAAATTTTTCAGGAATGGTATGCATCATGTGAGCTTTTTCTCTTTGCCTTCTTCATGAAGTTTGAAGTCCTAAAATGGATATTGTCTTTGATAGAACTCCAACATAGGCAGGTAAGGACTGGCAGAAATCATAGATTTGTCAGAGCATTGTCAGAGCAATTCCTTTCAACAGGTAATCTTAAACTCTTCAATTCGAAAAGACCTAGATGACCTTGTTTGATACTTATCCATCTCAGTATTTATGTTTTCCATATATACCCAGTCTATATTGTCCCTCCTTTAACTTCTGTTAATTCTCGTAACTCCATATCGAAGAATGGTACAACTTTCCAAGTTGATACTTCTTCCCGCCATAATATATGATGTCCACGAACACCTTGGATTTTCGCAGTCGTTGATTCCAAGACCTATTCAACCTTTTATCATCCATACTTTCAACTCTACTACACCTATTGCATGCACGTCCTGAAGCTCCTTTAATTCCTGTAGTAAAACAAAAATCATGTGATTTCCAAATACCAATTCCATGATCTCCATTATTATAATTAATAACTTCATTCAACCAAAAAATTTAGAATTGGAGACTGAAGTGACATACAATATAAAAGTGACCATGTTCATGTAGTAAGTAACATGCAACTAAGAATACATATAGGCTAGCTTATGACGTGAAAAGATAATTTTGAAGCTAAGCAGTATATCTAGAAAAGAAGCTAAGTCTTCGTAATTATTCTTGAGATTTTAAATGTTTTCTTTCTACTTAAAAATATGAAGAAAACTAAAAACCGTTCTAAATCTAAAATAAAAAGGAAGAACCACATAGAAATTAAGACTAACGGTCTTCCCAATTAGATTTTCAGTCTAATTAATGAACAGACTGTTTCACTCTACAGACTACCTAAGGCCTCCTAATGTCACCAGGATAGAAGAAATTTAACAGATGCTTTTTTCTGCAACATTTATAAATCACTAGCGACGGTACGAAATCCAAAAATTTACACATCAATTAATGAATATGGGTCGCTATGAACCCCGAAAATTCTAAGTTTGGCAATCATATCAACTTGACGGTTCTAGATAGAAACTATGACCTGAAAAAAAGAAAAATAACAGAAAATTATCACTACTAAATTCTCATAATCCGTAAGTTTGGGATGTGATTCAAGAAATTGTCACATAAGCCTCGTATGAAAACTAAATTATAAAATATGCATAAAAATATATAGCATCAGTTTAATTGTTCCATGCACCCCCTTCGTCTGATTTTCACGTTAAACACAAACAACTTTGTTGAGGAAAAACAATTACTATAAATAAACTACAACCGCCACCAAAACTAAAACCCAAAACTACAACCACCGAACCACCACATAAATAATACCTCACATATGGTATTTGTGGAGATGTTTCGATGGTGTGTTGTTGGTTTTGGCGGCAATCTTGTTGGTGATATACTGGTGTCTGTTTGATGTTAGTGGTGGAGGTGGTTGGTAGTGCTAAGAAACAAAAGAGAACATTGGATATGGGTTGTGAGAAATATAAATGAAATTAGAGTTCTCCATAATTAGAATTTGA
This sequence comes from Papaver armeniacum, assembly GCA_023531295.1. Lineage (NCBI taxonomy): Eukaryota > Viridiplantae > Streptophyta > Magnoliopsida > Ranunculales > Papaveraceae > Papaver > Papaver armeniacum. Next base: position 260,326 of record JAJJWW010005611.1, on the reverse strand, counting down.
CATAAGAATGGGTGAAATTGGAAATAAAGAGAAATTAACGTACAATAAGAAGATCCTTCAATTCAATCTAAAGTTCTCGTATGTTATGATTGACAACATCTTGATGAGAAGTTCATAAGATGAAAAGTTCATAAGAAACTGAGGTTCAGAGAAGTTTTAAATTTACGCAATAAAGAAATTAGAATAGGATTTCAAGAAAAAGAACCATATTGCAGTCTGATCTTTATTGCCTTATAGATTGCACGTGATCTAGCAATGAAACGACACTCTCATACCATTTTTTACCAAGTTCTTTTAGAGGTTTCGTTAACCTCTTAATACATGATAATTTACCCTTTGTATCTCTTCATAAAGACTGCCAGAAAGCCTATAGCTGAAAATGACCATGCGCAGGTACCCGTCAGAAAAAACCAAAGCTTTTACTTCCAAAACACCCGTTAAACTCCTCAGTAACCTTAAACCCCACATATATATTATATTTCAAAAGATTACAAAAACAACGTGTATACTTGAAAATCAATAAGTAAAACTTATTTAAAAGAAAATACTCAATTTTACTCCATTTACGATTAATATATAGTAATCAACAAACCCTCAAACCATCGAAAAGATTTGGTTGAGGTGGTTTTTCTTACTTGAATGTCTCTGAAATGATGCAGAGAAAAAAACATTGCCAAGACAACATATTATACATGGACCCAGATGTTGCCAGGATAAGGCAACTCAACTGAAAATAGACACCAAGATCAACCGATTGAACCTTGTAATGGATTCTTTTCCTCGGTCTTAGCAAGCTGGGCTTCTCGAATTTCTTTGACCTATAATATTAACTTTTCATTTTCTTCAACATTATGCATTCTAGCATTTTAGCTCTGGAGACTTTCGTCCAAAATAAATTCGAACCACACAACTGCTCATATAACAATGCCATCTGTAGGAGTCGAACCACACATTCATGGTTGAATACCATCTGCTCTTCCATTTGAACTAAGATAGCAAGTACTGTTTTCTAATGTAAGTGTGCTATAATATAATGACACTTCAAGTTCAAGTGATTCACAAGCATATAGAGTACGCAAGAGAATAAAAAGGGAAAGGGATAGAGCCATTGAGAACTTTGGCTTGTCATTTACATACAGTAAAATCCAAAGATGAAAAATAATAAATCTCAGTGTACAAAGTTACTACATCTTCTGGTATCGAATTCTACAAAATAGCTGATTCAATTTTAATAATAAGAGAAAACATATATTATGCCTCAACTTCTCACCTGGGTACATGGTATATCTCAAAAAATGATTACATTAACACATAGCTAAATATACATTTAGGATTAATTATGGGTACATTAGCAATGAATCAAGATTATGAAGTTACTAACTATATAAGAGATTTAAGGAAAAAAAAATAGTTATCCGAGCTAGTATTTGAAATGTACATATTAAATGGCAAGCTAAGATACATTATGGACAAATATGCTAGTACATGTACCATACTCATGTTAGATATATGGTATTAAACATTTGGGGTTCAGTTATCGTAGATATGTATAACTTATAACTAAAATAAATAACTTATAAAACATCAAAAATAGATATATAGCAATTAGCTATTTCGTCCAAATGGTTATAAAACACAATAAACTTCCCTAAGTACGCATAATAGGGGTGCTTCCATAAGTACACAGAATAGGGGTTCAATTTACCAACTACACATAATAGGGGTGATTTCCGAAGTATTACCAAGTCTCCCTTAGTGGAAAAACTCAGTAGAAGAGAAAACATATCGAAGGAATGTGATTAATTGTAACAGAAGTGCTGACTGGTACTGGTAAAAATTCGGCAAAACGATCCAATTCTTGAGGGAAAACATATTCGGAAAACATACTCAGTAAAGGTATGTTTTGTAATGACAGTTGATGACGACGGGAACAAAAACCTAAGGACTGTTGGCATCTGCTTATATTCTTGAGGGTTTTGTGCTAATCCAAAATACATTGTTGTGTACCAAAAGAGCACCATGCACAAACAAATCTTTGTATCCTATATTAATTTTAAATTTCTGCTTCCACAATGTGGTGTTTATTTTTCGTTGGATGATTTGAATGGTGGATGCTGCAATTGAACTTTTTTTTTTTTGAAGCATGGAACTTTTTTTATGGTTGAATCTAAAAATGCTATCTAAATTATTTATACCAATTTTATTACTATAGTTAAAAAATTTATCATAATTCATATTTAAATCAGTACAAATTTAAATATTCTATTTCCTTTATGATAGCAGATTAGATCAATAGTATATTAGACAAAACCTTATTAAAGCAATTTGCACTTGTTTAAGGACACCTTATCCTACGCTCTACTATACGTTTAAATATCCTCATTGGTTTTATTTTTCTTTTAATGCAGGTTCTTAGATAAACTGGACAGGCGTAATATCATTGTAGATAGAAGTAGACTACGCCCATGCCTTCAATGACCCACCCAAGAAAATTAAATAACGGATTGATTATCATATATTTAAGGAGGCCAGCCAGGGTTTATAAAAATAACCTTGAACCCGTGTATAACAACATTTTTTGGGTGTTTTAAATGATACCATCTGCTGGTGTAAAAATATAAAAACAATAAGAATTTAAAATTCGTATAAAACAATTTTGTATCAAATTTCTGTAATTTCTTGGGTATCAAACTGTTGTGAATTGATCATTTCAACATTGAATATTTCCGCTATAATCCTAAGCTATGGTTTTATTTTATGTCTCAGGTTGACGTCACTATGAAGCATGCATCTGACCGGTATATGTTTCATGTCTTCTACAAACTAATATTGTGTCAAGATATAGGAGCGCTTAATTCTACTTCCACCTTTAGTCCTAAAGCCCTCATTCACAAATAGGGTCTAGAAGTGCCTCTATATCCCCCAGCTTGAGGAAAGGGCATAAAATGAGTAAACTACCACGACAATTAGTGTAGTCCAGGGTTTACGTCCGGTATGAATGCAAAAATTGGTAAGGAATGTATCAAAAATTGGTCTTGTGGTAAGGATGTTGAATCAAACAGGGGTAGCTTTGGCAGCTTATAGATTCGAGTAAGAAACATGATCAAAAAGGTCCGAGGGGCCTTGATGCAGAAGTGCGAATGTATAAAATATCCAATATATGTAAACATGGATACTTTTTCTATATCTAAAATTTGTAAAGCATACATAGTATATACGGAGAGGTATTCTCAAGGGAACTTAAACTAAGGGTATGAAGCTAATGTCTTCAAGGCATACTTTGAGACCCCGGTTAAGTACATGCTCATTTTATTTACTTTAAACAACTTGTTCTTTCATTTCTATAAAGATTCTTAAGCAATGAATGGAACCAAAAATCTATGAACCTAAATGCCAGTGCAAAAGAATCAACAACCAGTATTGGGTATTCTTGGTAACCCTACATGTTCTCTAAGTATCAACTGTTATTCACATAAAATTTGGTGGGAACCTGGGGAGGTGTTAAATCGGTTGCAAAATAACAATGGAGAAGAGAACAAAAAGCAAATAAAGGCGCGCATTTCAGACCATGAATATAAACTTGTGGAAAAATGTACTCCTTCCGTTTCTGGAAAAGAGATACTTTCACTTTTTCAATTTGGCCTATTTTTAGGCTAAAATGAAAAAGTAAAAGTATCTCTTTTCCAAAAACAGAGGGAGTAATATGCACAAAAGTGTAAATTTGATATTAAATATTTCATCCTATGTGGAGCAATTCTGCAGTCTGTCAAGAGAAGCTAAACTCTTTTTTCAAACTTATTTCCAACCAAAAGAAATGCCAGCAAGCAGGAGCTTCTGATTTTTATTGTCAAGGTTTTAAGATTACATTACCTCTGCATCAACAACTTTCTTTATTGTTAAACTTCGCATACACATTCTTATTCGATTCAGCATAAGCATCCGCAGTTTCAGGGTTCTAATAATCAATTCAAACTTACCCTTCTGCAAATCCAAATCCTTTTCTCAAAAGATTTAATAGATAAAAATAAAAACAACCACGGGAAGTGAAAATACCCGTCTCTAGAAAGTGAGATGTTTGCATTGTGTATCAATCTTTGGATATTAAATCTGTGCGTACTTTACAAAATTAAAAACAGAGAAATAAACCGCAAGAGGAAGAAACCATAAAAAACCCAACAATACTCGTAAGAGAAAAGCTTTTGCTCGAGGGATTTATATAAAGAGAAAATTCCATATAAATGGAATGAGTCGATATCTAAAATTTGCGTAATGTTTATGTTGTCCAAAAAGTTGTGCATATCTCTGGAACTTGATATATGAATTACCATGCAGAGTCCATATGTGGATAAGCTATACATCATTGAGTAATAATGGTCACTGTACCCCAAGCTATGAATAGTAACATAAAATTGACAGTTGTGAAAGAAAAGCTCGACCGGAAGGAACATTGATCGTTATTTACCTTTTAGGATGACCTCCGACAGAAACACCGGTGCATTCTCACAATCTTATGAGCAATGCTGAAAGCAAACGGTTATATCAAACAGGTATAATTGAAATCAACATAAAGTTATGGACGGAAAAAAGAAACTAACCCTCAGTCATACCCTAGTAAAAAAATTGTGGCATTGAATAATTTTATGAGGCATAAAAAGCTTACGATGATTGAAAAATCTTTCACATACCATGTGGACATTTTATACCACTAAAGTCTAGAATCCCAGGAAGAACGCCCCTTCAACTTTGTATGATGCAAGGTCTGAATATTACACTAAGATTACACTAATATACTGAAAGCAAAACAGACGTATACTCAGTTTTAACAATCTTGATAGGTTAATAGACTGGCGCTGAAATCTAGGGCCATTCTGTGGCTCGTCCATAGAAATAAGATGTGCATCCAGAGAACAACATCCTAGAAAACCTCTGTTTTTTAGTTGCATATATATTTGACAAAACCAAATTGCTGCAACAGACATATTAAGGACTATTAACACAGGAAAACACTTGTTATTGCGGTAACAGGAAAAACAAAACTCGAATCTCGCTACCTCCAAAAAGCTGGAGAAAATGCTTCTTGGATTTTTGTCTGTCGCCATCATTGGATGTTATAGTAATACCTCTAGAAAGGAAAAACAAAAAATTATTACCTTCTATAAAATCCTATTATCCAGTGTTCTCATCAAAACAAACCCCTAATGGCTGCTCAAGAATGCAAAATGACAGCTATTATCCAATACAAAACGCTGCAGTTTCAACATTTGGAATAAAATTGAACTACATGACGTAGAGATATCCTAATGGTAGATAATTTTTAGAAAACATGCTCTTCTGATTACATGGATGGAAGAGATCATCATGCATTCGAATTATGATACAAATGTCAGGTTATGCAAGAAAAAGTCAGTAGCCTCGATAATTAACATAGAAGGAAGCTTTTATCATCACAATGACACTATTTTGCTCGTTTGTTTCAAAAAGGAAGCTTTTATCATCACAATGACACTATTTTGCTCATTTGTCAAGAGAATTCAGAACTGAACTGCATTATGAACCGAACCTTCTATACAATCAAAAAATAGTCATACCATCTTCTAGGAATGGACCTTGCTCAATATGCAACACAATAATACCTATCTTTCTCGAGGAACACACTCTTGAACTTGGATAGCTCGCTAATCTCCTCAACATACAAAAACTAAAAATGCTTTGACATATGGTTCCTTTGAGAGAATTAGCAAGTGCATCACTCCCTGCCAATAAATAGTTGCACATTTTTGACAATGTGAAACATGTCTCACAAAAGGAGCATTTATATTTAATAAGTCTTAGTGCCAAAGATGAAAACGTCTAATGCATATCATTAACAATTAATGTTTTCATAAACAATTAATGAATTTGTACACATAGAATTTTGAACTGATCACCTCATCATCTCGCTCAAGAGATCCATGCACATAAAAACAGTCACACACAAAAAAAAAATGATCGCAAATTCAATACATTTGAAAATGAGAGAGGGAAGAGATTATACATTATGTAACCGTTCAGCATCATAATCCTTCTATTAGCATAAATGCTACACTTGGTTTTGGCTGCTTAGCGTTACATTTAGCTACCTTTAGGAGCATAACATACCATGTAGAATTGCACATACATAAAAAGTATCGTACATCTAATATTGCACATAGAAGTATGTAACGTTTTAGCCTACTCAAATAACATCGCCGTCTCTGTGGGAGTGATCGCGGTCGTAAGCGTCAAAAATAAATTACACTTTCTTACTACTCAAAATATAAATATAGCAAGGGCAAGAAAGGATCGATCCCACAGAGAGGTCTAGGTTGTCAAATTGTTATGGTTTCCTATATAAAACACCCTAAGAATTTTGATTGTGTAAATAAAAATAAACAAAAAAGCAAATAAAGTACGCAAATCAAGGATGTGAAAATATTGGATAAAGGTTTCATCTTCAATTGTAAACAAGTTTATGAATATATGAATAGAATTCGTATTTAATCTCGCTATCATCAAAAGCCATAGAATACCTTATTGCAAGAATACTCCGTAATTTCCAAAGTTATCAACACACACATTAGAGCTGCGTATGTGAATTCTACCTAAAGAATAACCTAACGCCTTGCGCTAATCAAGTTCAATTCCTAGGAGCATTAAGTTTCGAAATAGGCTAATCAATGCAATTGTAATACATTGCGCAAACAATTCGAACAAAGGTCAATTTCTACATATGAATACAAGGATGTATCACTACAACCTAGCATCATATCATGCTACTCATATTCAAGGTTATCGCTCGATGAAAACCCTAAAATAGCTATAGATATGGATGTGAGTTCAATCAATTCTAGACTTAACTAAACAAACATTCAATCATATTGCAATACTTCAATCATGCAATTATTATAACCCGTAGAAGTCAAACGATAATATTGAGAGAAAACTAATTCATAAAATCATAACGTGGTTGCAAAATCCAACTACATCTTCAACCAATAATAAAAACTTAGTTACTTGTGTTTTTGGAAATCATCATAGAAAGCAAAGAAGAAAACTATCATGTGAAACCCTAGACAAAAGTAGAAGTCTCCCTAATGGAGATATATCTAGGTTTAGAAAAGAGTTTTCTATTTATATGCTTTTCTCCTCATAAGGATACTTTCCCAAAATTAGGTTAATTCTTCTCAAAACCCATCTCCAAGTTGGTCCACCAAGCCCAGGAGTGAAAAATATGTCTCGGGAATTTTGGGTCCGAAAAGTGTCGCCGGAATTGATGACGTCATCGCCGGAATCCGGTCACCGGAAAACTTTCTCCGATCGCTTGAAGTACTGGAAGACGTCACCAGGCAAGTGCACACTCCCAGAAGCTCAACTCCATTTCTCTGCAATTCAAACATTCACAAAATACCACCTAAACCAATTTCTTGTTCTTGCGAAAACGCGCCTAAAAGTGTGACTCGTAGCCCATATGTCCGGCCGCCAACTCTTTCGTTCGACTCATACCCCTTTCATGATTCAGTGAAATATTGCGATTCATGCTTCAAGTTCTGAAATCCGGCTACCGGAACTATGCTCACCGGCTCGCCATTCTAGCTCGCTTTTCGCACTGTTTTTGCAGCTTCAAAATTCATTCCCTGCAGTTTTGAACTTCAGTTGCACAACAAAACAATAATCCTGCCATTCCATTCTACTTCTTATTGCAGCTTCAATCCGTGGAAACCTCAACTTTAGTGCCTCAGTTCATTTGCAGGTGTAAACTTAACCTCAAGTTCAGTTCCCATTAACCTTTGCACCACAAATCCCTTGTGCCACGCAGTACCACCAACATTGCAATCCAATTCAGTCCATTACCACCGCAATCTTGCCAAGACCCCGTAATTACACATCGCCTCATCGCATTCCACTCTTCCTAGCCATCAAACCCAACCGAGCTCTGCACCGATTCCTTGTAACGACTTTGCACCAACCCAAAGAAGACTGTCTTGCAACTCGGTGCAGCATCAAGTTTAATCCGTATCGAACCCTAACTCGGTTACACACTTGCCCGTCCATTTCGTTAACAAAATACCAAAACCCATTAGCACTGCTTAACCAACCAACTCCCCTGTCATGCCAACCTCAGTCACAACCCTGATGGATGTTCTTCTGAATCCCTGTAACCTTCAGTTCAACTATTCTCCAATCCATCTGCTTTATCTCGGCTTCATTGCAGCTCCAACTGAAATTCCAGTCCTTGAATCTCTCCTTCTTGCCGCGACACCCACACACACAATCAATCACTCTGCAGCCATGCTTCTGCCATCCCCTGCAACCTGAGCTACAACCACACTGCCTGCAGCTCAACATCTCAGCACAATCTTAGCCATTCCTCCCTGAACCTTCAGCTCCATCTGCTCAGTCACTTCAACCTCCCATGACTGCAACACAATTCCAGCTTCTAAATCTGTCCGCAATACGCAGCACCGCTCCTTCCCTGCATTGTGATTGAAGTTGAATTGGTCAGTTAGATATTTCAACAAACACCATGTGCGCCAGAGACTGGTAGCTCCGTTTCAAGCTTGTTGGGTGACTCTTAGGGTCACTGCTCCTTCCCTGCATTGTATTTCACATTTAGAACACACCCACTGCTCTAATCTGTCTGAACATCTATAAACTTCAGTAATCCAAGCCCTTCATTAACTTAAACAACGGCAGAAGCACCACTTCTTTGTGCTGATTTCAGTGCCTCAAAACCCTGTGTAACCTCAAATTCTACCATTAATTCTCTGTAACTTGAATCATCACAAGCCCATGTTCTAGTGCTTCTCAAATCTCTTGAATTTATCCTCCGTTTGTCTACAATCAATCAATGGCAGTGAACTCGTCTTCTTCACTGGCTTCTTGGCAGCAAGTACAACACAAACTCTATGTCTCGATTAGCCTCATCATCCCATTATTCTATCAGTTGCAGATACCGAATCACCATCGAATCCCAAACTCTCCACAGAACCCACGATTTCATCCTCTCTGTGTAGTAGCAGAGGCCGCTGGTTTCAGGTGAATGATTGAGAGAAGAATTCTCTTGATTAGGTTACAAGAGAAGGGGGATATTAAGACACCCCAGATCAAATACACCCCAAGCTAGGTGCCCTGAGTTTCTCCTTTGGTGCGTTTAGCAACTCCTTTAAGCACAAAATTGACTACCCCTTAACCTTCACTTGGGGTGTCAATAACACTTGCCCTTTTATGCTTCAAGTTCTTCTTTTGCCCATAACTTCTTCATACGAACTCCGAATGACTCCGTTCTTTCGCCATTGTCTTCATCTTCTCGTCCTCTACACAATGAAAAGTAGAAATCTTGCATTTGAACGAGTTCCAATTGGACTTTGGCCTTTCTCTTCACTTGTGACTTCACTTTTGTAGCCATTTCCACTCCTTTTTGCTCCAAATGACTCCATTGCACCTAATAAACTCAAAAGTAAACATAAGATACATAATTTACAAGAAAACTCGCAAAGAAAGCATAAATACTAGATATTAAATACGGTGTATTCTACACCGATCAGGGAGTCGAACCCACAAGAAAATGGTTGAGAACCATGTGCTCTTCCACTTGAGATAAGATAGCAAGTATCATTTCCTAAATTTAAGAAGGATTTAATATAGTGACACTTAAGCGCATATCATTCATATGCATAAAGAATGAGCAATCAGAGAATTTCACCTTCAGCTCACTTATATCAGGTATGCAGTATCCTTAGGAACAAAGTCATGAGCAGAGCATAGCATAGTGTAGAGCTCTTGAAAATTGATTCAACCCCAGTGAGGGACTTTGTAGCCAAGCAAATGTCAACAGTTTGGACCCCTATCTTGATTACATACATACAAACATCTCAACATAAAAAAATTATTATCATAAAATCATCAAAATAAAAGAAACAGAACATAGTTTTTTGTGTATGTTGAACTACAGGCGTTTGAGATAGTTAATTAGTGCATGTCAACAAAATACCATGTCTTCTTGACACTCATGTAAACCAAGCTTTCACTGCAACAAAAAATTTATGTAATCCTAAAAGAGTAACACCCTATAAACAGATAACTAACTTGATCAACATTAAACATCTCTAAAACCTGAAATCTAGGCCCACGCCCCAGGAACCCCCCAACATATATTTTTAAAACTGGGAATACATAGTGATAATATCTTCAACAGCAAGAGTAACAACTTTGACCCTCAGATTCATTTAGCAATACTGAAATTGAAATTATAGTTGAATCAGAAGATGCTCTTTAGGTTTTGAACTTAAAGCTAACTTCAAATCTTAATCTAGAGAAAATAAGGAAAACTGACCCAAACATGTTCTTCTTTTTCTTCCAAGGAAAACTGACCCTAACACGTTCACCTTTTTCTTCAAATCTTAATCGAGAGAAAATAAGGAAAACTGACCCAAACATGTTCACCTTTTTCTTCATTTTTACACTTATTTGTGATTTCCTATTCCATCATTTTAACCATTTTTCTGAAGCATCTACTACCATTAATACAAAAATCACTTGTTAAACAAATATCACTTCCAAATTTGGATATTTCTTGTTAAAAAAGTACCCCCTTAAGAATCTGTATCTTAGAAGAAATCTTAGCTCATGAAACTAAGTAGGGACAGGAAAAGAGGGTTCTTTAGCTCAACAATTTACGATTCTGATTTTTCAATTTTTAGGGAGACGGGGAGAGAAAAGATCTCACACTTGTTTAATCCTAAAAAATATAGTATCCGACACTCCAAAATCGTTGCACATGAAAAAGAGCAAAACTCCTTCAACGCTTCTGTGAAAAAGAACATACCACCAAAGCATTCGCCAAACAGCTCAAAAAAAAATAAAAAAAATGGAATCTCCAAAACATAAGAATATACATGATAAATTAAAAAGAAATTCATAAATCAAAAGAAAACAAAGAAAATGAGCAAACCCAAATTAGAACATGAGTTAGTAGAGAAGACCACTCCGCCATTCTGACTAACACAACAAAAAGATCACTCTGCAATTCTATCAATTTATACTTCGTCATTTATTTGTTTCTAATGGTTGTTCCATTTGCATTTGCTGTTGTATGTTTCTAATGGTTGTTCCATATGCATTTGTTGTTGTTTTATTTAATAGAATAGAGAGCAAAATGGAATTGGATGGAGTTAATAACTTGCTGAATTTAATTCAGAATATGCTCACCTCAAAAGGGAATAGGTTAAGAACTTACAGGAGATAGCTACATGTGGATCATTACCCTCCTGATTCACAAAGATCTTTTTTTTTTAGTTTGGAGCCTGCCACAGACTGAAACAGTTAGCGTGGGTCTTTGCACCATTTTTTGTTTTCCCCATCACTAACAAAGATCCCACTTCGTGTCATCTCCTCCACTTTATATCCATAAGATGCCTCCCTGAAAAGAAAAAAAAATTTTAAACAAATTATAATGCTTTTCAAGGTTGTAGGCGAAATTCGACGCAGTTACTCATTATAATCGATTTTGATGCAATTATTTATTAAGAACAATAATTTTAGACTTTTTAAAATGAACAAACCTTCCGGGCAAATCGTCAAACAACTAACACACATATTGGTTGATTCCATGTGAAATCCATATAAAATCTAACAACAACATCATTGAAGCACCAATAAACAAATAAACCCACATCAGTTGAAAGATCATTAAGATTTCTTAGGGTTTAGAAATATTTACCTGCTTTGGTGATCAACGATTATACAAAGTTTTTTTTTTTTGTGTTGATATAAGCAACCGATTGATCGCAGCTTCGAATGCAAAATTTCTCCTGGATCGCAGCTTCGAATGCAAAATTTCTCCTTGAAAAAAATAAAAGTTAATGCAGACAATATGATAATTGTGATGACAACCAAATAACAACAATCAAACATGATAATTGTGATGATAACCAAATAAGAACAATCAAACATAACAAATAAGAAAAATTAGGGTTCGATAGAACAATCAAACATAACATGATAATTGTGATGACAGCCAAATAAGAACAATCAAACATAAATAAAATCTTTTTTTTTTTACCATTAAACGTATTTTCGTACATGCCAATTTTTTTCATGCCAATTTTTCGCGTGAGCTCTGCGTAGCTTCTATATATCTCTCTACCCTAAACTCCACGCAACTTCCTTATTTGTTTCCATTCAATAGAAGTGCAATTCTATCATAGCTACGTAAACTCGGCATTAACTGCCAATGGTAGCATTTCTTTCCATTGAATAGATATGCAAACTTTCCATAGGATAGACGTGCAAAGATACCATAGTTTCAACTTTCAATAGAATTTTCGGAAGTTTTTAGATTTCATTCTTGGTTTTCTAGATACTTACGTAAACTCAGCATTAAACTCAGCATTAACTTCCAATAATATCATTTGTTTCCATTGAGTAGACATGCAAAGATACTATAGTCTGAATAGAATTTTCGGAAGTTCAATTTTTTTTTGTCAAGATACTCAGCACTAATAACCCACAAACTTAGATAATAACAATAATGAAATTCGATGACTAAATAAATTATCGGATTAACAATGGAGCACCGTGATTAAAAGGAGTGTCGACAATATTGTCTTGTGGTGGTGGAAACAACAACTAAATATCGCTTTAGAGTTCCAATTTTGATAAACAACAATTGAACATAATAAGCAACTGAATATAGTAGTAATACGTATTGTGTATTCAATAAGTAACATAACCATGTTCCTTTTGGGATGTCCTACACATTCTGTTGTTATTGTTAAAACTTACCATTCATAGCCACATAGAACCTATCAATTAGAAACACACCTTATAAATTACCAACAACAACAGAAGCTCGTGCTCTATTTTCAGTAATGGCTATCTTTGCTCTTGACTTTTCTACCTCGTAAGCCACTACAATCAACTTTCTTCCATTGTTTGCCATGCATGCTCAAAAGTTTGTCCTTGTTTTTCTCCTCATTGCAGGCCTGTACACCCACATGGAAATAAGAATGATATGTTGCACATTACAGTTCTTATTTCTACTGGCCATTCATGACAAATAAAAATACATGTGACCATAAAAATCGTGTAAAAGATAGATAAATGAAGATTATATAGGGTTAGGGTTAACCAATTTGTTAATCATCTGCCTACACAGTGTACACACACATTCCAGAAACAATGCCAACGGAAGGAAAAAAAAATGTACCTGGTGTTACGGTTTAATATGATTACTTGGTTTCCTATTTTCTGGGTTGAGATTATACTCCTAGCACTGTTTACTATGCTCTTCTCTAACTCCAAAAATCCTAGAGTTCCTTAGTCTTCTACACTTCGGGGCGTTACTTTATTTGGGCGACGACCCTGCAATTGTAAAAAACAAAAACTGAAGATCAACAATGTATAATCAGAAAACTTGAATTCAATTTAAAACCTAATTTAAACGATAACAATTAAAGGCAAAGTAAGAATGAAGCCACAAATTCATTATGAGCTATTGATTCAAATGTACAAAGCTCATGAAATGCCACCCATTTGGATATGCTAATAAATTCAAGATTTTTTTTTTTTAAAAAAAAAAGTTGACATGAGATTTGATATACAATACATCAGCTAGATTGAAAAGACAGGTCAGTGTCCAGTGAGTGAGATATATGGAACTAATATAAGAACATGTAATGTGACAAAGTGAAAGCTCCAAGTAGTTTAAATAGAAGCAAATTATTACAGCAACTAAATAATCGAAGCATAATATGGTTGTATGTGTTACTTAAATGCTCCACCATACCAACTATAAATTTTGAACTTGGTTGTTTCTTTAGAATATACACATACAAATCTGTTTGGTGTCAGTTAAACAAAGTTAAGAGCTTAACTAAATAATACCAAGACAGCATAATATGGTTGTACGTGTTACTGCTCCACCATCAACTATAAATTTTGAACTTGGTTGTTTGAAAATTGTTGCAGTATTTCTGTCAGGTGATGAAGTTGGCTTTCCTAAAATTGGGGCAAAATAATTCGATATGGAATTGAATCAATTTGGACTACCTTTAACGAATGACTCTCTCTTTTGGGCTGCGTGTGGTTTTGTTTGAGATAAACGCTTCAGAATATCACTGCCATTGCCAGTTGATGGAAGCTCAACTTACCTAGTTGCTTTTGTTATAGTTTCATTTGAGATGCAAAAAGATATGTAGCTTATCAATTACTTCACCCATACTCTGCTGCCCCATTTCATAACGACATCAATTTTACATGAACTTACTCAAAACTTTCCAAATAGATGACGCCATTAAAAGGAAATCTAACCGGTAAAATTTTGATACTTTAAAATATTTTCTAACCCTGATTTCTTAGCAATTAGCTGTTTGAAATACCTTAAAGTATAGGTACTTTGGCCTTTTTACTGCTTTTTAAGAATCTACCTTCTCATCTAGTGAAGATCATAATGCAAATTCAGCATATTGTAGTATTAAAATTAAAATGCTTACGTACCCTGCGAGTCTGGCATTAGCAGGTTCCAACTTTTTTGTTAGCTCATATTTATTTTCTGCAAGCCTCGAATCTGAAAACAAAGAAGCATTGCAATCAACAACCTTGACACACCTGAAACTACGCAAACGTGGCAAAGGCCTGGGCATTTCTCCGCATCCCACCATCAAAATAACAAACATGGTGAGTCAAGAATTACAAAATTATAAAAGATTTTAAACTGTTATATATGGATTTCAACTTAGATTACCAAATTCCTAATTCCTAAAACGGATGCATACTCTTTGCAATTTTAGAGAAGCCCCAGTGTTTTTCACTGTTGCAGAGTTGGGATCCATCTCTTCCGCAGAATTTAAACCCATTCCTGCACTGGGTCCAAATTCAAATCAAAGTAAACTACCAATACTCAGTGATCAATTTTTTATTTTCGGCAAAGCACATTAGACAAATTCAATTGAACACATCTAAAATCAGAACTCTATAATACTCCTACACCAATTGTAGAATAAACCCAACCAAAGAGCACATCAATGCAGAAAATGGTAATATTATTAAACAAATTCAGAAAACACGCCAGAAAGAGAAGACGTGAAATCCTGAAACATTAACCAAAATATGTTACCTGAAATACTCTTGCACACCATGTGGTCTAGTGACATAGCTTATTCAACAAACCTGAATCGCGAGAGATACACACGACGAATCAAAGAACGCAAAATATGATCAACACATGAATTGCAGCAACAAAACACAGTGATCTAAAGTACAAAAAACAAAACAAAAAAACAAACTGGAGCTTTAGTATCAGCAGTCAATCATCTAACAGTTTGAACCAAGAATATGGTTCTGCTCATCTCAGGGGACAATCGTCATAATCAAGCTGCAAAACAAACACACAATAAATTAAAAATCGTAAATATATAATTCCATCATAGAAAATTCATGAGATCTTAAAACGGAAATCATAATTATCGATACTTAGAAAATTAATAGAAATCTTAAAGAAAATACTAAATTTAACATGAACCTTAGAATACAATTCCATACTTGAAATGGAAACCGGTGCAAAAGAGAGTCAAGCATATCAAAATCCTAAATACCAAATCATGGAGTCTGATATTTTGTCAAACCAAAATCTCCATATTTCTCAAAAGAAATTTATACAATTCATATTAGTTTCTAAAAACTCAAAACAACAGCAACCATATCTATGCGTTAAAAAATAAACCTTGGTATTCTATATGTGGTTGAGAGAGAATCAGCAAAAACACAATTCAAAGATTCCTTCTGAATAATACCACCTACTTCTGTCTCCATGATTGTTACAGCCAGTCCCCTGCAAATATCGCACATCCATAAGAGGAATGAAACCTTACTGATTTTCTTATAGCAAAAAAAATACAACTCCTTCTTGGTTGCTTCAAAAAAAAAAATTCCTTGAGAAAATAACCCCTATGAAAGCATTCAAAGAACCACAATAAGAAACACAATAACATGAACCATCCAGCAGTATGACGAACCAATACATATGCTCAAAACATGAATTGTAGAAACATAAAGCAGTAAACTATATTAAAAAAGAAAATTAGAGGAAGAAAAAAACACAAACCGGAGCTTTGACATCACCAATCAATCACAGAAAAAGTAAGAGCATAATTGAAATCAAGTAATCAATTGAAGACCAAAGTTATAAAACTCACGCAGAAAATAAGGAATCTTCTCAGAGGAATTGAATACAACCCTGCAAGCTGCAAGTAAAACATAAAAAAAAAAAAAAAAAAAAAATCTTCCATTGCAAAGCAGAAAATCCTAAAATCAAAACCGATACAAAATATATCTGCATCAACAGTTTGAAGCTAACATACCATCATAATCAAGCTGCTAATAATTTCCGGGGACAACCGTCAAAAACCGTCAAAATACAATTAACCAAGATTTGGGTTCTGCTAATATCAAGGGACAACCGAGCTGCAAACAAACACACAATAAACTAAAAATCGACAATATATAATTCCATCGTAGAAAATTTGGTATAAGATCTTAAAACAAAAATCATAATCATCGATACTTAAAATAAGAATATAATTCCATACTTAAAACACAAATCACTATTTAAACGGAAAAAATTATAATTTTCTCAACCCTTACTTAGGAGTCCTATATTTGTTTCTCAAAGTACACCTACATTTATTTAGGAATTTTAGATTCTAAGATCTTGGTTCCCATATATAATTAGCCTAATTTGGAATGTAATTATATTCTTGCCGAAAATATATCATACCAATACAAATATATTAGCGCGATTATATTCTTTCCAAAATATATATCAAAACTAACTTAAAAAACATATTCCCAATATATTCTTTTAATTTTTATTTTTTTCTATATAAACATCCATGTTTTCTTTTTCCATTTTTTTCGACAGCCAATCTGAAGGCCCAGTCTTTATTAAAATCATGTAAACGCGGTGTAATAATATGTTAACCAATCACTCATTTTGGAGTGTCAGATCAGCCAATTCTATTAAAAAATTAATGGCTACGAAATGTAGGGGGTATAAGTTGTTTTTCGACCAATCAGGAGCGAGGGTTTTGCTCCCCGGCCAATGGGAGGGGAGGTTACCGCAACTTTCGACGTGGTGTAAGAGATGGCGTGGGGTTTTTAGGTTGTTGATTCAAATTAATTAAAAAATTCATTATTTTGATAACGGTCAAGACGGTCAATGACAGTCATTGACCGTCTTGTGACCCAAGATTTAATTAAAAAAAATTGGTGACCCAAACGCAACTATGTTCACTTTTTTGTGACCCAAATCAAATATCCCTATAAATTATTATTTAAATAATAATGAAAAGACGTGGGACCGTCCGGTCATGATGGCCAACAGACTGGCCAGGTCCGGTCATGGTGGTGCAAGGGCCACCATGTCCCTCGCGCGTCCATTCCTGAAAATCTTAGGTATTTTGTTGGTCGTTTGAGCAATATTTTGAATTTACAGAAGAGTTTGATCTTGACTGAAACTCTCAATCTTGCATGAATGAGCAAGTAAGACTTTGCCCGTATATCCAATATTAAAATGTGAAAAATACTATAACCCCCTTCTATATGGGTTCAACATATAGAAGCCCCACTAAATGGATCATTCATTGTCAACTCCATACTTTAGGAAAATGATATTGTTAGGCCCAAAAAATCAAATTTTCTTCAGATCTGGCCCATAATTAATTATTACGAATTTTAATAATGACAACACTGCCCTTTTGAATATATATAAGAGGAATATCATAAGATATTTTCATTTTTTCTATTTTCTTTCTCTCTCTTATCTATCTCTCTCTCTGTCATAGGAAAATAGTTTCTAGGGTTTCTGAGATTCATTTTTCGTCGTCGCAACAACAAAGATCGATTGCATCTTCTCCTTCTATTCCTATGTAATTTCAGTGCATATCGATGAAGAAAGTTAATGAAAATCGTCAAGAACAACCGGAAATGAGGATATAATCATCAAATCCTGATGGGAAAGGTAAGTTTAACATATTATAATCGTTTCATTTGATTTGAGCTACTGACTTGTTGATTTCCAAGTCGATTTTGGAAAATAATATTTTTGATTTATTTTTGAAACCTAATCTATTCGATTTCATCTAGAAATCGTCATTCAAAACGTGATCAGAATATAGATCTATATCTATTTCATCTTGATCTCTCTTTTAAGATTGAAATTTTTGAAAACTTTTGTCAACAAAATTTATAGGGTTTCGAATTGAAGTTCGATCTAACTTTTAATTTGTATTTCTGATCGATAATTTGAGTTCATTTATGAAATCATAGCTACTTAATCTTTGTGACCCCTCAAACGATATTTGAGTTTCTTACACTTTCAAATTTCGATCTGGTTTGAACTCATAAATGTTTTTCATCTGTTGTTCTTAATCATTTAAGAAATATTTTAGTTGATTATATGAGATATGAAACGAGTATTATATGTTAAACAACTGCGTAGAAGGTACTGATACTGTAATACAGTTCAAGGCGTCAACTGTCCTACATGTGATAATTCTACAGATTGTTGTCCGGTTAAGATTTAAGAGTTATTCTTTTAAATGGATTAGGTTACTAAATTGTGGCTTATGCTTCAATTTTCAGTTCATAGCTTGTGATGGTGAAAGTTGGAGCAGGTGGTGATGCTGGTAGTGGTACTGAAGCTAGAGAGTTGTTCATTGTGCTTCAATTTTCTCATTTTGATTATTATGCACAACATGTGTAACTTTCGTCTACACATACAAATTGCATGTGTAACTTGCGTCTACACATCCGAATTGCATGTGTAACTCTCAGTTACACTATTCAGATGCATATGTAACTCCCAGTTACACTAGTCATATACATGTGTAACTCTTATTTACACTAGTCAAGTGCATGTAAAACTGGTTATACATTGTTGTGTGTGTTGTTCTTTTTGATCTCATAAAATCTTATTGTTTTTTGTTACTCTTAAGGTTGCCAGTAATTCAATAAAGTTGACTGCTTATTTTTGTGGTATTTTTGTAGGATGGTCTCCCTGGAATTGGAGTTGGCGCCGAAATGTTGAAATGAGGATTAGGAGGGAGCTTAGGACCAAGGGAAGAAGATTGTTGACACACAAATGGTGCTGAAATTGCATCCATAGATGTTGTTGGTGGGTGGATTGTATTGATAATGTTGTGAATATACTATTAGATTTGATATTTCTATGGATTAGAAGTATTCAATTTTGAGTATCTAAGTAACATAGTTAAGTGCTTCAACTTTTGAGTATCTAAATAACATCTCTTTTGTTGACATGCAAGTTGTTTTCTCATTGCAGGTAAGTTGTACTTGAACTGAAGTAGTCTGAACTTCGGAATTTGGTATTGGCAGTAAGCAAAACTAGATTTGAAAGAGGAAAATGTTACTTATAATCTCGCAGCACAGGTGAGACATGATTTGCATTTGGAATATTTGTTACCTTTCCGTTATATAACTGTCAGTCTTTAATAATTTTTCCGTTGCTTTGATTGGATAGTAACATTTCATGATGTTTAAGTAGTTGGACTAGTTTATGAGTTGCTGAGATCTTATTGGCAATAAAAAAAGTACGGTTCTCAATTTGCATGACATTGATTCAACTTTTTTTGGTCTTGGTATGCTATCTGATACATGCTTTGCATTACCTTTAACATTTCATTATTTGAGAAGTTAGGCTTGCTAGGATTGTGCCTGAGATTGCTATGGAAGATTATAAGATGTTAATTTGTTAGTTCCCTTGCCTAATGTGTATCTGTAACTCTTAGTTACACATTGTATGTGCATGTGTAACTCCAAATTACACAAGTGAAATGCATGCATAACTCCTAGTTACACATGCATCCGCCTAGTGTAACTGGAAATTACACATGCATATATCATGTGTAACTATTAGTTACACATGAATATGACTTCTGAGTAACTTAATGAGTTTTAAACTACTCAAACATATCAATGAAACAACAAATAACATGCCATATAACATGTCTATTTCATGAAAATGCTAAAAAATAAAGCTTGTATACCGGCATGTGTAATTTGTTTTATTACAAGGTTTGTGCATTTTAGCGTGTGTAATCAGGAGTTACACTTGAATACGATAACTCCCAGTTACTTGAATATACATTGTTGTATGTACTGTTCATTTAATCTTATAAAAACTGATTACTTGTTGTTATATTTCAGGTTTCCGATAAATTCATAAAAGCTAATTGCTTATTTGTGGTATTGGTCTCGCTAGAATTGGAGTTGATGCTGAATACACAAGTCAGATGCATGTGTAACTCTCAATTACACTAGATAGATGCATATGTAACTTTCAATTACACTAGACAGATGCGTGTGTAACTTCTAGTTACACATGCTAAGAATTTATTATAAATGAATATTAAAGTAATACATGTATTTTTTGTATGCGTTCTTTTTGATGTCTATTTTTTTGATGTGTAACTTCTCATTACACATGCCATATGGATGTGTAACGTCTGGATACACATGCCATATGGATGTGTAACTTCTGGATACACCTGCCATGTGCATGTGTAACTTCTGATTACACTTGTGTAGCTGTTTCATGACATACCCATGTGTAACTGTTTCATGCCATATGGATGTGTAACTTCTGGATACACATGCCATCTGCATGTGTAACTTCTGATTACACATCCATATGTTGTTGGTGGGAAACGGTGGTCGGTGGTGGTTTCCGGCGGTGGTGGTTTCTGCTGCTGGTGGTGGTCGACGGCGGCGGTTGGCGGTGGTGATTTGAGGCGGAGGTGGTTGTTGGAGGTGGTGGTTGGTGGTGGTGGTCGTCGGAGGTGGTGGTGGTTGGTGGCGGCGGTCGTCGGAGGTGGTGGTTGGTGGTGGTGGCGGTCGTCGGTAAAGATGGTTGTGACATCATGTTTACTATATTTTAATATTTTAGGCTTAAATTCAAATTATTTAATTTGGGGCTTGACAATATATAAAAGGGTATGGATGTCTTTTAATAACTCGGGGCCTAGATTTAAACTTCTTTTAACTAGGGGCCTCATATTATGGGTTATCCATGGGTTGGGCCTTAGCCTAATTTTCCCTATTAAAATACCGTTATTTTAATATTATTGGTACCCCAATTGTATCCGGGTGTACCCAACCCGGCCAGTATTTTTAACATCTTCTTTTCTTATCCCACCTATATTCTTTTCTCATTCCACCCACGTATACTATATTGTTTTAATTTTTGGTTTCGATGAATTAAAGTTGTGGGCTAAGAGCATCCACAATCGACGACTATAACCAAAATTTTGGTCGAACAACCAGACGCAGTGGAAGGAGTAAAGATTAAAAACTAGACCAAAGACCAAAAACCAAACCATATTTGGTCTTTAGTTTGGTTTTGGTCAAGCGTAATTTAAAACTACGCCCGACGTGAGACGCAAATATTAGTTGCGTTTGGAGTGGGGCGCAACTTGAAGTTACGTTTGAATGGGGCGTAACTTGATAATACGTTTGAATTGAATTGGGGCGTAACTTTAAATTTCGCCTGGAGTGGGGCTTAACTTTAAATTGCGCCTAGAGTGGGGCGTAACGTTAAATTTCGCCTGATTAAAATTGGGGCGTAACTTTAAATTTCGCATGGAGTGGGGCGTAACTTTAAAATGCGCTTGGAGTGGGGCGTAACTTTAAGTTGCGCCTGACTAAATTTTACTCTATAACCATAGCGTAACACCACGGCCTAAACCCAAATTTTTGAATTTTTTTTGGTTTTTGGTCTTTGGGTATGGTCGCACCACTGCAGTTGCTCTAAGGTATGTTTGTCCTTTTATTTTACCTAGGTTTAGAACTGTTTTTTTGGGGACTACTCAAAAATGGTGGGGGACTACTTTATGATAGGAATATCTACCCTATAGTTATAAGGGGTGTCCTAAAGTGTGGAAATGACTAACCCACCCTTAACCTAATTCAATTTAAAACCAACCTAATAACCACATATATATATATATATATATATAACCACCTCTCCCATCACCACCGCCGCTCACCACCAAAGACCACCACCTACCACCTTCGCTACCACCACCACCGACCACCACCGCCACCTCTATATATAGCTTAATTTAAATCATTAACAAAACAAAATCAAAATCAAAATTATAAAAAACCCATTACTTTTCATTCGTTTTTGGTTGAAAAAATGAGAAGTAATCGTCAAAATGAGTTGAAAATGGAAGTCGCATAGAGAACTTCGGCTAGGAATTTTGGGAAAAAATTTGTCGAACTAGCTGAACCTGATGGAAACGAAGAACATGAAGGAAAGTTCGGCTATTTCGCAAAAAAAAAGTTCCTAGGCACAGGTTGCCGAACTTAGTTTTAGTGGAGTTTTTGCTTTCAGAGAAAAGTTCGGTTACGTCGCAGTTTTCGAAAAAAAAAAAATTTTCTTAGCCGAACTTTAAGTTCGGTTACGTCGCAAAAAAAATTCCTAGCTGAAATTTAAGTTCGGTTACGTCGCAAATTTTTTTCCTAGCCGAACTTTCTCTGAAAGCAAAAACACCATTAAAGATGAGTTCGGCTACCTGTATCTTCAGAAGCATTAGCCGAACTACACTAGCAGAAGAGTTCGGCTACATTCTTCGTTAGATTTCGTGAGCTTGAACTCTATTGTCATAGCCGAAATCAGTTTATAAATTTTTTCATTTTTTCGAAAGTTTTTGCCAATTCAAGCAAGATTAAGTAAATTTGAAGTATACCTAAGTACCCAAACCCTCATTTTGAAATCAACTATCTTAAAAAAAAAAAAAAAAAAAAAAAAACCTTGTTCTCAAAAATTATTCTTTTAAAAACACCCAACTAATTAATCTAACCTCATTAATCATTACACTAACACTAATTAATCATTACACTAACTAATTTAGTTACTAAGGGCAAGTTTGATATTAAAACAAAAAACTTAGATAAGGGGTGACTCAATATTACTTTTAATATCCACCCAAAAAATGGAAAGTAGTCCCCACTATTTTTGAGTAGTCCCCAAAAAATGGTTCGATTTCAAGTGGGGAGTTGTTTGCATTTGTTTTGGATCTTTTGGGCTATACCCTATCTTTATTTGGAATAATTTTTTGGGCACCACTGTTTTTTTTTAGGGGACCATGATTTGATTAGACCACCTCCCCTATAGTTATAAGGGTTGTCTTAAAAGGTGGAGATGACTAGTTTACCCTTTAACTTATAACTCTACCACTTCTTCTATTCAACAATTTTTCTTCTTCTCTTCTTCATCAATTTATGATCATCTAAACCTGATCATATACAAATCTAATCAAAATCATCAAATTTTCATCGTCGTCGATTCATTGAATTTTTATCGTCGATTATCAATCTTTTGTAAACAAACTCGTCTATAAGTATTTTCCCACAAACCCATTACTTCTAATTCGCTTTTGATTGAAAATTTGAG
Organism: Papaver armeniacum; assembly: GCA_023531295.1. Classification (NCBI taxonomy): domain Eukaryota; kingdom Viridiplantae; phylum Streptophyta; class Magnoliopsida; order Ranunculales; family Papaveraceae; genus Papaver; species Papaver armeniacum. Next base: position 236,835 of record JAJJWW010005611.1, on the reverse strand, counting down.
TAGTGGTCATCAAAATAGGTTGAAAATGGAATTTATAGTAGTAAGTTCGGTTAGGAATTTTGTGGAAAAACTTTGTCGAACTAGCCGAACTTGCTTGAAATGAAGAACATGAAGAACGGTTCGGTTGTTTCGCAAAAAAAAAATTCCTAACCGAACTAAGGTTTGGTAACTTCGCAAAAAATCTTTCCTAACTAGGGCTGCACAAGACCCACCCACGATACCCATACCCGCCCGTACCCGCTAAATCCGTGGGTTTTTTGTCCATACCCGCCCGTTGTGGGTGCGGGGTTGGTTAAGAAAAAAAAAAACCGCTGTCTGTGGGTGCGAGTTTGGTTTTAGGTCATACCCGCCCATACCCGCCCGAAAAACCCGCTCAATATACACCGTTGATTACAGCTAATCCTTCACTGGCCTTGAGAAGTTCAGCTCGCTCCCTAGACCACCTATTTTGTCCCTTTCTCCGAGAGACTTCACGTTTTCAATGGTTGTTGGTGTCTTGTGTGTGAACATATCCACAGAGGTGCCAATTTAAGAGCTGGCCTTCTTAACGTTCCGAAATAAAACAGAAGCGTATTCGATTTGCTATCACTATAATTAGCTGCACGCGTCATGAAATATATTAAAGCGGACTCCATGGATTGAAATCTTGAAAATTTCAATGTGGTGCAGCAGATTATAGCGAACTCCTCCTCCTCCTGATCAGTATATCTAATTTTTGGATTACATCTAATTATTACGGGTTTAAGCGGGTTTAAACCCAAACCCGTCCCTACCCGCAGCGGGTGGGTAACAAAACCCGCCCGCTGTTTGTGGGTGCGGGGTTGGTTATGAAAAAAAAAACCCGCAGGATGTGGGTGCGAGGTTGGTTTGAGCTTATACCCGCCCATACCCGCCCATGTGCAGCCCTATTCCTAACCGAACTAAGGTTTGGTAACTTCGCAAAAAAAAAAAATCCTAACCGAACTAGGGTTTGGTTTGGTCACAATTTTTTTTCCCTAACCGAACTAAGGTTTGGTAACGTTGCAATATTTTTTTCCTAACCGAACTAAGGTTTTGTAAAATCGCAATTTTTTTTCCTAACCGAACTAAGGTTCAGTAACTTCGCAAAAAAAAATTCCTAACCAAACTAAGGTTTGGTAACTTCGCAATTTTTTTTCCTAACCGAACTAGGGTTTGGCTACGTCGCAATTTTTTTTCCTAACCGAACTAAGGTTTGGTAACGTCGCAAAATTTTTTTCCTAACCGAACTAAGGTTTGGTAACTTCGCAAAAAAAAATTTCCTAACCGAACTAAGGTTTGGTTACCTCGCAATTTTTTTCTCCTAACCAAACTTTTCTCTGAAAACCTATATATTTATTTAAATTTTTTTTTTTTTTTTGATTTAATCTTACACTAATCATTAATTATGTTAACTAATGATTCAACTAATCATTACACTAACTTAATTGAAAAAGATAATTTTGGTATTAAGATAAATATATGGATATGGGGTGACTTAGTTTTACTTCGAATATCTTTCCCCTAAAAAAAACAATGGTCCCAAAAAAAATAATGGTGCCCAAAAAATCGTTCTTTATTTGTTACTTGTGGACCATTAACCTTTTAAGAATTGCTTAACAGTGTAATTCTCTCTTTATTGCTTCTCAAGCATTTATAGGATATTCGGTTATGTCATGGAACCACTTAGGAATATACCTTAAATTAATTTCGAATTTCGAGTAATACGGTAATAGTAAAAGTTACCGATTTTAGTTTGGAAACTATCATCCATTATTTTCGATTTGTCATGTGTTGACAAATTTATGTAAATCAAGAATTAATGTTGATATATTAAACATACAGTAATTAGAAAACATGATTTTACTTTGCAGGATTAGAGTGGTACAATATTCGTTACTCTTTTGAAAAGTAGCCTTAAGCATTTTTTTAATTTTGTAAAGCAAACTGGCAAAGATCAATTTTTAACAAAACATATGTTTATAATGTTGGGTAAGTTGTAGTGGTTGTTTTCATGGTCAAAAATAATGTTAGTTGTTCACACCCATCTTGAGGAACAAAGTGACAGTTTCATCACCAATTTGTCAATATCTGATGAAAAAGTAATCTGTAGGACCAATTAATTAAACAATAAAAACTGGTCTATTTCGTTCATAAATCCAGATATAAAGAAAACATTATCTCAAAGCATCTGATAATTCTGATCGAAAGTTTTACCTAATAGCACTTTATTTTATTTTTATATTTATTATTCGGTTTAATCTTCTTAAATTACGGCTTAGTTTAGTATTGTTGTGAGTTTTATAAAAGCCTTTTTATTTTTTTTTGTGCGCGTTGTTGTGTTGTGTAAAAAAACAGTTAAACGTTCGGTGAAATATCAACTAACGTTAAAGCTGATTAAATAAGCAATCAAATTGTGTTTACTAATAAATTAATATTCAACTATTGTTGCTTCATCAAGTGACAAAAACAAATATTTATGGGATTAATTATAATTAATTTTTTAGTATTAAATATATATATACATATAAATTTAATTATTATTATCATTATTGTTACAGTATTATTTTACTTAACCACTTTTTATTAAGAAAAATCAAATTAAATTAAATAATTATTTAATATTTGCTCTATTTTTATTAGTGATAAATTAAAAAAAAAAGTTAAATGAAATAGTATAAAAATAATTTGGAAATAGAGAATGATAATCTTTAAAGAATAAAATATAGAAAATAAAAAGTTGATGGTATATGAATTTAAGGGTAATTTTGTCATTTATAAATACAATAAGGATAGAAAAAAAAAATATATCAAATTAGGATGGGAACACAGCTTGTGCTTTTGCAGCTTTTAAAAGCTCTTCCTCCCCTGCTTTTAAAAGTTGGGGGATTCCGGAAGTGCTTTGCATAAAAAGTATTTTGGTGAACACTAAGATGAAAAAATATTACTATAAATATGTTTTGAAAGTGTTTATTAAAAGAAAAAAACATTACCAAACTCAACCAATTTTTTTCTTCAATTTGAGCTTGTGAGATTAGTTAGCGATGTCAATGGGAGGATCTGCGTTGCTATTTTACGTATTGATTACTTAAGTGGTTACTTTATAAAATCGGTTGTGTACATGAACCTAAACATTTATAAAATAAGGAATGCAATCTTCGCAAACCGTGGCTATAATGTTCATGTATTGATTCGAGTGAATCAAACCAATTTTTCTTCAATTGTGTTCTTGTATAATTCTATGAGAATATAGCAATTGAACGGCTCTTTAACTAGTTTCATTTGAGTCATTTGAACTAGTTATGGTTAAGATGAATAAGGTTGATATGAGAGTAATCATATGGCTAACCTCGGTTAACTATTTGTGAACCAACATGGTGTACACGTTTAAGTACGGTTACATAAACCTAAATGAGGGTACATTTCATTTGTGTGTAACAAGCTAAGTTCGATCTAACGGTTGAAAGATATTAGCTTTAAATCAGGTTTTTCATCTAACGGTGAATATTGAATGCTTTGTTACCACGGTAACTTGGATTGCAAACCCTGATTTGAAAACTATATAAAGGAGAACTCTAGCAACTAGGAAACCTAATACCCACACCTCCTGTGTGTTACTAGTTGCATAACTAGAGTCGATTCTCCTTAACCTTAGGTTTCTATCGAGACCCTGTAGGTTAACGACTTCAAAGGCTTCATTGGGATTGTGAAGCCAGACCCAACTATTCTCTTGTAGTTGCGTGTTCTGATCTTGCCCGATTCTATCGTATTGAGTACAATTGAAATAATTAACTCGAGATTAATTTCTCCGATAGGCAAGATAAAAGAAATCATAAACATCTTCGTCTCATCGTTTGTGATTCCACAATATCTTGTTTAGCTAGTCGATTAAGATTATTGTGAGGTGATTGATAATACTAGGATGTTCTTCGGGAATATAAGTCCGGTTTATCAATTGGTTCATGTTCACCTTGATTTATCAAAAGACGGAACAAAAACTCTTGGGTATTTTTTTGGGAGACAGATTTATTCAATTCTATAGACTTTTTTGTGTGAGACATATTTGTTTATCAAGTCTTCGACTTTGGGTCGTAGCAACTCTTGGTTGTGGGTGAGATCAACTAAGGGAATCAAGTGCGTAGTATCCTGCTGGGATCAGAGACGTAAGGAACGCAACTTTACCTTGATTAGGGTTCAACTACAGTCCAGTCCGAAGTTAATTGGTAGTAGGCTAGAGTCTGTAGCGGCTTAATACAGTGTGGTGTTCAAACTGGACTAGGTACCGGGGTTTTTCTGCATTTGCGGTTTCCTCGTTAACAAAATTCTGGTGTTTGTGTTATTTCTTTTCTGCATTATATTTTGTTATATAATTGAAATATCACAGGTTGTGCTTTAAGATCAATCAATTAGAATATCCAACCTTTGGTTGTTGATTTACATTGATTGACACTTGAACATTGGTCTTTGGTACCGTTCAAGTTGTTTCACATAATAATCAGGCTCGCGGATTTCTATCTGTTTGATTTGCTGATTACATTGTGAAACAGAGATATTAAACTCTTTGATATACTTTACTCTAGATTGAGTCTGACTGTTTAGTTGATTTTCTAGAAAGTGTATTGGAGTAAGTCCTCTCAGATTGCCAAACGAATTGTTGGGTGTGGTTGTTAGACCCCCGCATTTTCACTCTCAACAATGAAACTGGAGTAGGATCTTATGAAAGATCTTACCAAGGATTTTGATTAAACCAAGGTTTTTTAATCTCTTGCTTTAACCACGAGATTTTAGTATCTTGTATGAAAGAGCAACAATAACCTAAGTAAGTAGTGGTAACAGAGAACTTCTGGAGCGATCTAACTAGGTTGAAATCGATCTGAATAGCTCGATCAATATCTTTTTGCTGATGTTGTTGATGATTCTATTATAGGAGTTGTTGAAGTCATTGTTGAACGAGTTTTCCTTGAAGTGGTCTCCATTTATATTAAAGGATATGTTCTTCTAGAAGAGATCTACATTTGAATCATCATGAACTTGTTGTTTTAAGACTAGACATTAGCTTAAATCGCCACTACAAACTAAAACTTGCAATGTTTGAAAAACACATTAACAAAATAGTTATACATAGAAAAATAAACTAGAAACTAAGATTGAACTATTAGATATGGGTAATAATCAAGAAGAGATATGAAAGAAATTTGAGCATAAGAAGCTTGAGCGGCTATGGGTTCTCTGATCGTAAGATTTTTAGAAGAGAAAATATGGAAGGACCTTCTAACATGTAAAGAGATTCCGCAACCAATGTATCTTCACTTAGAATTCTATTTATTAAATATGAAAACGATCATAATGGCTTGGTTGATCCAACTAATTTATCTCCACACAGAGTTCTATTTATTTGTATTATGTATGCCCAATAATATAATATTTCAGGAAAAAATCAAAAGTAATCTACATTGGAAATAAACAGTCAATAAATTAAGGGTCGAAGTTACTGGGAGACTGACACCAACAATTGGTCCTTAATTTCCTTAGACCGAAAGATCGTTTATAATATATAATTTAAAAAAAAAAACTCTAAAATAATGGATATGTTGTATTCAAGTGCTTCCAAAATGTTATGTGAAAACATCTTGGCAAAAGCTAATTTTACTGCCAAATCGGCAATAGTTTTTGGCATTTACCAAATTTAGTCAGGCGCACTTTTAACGGACGCTCTATAATTACTGTTTACATACACAATTTTAAACTGTTGTATTATTGTAATGACCCGATCCTCCACCGATACTGTCCCCACTTAGCCACTGCGGTCATCCGGTATTGTGGGGTTTTTAACGGGCGCCGCTGCGGTAATCCGACAACAACTTCCTGGGAGGTCACTGTAATCCGATAACAACTTCCTAGGAGGTCACCCATCCCTGGATTTCTCCCGCCCGAGCACGCTTAACTGCAGAGTTTTCTGCCAACTCTAGAGCCAACTGTGCTGAAAAGGCCTAGGTGTTAGGAAAGGACAAATATTACTTATATTTTATTCGACCAATCACTGCCGAATGTTGGGGTATTACAAAACCACCTCCTTAAATTGGAGCCATCCTCGATTCCTAAATATATTCGAATCCATATTTATGATGTTCCCTGCCCCTCATGAGATAAGCATCTGGAGAAACCCCGTCCAGCATACCTTCCCACCCTTGGCAGGTGAACCGTCGTCAGCTCTGATACCATTTATAATGACCTGACCCTCCACCGATACTATCCCCATTTAGCCACTACGGTCATCCGGTACTGTGGAGTTTTTAACGGGAGTCGTTACAGTAATCCTACAACAACTTCCAGGGAGGTCGTCCATCCCTGGATTGCTCCCGCCTGAGCATGCTTAACTCCAGTGTTTTCTGTCAACTCTGGAGACAACTGTGCTGAAAAGGCCTCGGTGTTAGGAAAGGACAAACCATTATTTATATTCCAATCAACCAACCACTGCCGAATATCGGGATATTACAAATACCATGTTTAAAACTCCGCCCTAATGAGTTAAGTATTATTTGGGTAGGTGATGTGATTTTAACAAGTTGTAGAAAGTGGTAGTAGAAGTTCGTTCAACTCGAGCTTGTAAAGGTTTGATTTAAGAAAACACTAAAAACAAAGAAAATATATTCACAAGGTTGTCAAGTATCGAGAGAACTGGGACTTAGGATTTCACCATTAATCACATTCAATTGGTTCGTATATTCATTCATAACACTTCTAGCTCTTTTATGGACTCTTTTCTTTGCCAAGGTGTTTATGGGTGAAAACTATTCCTGCCGGATTTGGTAATTTGGGGTGTGTGGATGAGGAATGAATCTAAACCCTAAACAAATGCACTGCGCGGTGAGTGCTTGTAGATTCGGAAATCAATCTGTGCAAGTCCGGCCTAAACCAAGAAATGGCCGTTCCGGACTTGTTTCGGTCACAAAGTGAAGGAGATGGGGTTGATCTTAGGGAGGGAAGCGAAGAAGGTGTTGAGATTGTGAAGGTGTTGGCTTGCTTATGACTTGTAACATAAAGGTGAGCAGGCTTACGATTGATGCAAACAGGCTCTGGGTGTTTGAATACGTTTTGTATTAACACTTGGTTTCTGTCTCGTCTGGACTTGTGTTGTTTTTATCATGTTTGGAAAATAGGGAGGAGAACCTATTTATACAAATCATTTGAGCCTTATTCACGTCTCTCGTGGGAAGTGGAGTGATGGAGTAGTGGAGTTGTGTGTTGGTGTTACACGACCAGTCTTGCCCACTTCTCCTGTCATCTCTAACCGTCCATGACTTCCTAACACGTTCTTGTGATGGCGCGTTGCACGCCGCACGCCGTAAACCGCCAGGACCAAGACCCCGTATGTATCCCCCAGTTTGTGACATGATTGATGTCTGGAATGTGTGGATCGTGGGACCCACAAAATGTAGCATGTAATGCTAAATTGAATAACTGCGTTATTCAGGAAGTTGATACTTGTGAAGTATCATGTGTATTTTATGCAGGTACTGCATCATGGTGTGGTAGAGTGATGGGTGGTGATTACCATGACGCCTCACTGACCAATTAACTCCTGACCAGGATTGTATAACCAAGCCGGTGAAGTTTGACGGACGAGATGATCTTTGAGACACTCATCTGCGACCGTTGATGGAATTAGGGTTTTGAAGAGGTGCGCATGCATCATTCTTCAGCTTGGTCGAATCCAAGCTTGGGAGACGATTTTGGCCAGGCCGATCGTACATGCGTGTAGACGACATGACGGTGCAGGCTCCCATACCCCATTACCTCACGAAAGTATGATCTGGGCCACTCAATTCGTTCGGTGAATTTGAGTGGTCGAGATCAATTTGTGACAGAAAACTAGTGCCGCAAGAGCCGCACATCACGCCATCTTCAGGCGTGCGTTCCAAGACAACCAATTCTTGGTCGGTCTTGGTCGATCGATCTGGAGTGTAGGTGGTAGGCTGGTGTTCACGCCTATACCTGACTGTCCCATGAAAACGTGATCTAAGCCACTCAAATCGTCCGGTCAAGTTGAGTGGTCGAGATCAGTTTGCAATTTGGGAAGTGTGACCACGCAATTTTTGGACGCGCGTTTTGGGATAGCCAGGCATGATATGCCTTGGCCGATCAGGTGAGGGGATAGACGGGCCCACGGTGGTCATCTTTGGTATGACCGGGACCGCTTAATCTTACTGGGACCCTCCATTCGTGCCGGAGAAGATGGACGCTCGTGATGCTCAAAACCCTAATTTTGGGTTTCACGGCCGTGCGTCATGCTCTGTTCGGGCGCACGAATTGGGATGACCAACCATGGTTGGTCCTGACCGATTGGTCAGGTATGTAGGCGGGCCCACAGTGATTGTGTTGAGATGCTCTGGGCCCTTTGAATCTACATCTACGCCCTCCATTTATACCTACGAAGATGGATGGTTGAGACTGTTTTGCGACACATGTAATATGCCGCAAACCCTAATTTAGGGTTTTCCGTCCATATGCTCTGGTTTGGACGTTTTGGCAAGCTATGCCAATATTTTGGGGAGGCCGACCATGCGGGGTCCGTGTTGGTTCGGCAGTGAATATTCCATACCTGCTTGGGGGTTATGGAATTGATCTGGGCCATCCAATCACGCTGGTGAGGTTGGATGAACGAGATCATATCCAGACTGATACGGACAGTCCGGAGTTGCAACTTGTACGGGTATTTCGTACATGCTTTCATTATAATGCTTGGAGGTTCGTGTTGCTCTGCTGAGAGCAAAACTCAGTCGTCATGCCGCACTGATAATGAGTACAGGAAATACAAGGCTGCTTACGCATTAATTAATAATGCTATAAATTCACAGGGTATATGGGATTGTTGATACATGCTCCAACCTGGATGAATTTCGTGTATTTAATTCACAGAATGGGATTGTTGCCACATGCTCCATTCTAGGTGAATTAGTAAAGTGAAGGAGTATCCAACACTTATTAATGGCTTTATCTTTTACAAGATGTCAGCGCATAATTTTCTGGCTTTTACAATTTTAACCTTAAAATTTTGTAAAAGATTAATTGTAAATCATAAGCATGGTGCATCAAAAGCTCCAAGTCTAAGCATACACCATCAGACAAAATCACAAATAATTAATAAAAATCATAAATCAATTAAATCAATGCAAAAGTCATAGAGAATCAAATATAGTTACCAAACAATTATGAAATAAGGCTTCCTCTATTGTCCCAGTGTTGGGGTTTAGCTCCTCATATCAAAAACAGGCTCAAATAAATAAATCATGGCTCAAAAGGTGTTCTTATTGAAGAAATTATATGACTCAGCGAATCTGCAACGCTATGATGGCGTTACAGAGTTCACTGTTAAAGAAATAGTTACTAACTGAAGATAAACGTGACTAATTGAACTGTTACAGAACTGTTTGAATATAAGACACTGATTGCGACAGTTCTGTGCAGCTTAATGTTCTTCAGATTAGGGTTCTTGAGAACGACACTTCTGGTATGTTGTCTGCAACTCTTCTTCTTCCTCTTCTCAGCTGCTACTGCAGAATCGCTCTACAGCGATTTTTGTTGCTCTAAACCTACCCCAAACTCCCGACAGACCTCTCTGGCCTCTCGTACAAGCCTTTATATATCCAACAAGTCCGAATCTCTCGAGTTTTACTTCAATTATCGTCCCTTTATTTTCTCTTCAAGTCACGGCTTTTCTTCCCTCCAAATCTTCTATACACGGCAACTGAGTTCTCTGTTTTATTTTTCAAATATCAAACTTTGTTATTCGATAGCAGCAAATCTAGCAGAGAAAATATTCTTCCCATAATCCAGGATATCTTTCCATAACAAACCCGTCAACCAACTCCTCCCTGTTTGCGAAAATACAGTTGGAATATTTGATTCTCCTCTTTTCGTCTCTCACACAATCTAGCAAAAGATATCCTCCATTTTTATCACGCCCGACTTCCAAATATACAGCCAAATACCCGTAACTTTCTCTGTTTTGAAGAAAGGAAACTTGCTTTTCTTTTTCCTTTTTTAGTGAAGAATTCGTTCACCAATTCCTGTTTTGTCGCAACAAACCAAAAGTCATCCAAATCCGAGAATATTTCTCCCAAATCAGCTTCAGACAAACTCGCAGATGGGAAACTATTTTCCCGTGAAACAACTTCGCATGTTTCCTTTTTCCTCCATCATCTAGCCCGATTCATTCACATCTGACGAATATACATGCCCTTTCTGGTTAATTAAAGTCCATCCCAACCGAATTTGTTAGTTGAATCTCCATGAAACTCGTTGGAATTCCTCACAATAAAGTACGCAGGTGGAAGTACTTTCCCGCCAATTTCAAAAATCCAAAAGCTAGAGGATGACCTCCCCTTAGTAATTGAGGTGCCTCTTATCCAAATGAGGGATGCCTTTAGTAATTTTCTCCCACGAGCGCAAAAACCACTTTTCGAGCCAATTTCGCCGCAAAAGCTTATTTCTCCAAAAACACCTACAAAAACATAAAATGCCAAATAAGTACAAAATTGAGCACTAACAATACACATAATTGAGATCAAAATAGACACATAAATGCGTCTATCAAATACCCCCAAACTTATTATTTGCTAGTCCTCGAGCAAATCAAATCTAGAAAAATAAAAATCCTAACTCACTGTCGCAGGCATCGTCGGTTGCATTTAGCGTATGCAACAAGCCTTTAAACCCCTAGGTGGCCCTAGCGGCCGAGTTATAGTCTCTGGAGGGCTTACAAGAGATATACCCACAAAACCTTTACTCCAGACCCTAACTATCTACGCAGAACCTTGGAAGGCACTAAAGAATCTCCTTGGTTGGCATACTTATTGACTACAGGAGGAAGTACCCTGATGTGAAATTCCAATTGCTGTACACGAGTTTGCACTCAAGCATACTAAAATTCATATATAAGTGACAGAGCTCTACTCATATAGTTTCTGGACATCATAACCGGAGTCAACCAATCACATGGATAGATTAAGAAGATGGATATAGAGAAAAATATAGATGGTTTTGATGTTAACTAAGGTGAACAGTGTTTCTCATATCTGTCTGAAGGCCACTGCCAAAATGAACCTATCCTAATGAACTGAAATACTGGTCTGACTAATATCAACACAACTGGCATATACAAGGGAACCAGTGGTCGATAATCCAAACTCTAGATCAATTCTGCTGGCATATACCAGTGGTCGATTTTATTGAATTTATTCCGGTTGGTTAGATGGTCTGGTCTCAAAAATTTTTTTTTTCACTTTTTTTTTTTTTAATCTCAGTCACTCTATTTCACCCTAGCAGTGGTAACAAATTGAATCGTGAGCCCCACCTAATCACTTAGAGAAACATATTTTAAAGAAAACAAAATAAAAACAGAAGTGAAAAGGATTCAACGAGATATGGCGAAACTACCATGTTTTTTTTTCTAACACCTGAGCTCTGTGCTTTTATGAATAGACTCTTTAGATGTTTCCATCTAATCAGATTGGTTCCTCAACTCCTACAACCAAGATGCTTCCATCCACTTAGATTGGTTAGTGCCATCCTTAATAAGCATAAATTTCTAGGCTCTGGAGTTTAACTATGCAACTAAAAAGTTTATCCCATACCCCCAAAATTAAATCTAATATTGTCCTCAATGTTCTAAAGATGAAATTAAAAGCATGAACAAGGAGAAACTGTTACCATTTAAAGCAAAAGAGATAAGGAAAGATATTACCGTGTCACATGGATGTTGGGTTACCTCCCAAGAAGTGCTAAGTTTAAAGTATTCAGCCAGACTAAGAAAGGATTAGTCACCTTATAAAATCATAAAGCAATAGCCGAAATATCTGTGGGTCATCAAAACCAAATAAAGCTACCACCAATAAAAAGAATATGCAATATGCCAAGAAAATTAACAAATAAAGTACACCCTTGTCTAGTTTCCTGTTTAAGACAATTACATCTCGTTGTGGTTCAGGTTCAGGTTCAATGAAGGGGTCTACATAAAATATTTTCATGGGCTGCACCTCCTCATAAGTAAGATCCAAAATATCAGGTTCTAAGTCAATCATATTTGACTCACACAGTTGACCACAATGAAAGTGGTGGTCATTCATAAGCAAATGTGTCGTTTCTATTTTCCTAAAATAATTAGGTTTAGTCTCAAAACTTAATAATTGACACATCTGAAACTTATACGTTCCCACAATTGGTTGAATAACATTTGGTGGGAAAACAAAGTCAATTTGGGTATTATCGCCTGGGTAAACCACATCAACCAGAGGATTTTCTAACAACTGAACTTCTTCCTGGACATTATTAGGTTCGGGAGAGCTAGTATGAAGGTAATATGGCATAATGGTTGAGGCACATATATCAAGTCCCAAGTGCGGGATCTCTATAAGAGTCAAAGGTGAAGTACATGGACAATGATAATCACCCCCAAACTTAGAGTTTTGGGTGTCTCTAGATAGACTAGCTACAATTTCCCTAATTTCTAGGTCTTTGGATTCCTGAAAATGGTCAATTGCTTCTTCTAGGTTATACTCGGGTGAAACATCCTCACTAATATTTGAACTCTCTACGAGTCTATCTTCTTTATCTAAGACTAATGTTTCTAAATCACTAGACTCGAAAACAATATTTTCAGGATAAACCCGCTTATTTAAACTATCATCGGCTTCGGCTTCGTAATCATAAGGAAATACTACATCGTCTAAAACGGTGGTATCTCTAGTCAAATCCTCGTCCTTTTGAATAGGTGAATAATTATTAAAATTATTTGGAATTGAACTAGAAATAATATTATCATTGTAAAGCTCAATTGGAGTAACAAATTCCTGATCACTATGACTACTTATTTCCAATTCTTCATCAACACTATCATCATCATAATCATCATTATAATAAAATGAAAATGGTTGAACCTCATCTAAACAAGTAGTTTTACCAATTTTATCCTTGTCATCTTGATTATGCAGATAATTATCCTCGTCATCTTGATTATGCAGATAACTATCCTCATTTTCAAGGGTACTATTGGAAACACTATATTGGAAACTATGACTATCTTGAGCAGTTCTTTCCTGGGCCTCTAACAACATTTTCTGAGTCGACTCACATGACTTCTTGATTTTATCTAGGAAAGAAGGTTCACACGTTGCATTGTTTTCGTCCATAACTAAGTTATTCATCTCAGCTGAACTACGTGTCGACTCAAGTAACTTTTGTGTCGACTCAGCTAACTTACGTGCGGACTCTAGTAGAGAGGAATTTTGCTCGTATGACCGGTGGGCGTATGGATAGTAATTGGGCTCACCATGGTATGGACCATAACCTTCAAAAGGCTGATGTTCCCAACCACTATTCACATTATGGTCAAAGTAGTAACGTCCATTTTGAAACTCGATCGGATATTCATTGTATTGGCTATTGTAATACCGAGTTCGACATTCTATTGCGGGGTGTGAGTTGTCACACAAAATAAAACCCACTGACAGGGGATTCATGGGTGGATAGAGTCTTACCTCCCGTACCAGACGGGCGATGAACCGTTGAAGTCGACTCAGGCCACCGACTCCGATGTCAGTGTACGAACCCGAGGGGCCGAGAGAGTATCGTAACTGTCGTCCTTCTCTGCAAACGGTTTTATTTAATTTTTTAACCCTTCCTTAGGGTTTTAAAAATAATGTCCAAGTACAAAAATAAAGTCCAAAAAGTGTCCAAAAATAAAAAGAAAAATTACAACAATGAAACCCTATTTACAGTTTCTAAAAATAAAAAGAAATGAAGTCTAAATAAAATAAATATATACAAAATCTTCTTTACTCCTTGGGCTCCTCTTTTCTTTCCTTCTTTAGCGATGCTTTCCTTTTATAGCAATTTTTCTTTCCTTGTAGCTTTGCTCCAAATCTGAAAAGAATTAAAAAATATCAAAGGCGTAAAAAAGAACAAAAAATAATAAAAATAAACCTAAAACAAATCTAAATACAAGTTCGTGTCGGCGGTGCCAAAAATTTATGTGATTTTAACAAGTTGTAGAAAGTGGTAGTAGAAGTTTGTTCAACTCGGGCTTGTAAAGGTTTGATTTAAGAAAACACTAAAAATAAAGAAAATATATTCACAAGGTTGTCAAGTATCGAGAGAACTGGGACTTAGGATTTCACCATTAATTACATTCAATTGGTTTGTATATTGATTCATAACACTTCTAGCTCTTTTGTGGACTCTTTTCTTTGCCAAAGATAGATTTTGTAAAAGATTAATTGTAAATCATAAGCATGGTGCATGAAAAGCTCTAAGTCTAAGCATACACCATCAGACAAAATCACAAATAATTAATAAAAATCATAAATCAATTAAATCAATGCAAAAGTCATAGAGAATCAAATATAGTTACCAAACAATTGTGAAATAAGGCTTCCTCCGTCGTCCCAGTGTTGGGTTTTAGCTTCTCATATCAAAAACAGGCTCAAAATAATAAATCATGGCTCAAAAGGTTTTCTTATTGAAGAAATTATATGACTCAGCGAATCTGCAACGTTGTGATGGCGTTACAGAGTTCACTGTTAAATAAATAGTTACTAACTGAAGATAAACGTGACTAATTGAACTGTTACAGAACTGTTTAAATATAAGACACTGATTGTGACAGTTCTGTGCAGCTTAATGTTCTTCAGATTAGGGTTCTTGAGAACGACACTTCTGGTATGTCGTCTGCAACTCTCCTTCTTCCTCTTCTCAGCTGCTACTGTATAATTGCTCTGCGGCGATTTTTGTTGCTCTAAACCTACCCCAAACTCCCGGCAGACCTCTCTGGCCTCTCGTACAAGCCTTTATATATCCAACAAGTATGAATCTCTCGAATTTTACTTCAATTATCGTCCCTTTATTTTCTCTTCAAGTCACGGCTTTTCTTCCCTCCAAATCTTCTATACACGGCAACTGAGTTCTCTGTTTTCTTTTTCAAATATCAAAATTTGTTATTCGATAGCAGCAAATCTAGCAGAGAAGATATTCTTCCCATAATCCAGGATATCTTTCCATAACAAACCCGTCAACCAACTCCTCCCTGTTTGCGAAAATACAGTTGGAATATTTGATTCTCCTCTTTTCGTCTCTCACACAATCTAGCAAAAGGTATCCTCCATTTTTATCACGCCCAACTTCCAAATATACAACCAAATACCCGTAACTTTCTCTGTTTTGAAGAAAGGAAACTTGCTTTTGTTTTTCCTTTTTTAGTGAAGAATTCGTTCACCAATTCCTGTTTTGTCGCAACAAACCAAAAGTCATCCAAATCCGAGAATATTTCTCCCAAATCAGCTTCAGACAAACTCGCAGATGGGAAACTATTTTCCCGTGAAACAACTTCGCATGTTTCCTTTTTCCTCCATCATCCAGCCCAATTCATTCACATCCGACGAATATACATGCCCTGTCTGGTTAATTAAAGTCCAGCCCAACCGAATTTGTTAGTTGAATCTCCATGAAACTCGTTGGAATTCCTCACAATAAAGTACGCATGTGGAAGTACTTTCCCGCCAATTTCAAAAATCCAAAAGCTAGAGGATGACCTCCGCTTAGTAATTGAGGTGCCCCTTATCCAAATGATGGATGCCTTTAGTAATTTTCTCCCACGAGCGCAAAAACCACTTTTCGAGCCAATTTCGCCGCAAAAGCTTATTTCTCCAAAAACACCTACAAAAACATAAAATGTCAAATAAGTACAAAATCGAGCACTAACAATACACATAATTGAGATCAAAATAGACACATAAATGCGTCTATCAGCAGGGTTAAGCTTTCTGATAAACACACCATGTCTAACATGACACCCTAACCATTATCAAATTATCGCCGTTGTGGTGTTTGTCCAAAACTATAATTAAAGTTATTCATATTTTAGTTTTCTTGTCATTTCAGCATCCACCACTGTAAAAATAATAATGATAATATGAAGCAATGAGGGTTTTTTATAAAATTTTTACTAAAATACCCTCGTACACTAAAAAGAAAAAGAAAAACATTTGATGTAATATAATTAATCTACATCATATCCCATTAAACATTATTACATCCCATTAAACTATAATAAAACAACTTTTTAATATCCCATGTAGGTTAATAAAAACTCCTTAATGATGTGAATGATGTGGAATGAGCTTCACCATTCTTCTCGACACCGCGTTCCAACTTCAACATTTGTTTCAATTTTAAGTCGATATCAATTGATAAATGAATTTAAAGATACAAATTATTCAATTTGTTTTCTTATTGTTACAAATCGATAAAACAATGCTGAACAATCCCTTATCAAAGAAAAAAAATATATTGAACAATCCCGATTGTGAGGGTTACCTGTATTAGTGCAAAAGGTTACATGAATTTTAACCTAAAAGTTTGAATGACTAAACCATTTTGCCGACGTTCTAGACACCTTTTCAGATATTATTTTCCGTAATTTATGCAAAGAGATAATCTTTGTCTAGAGGAAAGATAAGATCAACTATATTTCTGAAGACTAAGTGAGAGTATAAGATATGATTTTGAAATGGGAATGTATGGGTGGGTATATATATAGGGGTTTATTGAGAGCCCTTAGATAAACTAATCGTTAGAGATAGAGTCTCGGCCACTCAGTCAAGTGAAAACCGCAAAAGATCATGTTTCAAATTAAAATTATACAGACTAAAGTTAAGATTACAGAGTTTTCATGCACCACCTAGCTTAGTTGGTCATCCCCGTTCCACAGAGGTTTCATGCGCTCTAGGAGGTCCCAGGTTCGAGTCCCGGATGGCGCAATATTACAGAGTTTGACATGGAAGGTAGAGTTAGCTTGCCCCCTTGCGACATAATCACATCCCCTATCTGCTTCGGCTCCCTTGGCTTGATTCATCATGAGGCTCTCTGGTAGGTTAGCATGATAACCTGTTCAACTTATGTAGTAGTACGGTGTTGGAGCTTAGCTTGTTAGGCTTCCAACTAGTTAATGTAATAATACTATTAATCCATTAAATAAAATAATAAGAAGTAAAGATTAAATAACTAATAAAACTTAAAACAAATTAACAATCAATTGTTTAAACTTAAATTTACTGTATAAATAAGGTTAATTTTTTATGTTTAAACTAAAAATTAATAATTACATAAACTAAAAGTATGTCCGCCCGATCTTCCAAGCTCGACCCAAAGATTTGTTTTCATATTTTCTCTCAACCTCTCATACACAGAGGAAACCCGAGTGTGCTTAGTCATTTGCACATAGTTCCTTGCAGGTAGCGCGTTGTGTGGTTGAATCTGAGGCCTCAAATCTTGTTCATTTAATTCTTGTTACGTCGGGTTTCCTGAATTACCATGTTATACATAACTGTGCAAGTGAGCTTAATCTTATGCATTTATCGAGCACCTAAACCATGATATGATCCACGAATGACAATGAAATTTCACTTTAGAAGTCCAAAAACCGATTCCACATACTTCCTCAAATGCATTTCTTTATTGTTAAAATACCTAATTGAACACCCAAGTCTCCATGGGGGGGCGGGGGTAAGCTTGAACTAAAGATGTCCATTTTGGAAACATGGTAAGCTTGAACTAAGTATATCCATTTTGGAAACATGGGAGATTTGTGCAAAATATTTATGTCATTTTTATGAACCTGGAAGACAAAAAAAGTATCGTGTCCAATAAACATAAGTAGCAACAATATCTAAAATAATAGTTGGTTTTTGTTAATGACCCTTATATTGACCGACTCAATAAGTATGGCATATCGTCCATATCTAATACATGCAGTCAAGACTACCTAGCATTCATCCAATAAGTATGGCATACTATCTCCGTCTCTCATGTAACTTCCCATAGTGGCTAGGTAAGTTTGTTTAGTGATGCGTGTCGTAGGTGCAATCAAATTAATTCAATATTTCCACTCAATTAAAATAATATAATGGAAGTCAAGTTCGTTCCCACGAGGAGCAAGAGATCTTAGTTGTAAAAGTTGTCACGAAAGGGGGGTGTAAAAAGCAAAAGAAAAATAAACAAAGCAATTAAAAAGGTAAAGTTGAAAACAATAAGAGAGACAAGACCAAGGAATCCTTCTTCGTTACGAAACAATGATTAAAGTTATGTTCTTTTCTACTTGTTGTTAGTCACAAATTATCACCAACCATAGGTAAAGCAGCTAGCTCAGTGCTAAACCCCTAAATCCCTTGTATCACCGGACACGGAAGTTCTCGACTACCGGATTCTAATCACCAAGCCACCTAGAATTAGCTCAACCTAGATGTAACTTGGCTCATGCATTAAGTTTTGTGAATTTCTTAGGTTGATATTAGTAGTTAGACTCTTAGCTCAAGGTCTACTTGCTAACGTTGTTTCTACACACAATTGCTCCACGGAATCCCTCCGCAAGGTCTCGTGTTTGCTACTTATGTAAAGAGTCAAGAAACGATTACTTATCTCCTAACTTTCACTAGCTTTAGATCAAATTAACAAATCAATTTAGCGTGCACTCTAAACAATCTATCAATCAATCATGAATGTCTTTAAGATCACTCCTATTAGTAAAAACAAACGATAATTATGTGAAAAACTTCAAGATAGAATTTGAAAACAAAAACTTAAATCATATGTTAAGAACTAGGAATTCATCCTCAATCAATAAGAAAATTAGCTACTCATGTTTTTGAAATTCACACAAATAATAATAATTAAAAGAAGAATTTTCAAATTCACACAAGTAATTAAAAAGAAAAAATCTTAGAAAAGCAAGAAAAAACACAAGTGATGTGTGTGTAGAGAGGTGTGTAGAAGTTGTAGAAAACTTCTCTATTTATAGGCTTCAACATTCTCCAATTCTTCCAAGGAGTAGAATCCTTTTCCTTTTGCAATTCAATTTCCAATTCCAAGCTTTTCTCAACTCTTCCACCTTCTCTTTCCAAATTTGAGTCCAATTCTCCATCCAATTCCAAGCCCAAGTCTTCATACCCATGAGAGAAGTCCATAGAAAATTCTGGAATTTTTGGCTCGCCGGAAAACTGGGATTGTGGCGGAATTTGGCCGGAAAACGTCACCGCCGGCCACCTGGAAATTTCTCCGTCGAGAGAATATTCGACGGAATATTCCGTCAGTCCACCGTTAGGACTAACGGTCAAACAGGTCAACCGTCAGTCAACTGTTAGTCAAAGGTCAACGATCCAATTCGGCTGAGTCAACTCAGAGTCAGACCGAGTTGCTGTCTGAATATGGGCTGAGTCAGGACGAGTCAGACCTGAGTCACTTGGCCTAAGCCATTTACAGTCTTGCCAGGCTAAATTCTTGTGTTGCACCAGGATGGTGCATCACTGCTTTGCTCCCAGCCATAATGGCTCTTTACTTCAAATCACTTCAAAACTATCAATTCATACCCATTTGTAACTCCACCACACTCTGCTCCAAGCCACCACAGTTCAACAGACCACCATCTAACCTACACTCCATCTTGCCATGGCACTGTCACACAGCTTCTCTTCATTCTGCCATTTCCAACTGCCTCAGTGCTAGCTTCATAATCCACTACCCTTTTGCCTCGAGCCATGACCAGGCCACTGCAAATTTGCACCTGCCTTGCATTTCACAGCCAAGATGGCTCTGTCTGTTGCACCTTCTGCATTTCATTCCCAGCCATGAACAAATGCCAACTCAACACACAGCACCTGCCGCTTACTCAACCAGCTCCGCAACACGACCAGCCTCCAATGTTCACCACCAATTTCATGCTCTCAATTCCAGCTTGCACATCACTCCATTTCAGCTTTAACCGCAGCCTCAAGTTCAAGCCAACAATCAATTCTAGCTCAAACACAGCACCATTGCCATATAACCCTGCAGCTGCATATTGCCAAACACCAGCCTCCACCATAGCACCACAGCCATAGCTTCTGGCAAACACAACCAGTGCAATAGAAATGACCTGAAATTCCAACATTATCATATCCTGTGCAAGCATCAGAGCCACATTCCGCCTGCAACTCCCTCCTTAACCTTCAACCATCTTGCAGCTGTACCAGTTCCAATTGAATCCTTGCCTGAAACTACATCTTTCCATCTCAACCACCAGAACCCATTGAAGACTCATTCTAGTGCCTGAGTTCAAACACCAAGTCTTACTTCACCACAGACCAAGCATTTCATCTTCACAGCATTATAAATCAAAAACCCATTCTTCTTCTGAATCTCACTATCATACACAGCTCCTTCTCTGTGTTGTTCAATCATCATAACATCATTCTTCTTCATCCACAGACCCATAGTTACTCAGCAGCTCTATCTTCTTTTAAACCAACAAAGCCTAATCAATATCAAACAACAACAGCTTCATTCTCTGAATCTCAACCAGCACAGATATAGCCCTTTAACATACCTCCAGAAAAAACCATCTCAAGCATTAGCAGACTCGATTGAACAGCGAAAGTGGTCAAACCCATGTTCTTCTTTTCACAAACAGCTTCGATTCCTAGTTTCAATCCATTTCTGTTCTTCGTTCAACTGATTTTACAGAGTTGCTCGATCTGCTTTCTCTTGGTTTAAGCTCTCGATTTCAGCCAAAGCCCGACCACCAACAAACAGACCCTAATTATATCTCAATCTTCACCATTCGGAGATTCACGGAAACACCATCTCTCTCGTATTTGATTCGGACAAACCCTCTCCAATTTCTCTCGATTTACGATGCACCTCTCTCGTATTTCATTCGAGACAAAATGATTGAGAAGTAATTCTCGATTTAGGGTTGGGTTAAATGGGGAGGATTCGGGTACGGGTGTGGGTCTATGGGTTTCAACATCCATGGACATAACCCATCCATTACCAGTGATAAAGAAGACCACGTTTGAATAATAAGGGCTACCCCAGTTTGGCAGCCCCTTTATCCAGAACTGTCCTTTCTTTAGTAATCCTCTAATAAAGAGTAGCCCTTAACCTTGGCTGATCTGTGTTTAACACTCCTCAAATTGGGTTGCCCCTTAACCTCAACTGGGCTCCATATATCAATCGCCTGTAAAATGACCTTTTTGCCCTTTTGGCTCAAATTGGGTGCTTTCTTCTTCTTTTCCTCCGTGCGACTCCAAAGTAGCTATAAAACTCAAAACAAGCGTAAAATACATAATTTACAAGAAAAATAGCAAAGAAAGCATAAACTACTAGATAGTAAATTAGGTGTATTATACACCTATCAAATTCCCCCACACTTAGACTTTGCTAGTCCTCGAGCAAATCAAACTAAAAACTCACAACTTCAAAGCGTTCAAGCGTCCCAAGCATCCAAAAAGCTATGAGGACATAGAGTTTCTGCATGCTAGTAATAAGAAGTTAGAAATACTAAAGAACATATTCTCATTCTTAAATGTTGAGTGAGAAATAACCACACCATAATGAGAGAATGCGTGTTTGAGAAACGATCAATAAGCATTTCGCCTCGACTTCTGCCTCACCAAATATGATTTTATGATAATTGCACTCAAAAAAGACAGCTTTTTTATGGTTCTCACATGTGTGCAGGTAGGAATGAAGATAGAAATCCTGCATCACGTTGAATGGTGGGAAGGACATCTTCCGAAATATTTTTTTAAAAAACCCACATCTTTTAATTTTGAAAAACCATTTTTTCTAACGATCTCTAAGAAAGGAAATCAACCATTTTTTATCGAGGATGAGATTACTTACTTACCTTCACATCCGATCGCCAATTATGATAACACCACTCTCACGGCATCCAATAGAAACGTCTTCTGCTCCTTCTCTTTAACTCTTCATCTTCGGTTTCAACTATTGATGATAAACCCTTGAATTTCATAAATCCTTAACAATTCTTAACTCTTTACCTTGAAATCCTTGTCGCTTGAAACTACCTTATAAATTTTCCTTCCCCCCGGCTAATCAAATAACAAAAAATATTTCTCTTGTTTTTTTTTTTTTTTTTTTTTTTTTTTTTTACAAGAGAAATTAAATACAAAATAAACCATGGCCGTGGAAGAAGTATTTTACCGCTTGATTCTTCACAACTTGTATTGTCTTTGAAATCATAAACTTTCAAAAATTCTCACCTTTTAATTTTCTTCGCTTTCATGAATAAGTCTTCATACTTGAATATAAAATTACCTCATTGTATTGTAAGTCCTCAACATATATGTAAAAATCTGCTCTTTGTATGTTGCTTTACTTGAATTTGAAATTTGCTCTTTTTCTCGTTCCGTTGCTTATAAACCTTAAACTTTTCCAACTTTCCTTGTAGATTTTGATGTCGCTCCTTGTTGATGATGATGTGTTTCTATGGATCCATTGTTGTCGAGAGAGAGAATGGTGCTAACTGCAAATCGAACTACAAGAAGGAAGCTTTCATCCATGGACGTCACCCTCATGATTGACAAAATTAGCACTCAAGAGATCAAAGAGTAGTGCTTCTATTGGTGGGAGGTTGGGTAGCTCACCATTCTACCCGGAATTAACTTACGGTGACACACACTCAAAAGAAGCTCTTTAGTAGATGGAAATTTTCTGGTCGGTGCCTCTCATGATATGAATACGGGTAGTCTCCACTAATGATTGATCAACAACTCTAATAATGCACTTCTCCCTGCACCAAATTCGCATCACCGGCATGATTAAATCCATTATTTAACACTCAAACAAACAAGAAATCCGAATGTAGTTCTCTAACACTTCCAAGTTCAATTATGTCGGTCAAAATCTCTATGTAAACATACCTAGAAGTATGCTAGGGACTCTAAAATTTTTAAAAGTTGGAATTTTTAAGTAAAACTTTTTTTTTCTTTTTTCAAAATTTTTTAATTTTTTTGTAATTTTTGTTTTAAAAACATGCTTAACCACTCCCCCACACTTAAACCTTACATTGTCCTCAATGTAATTGAATCCTCCTAGTAACGTCAAGGTGGGAAATTTTAACATGATAAGGAACAAGAAAAAGAAATAACAAAAAGCAAAAGATAAGAAATACAAAACCGATGGGTTGCCTCCCATTAAGCGCTTGTTTTAAAGTCGACGGCCCGACTTAGCTCTTGCGGCACATTACTCCTCCAGAGGGAGTGCATCTCCAAATGAAAGTTCATCCAAATTCACATAAGCGATGTTCTCATAGTATGACTTCAACCTATGGCCGTTGACTTTGGAAACCGAATTGTCTCGAAGACTAGTAATTTCAACTGCACCATGAGGAAAAACATTAGTAACAACATATGGTCCAATCCAACGGGACCTTAACTTTCCAGGAAATAATTTAAGGCGAGAATGATATAAAAGGACTTTTTGTCCCACGATGAAACTTTTACGAGAAATCATCTTGTCATGAAAAAGCTTGGTCTTTTCCTTGTAAATACGGGCACTCTCGTAAGCATCATTGCGTATCTCCTCTAACTCATGTAATTGTAACTTCCTTTGTTTCCCCGCTTCATCATACTCCATGTTGAATTTCTTTATCGCCCAATAAGCCTTATGTTCAAGTTCAACCGGAAGATGACAAGCCTTGCCATAAACCATCCTATATGGAGACATACCAATCGGTGTCTTATACGCCGTTCTATACGCCCAAAGTGCATCGTTGAGCTTAAAGCTCCAATCTTTCCTCGTGGTATTCACCGTTTTCTCAAGAATGGACTTGATCTCACGATTCGAAATTTCCGCTTGTCCACTAGTTTGTGGATGATAAGGCGTACCAATTTTGTGTGTTATGTTGTACTTCTTGAGGAGAGTGTGGAAAGCCTTCTTGAAATGTGAGCCTCCATCACTTATCACCACTCTTGGTGTTCCATGCCTATTGAAAATATTTTCCCTTACAAAATCACAAACAACTTGAGAGTCATTAGTCTTGGTGGCTCTAGCTTCCACCCATTTCGAAACATAATCAACGGCAAGAAGTATATAAAAATTCCCATTCGAATTGACAAAAGGGCCCATAAAATCAATACCCCACACATCAAAAATCTCAACGGCGAGAATTGGTGTGAGTGGCATTTGATTTCGAGCACCTAGATTGCCCGTTCGTTGACATCTATCACACGATTTACAAAAAACATATGAATCTTCAAACAAGGTGGGCCAATAAAATCCACTCTCGAGAACTTTGAGAGCGGTACGCTTAGATCCAAAGTGGCCACCACATGCAAAAGTGTGGCAAAAGGAGAGAATGGATTGAAATTCGGAATTAGGCACGCACCTTCGCATTATTTGATCAACGCCATATTTCCATAAGTATGGTTCATCCCACACATATTGCTTAGCTACCTTCTTAATTTTCATCTTTTGGAAGTTGGACATTGTGCTAGGTACTTTCCTTGTCACCAAGTAATTCACTATATCCGCATACCAAGGTGTTGATTCTTCCATGGAGAAAAGTTGTTCGTCCGGAAAGCGGTCATGTAATGGAAGTTCTTCTTGAGACATAATAAGTCTACTAAGATGATCCGCCACGGTATTCTCCACACCCCTCTTATCACGAATTTCTATGTCGAACTCTTGTAACAATAAGATCCACCGGATTAATCTTGGCTTAGCTTCTTTCTTCTTTATTAAGTGTCTTAGTGCGGCATGATCGGAATACACAATAACCTTTGTACCCACCAAGTATGATCGAAATTTTTCAAACGCAAAAACTATAGCCAATAACTCCTTTTCCGTGGTAGAATAATTGATTTGTGCATCATTAAGGGTCCTAGATGCATAATAGATAACATGGGACAACTTGTCCACCCTTTGACCCAAAACGGCTCCAACCGCATAATCACTAGCATCACACATTAATTCAAATGGAAGATTCCAATCCGGTGATTTGATAATTGGTGCACTCGTCAACATCTCCTTTAATTTGTCAAAAGCATCTTCGCATTCCTTGTTGAAGTCGAAAAGTACCTCCTTTTGTAATAACTTGCACATCGGCATGGAGATTTTGGAGAAATCCTTGATAAACCGCCTATAGAAACCTGCATGGCCAAGAAAAGAACGGATTTCCCTCACCGAAGTGGGATATTGTAAGTTTCTTATTAAATCTATCTTTGACTTGTCCACTTCGAGCCCTTGAGAGGACACAATGTGACCAAGTACTATGTCGTGGTTTACCATAAAGTGACATTTCTCCCAATTGAGGACAAGGTTTGTGTCTATGCATCGTTTAAGAATTAGTTCAAGGTTATTTAAACAACCATCAAAAGAATTGCCATAAACACTAAAGTCATCCATAAATACCTCGATGATGCGCTCCACATAATCCGAGAATATACTCACCATGCATCTTTGAAAAGTAGCCGGCGCATTGCAAAGTCCGAACGGCATCCGTCTATATGCAAACGTTCCAAACGGACAAGTGAAAGTGGTTTTCTCTTGGTCCTCCGGTGCAATAACAATTTGATTGTATCCCGAATAACCATCCAAGAAGCAATAATAAGAATGCCCCGCTAACCGCTCCAACATTTGATCAATGAAAGGTAAAGGAAAGTGATCCTTGCGGGTTGCGGAATTAAGCTTTCTATAGTCAATGCACACTCTCCAACCGGTTTGAACTCTTGTAGGAACAAGTTCATCGTCTTGATTTCGAACAACCGTGACTCCGGATTTCTTGGGTACCACTTGAACCGGACTTACCCACTTGCTATCGGAAATTGGGTAGATTACCCCCACACTTAGCAATTTGAGTATCTCTTTTTTCACAACCTCCATCATGGGAGGATTAAGCCGACGTTGAGCATCACGTACCGGCTTCACGTTCTCTTCCATTAGAATCATATGCATGCACATGGATGGACTAATGCCTTTGATGTCCGCAATTGTCCATCCAATAGCCGTTTTGTGCTCTTTTCAAGACTCTAAGCAAACGGTCTTCTTGTACCGGTGTGAGGTTCTTAGAAATAATCACCTAAGCTCATCTCCATCCCCAAGAAAGCATACTTCAAATGGTCCTAAGCGGCTTCAATTCGAGCTTGGGCGCCTTCACAATAGATGGTACAAGTATTTCATCATTCACGGGTAAAGAAATATATGAAACATCACCCTTTTTAGCTTCTTGCAATGTCGCCAAAGCACCACACATCTCCACCAATTCCTTGGAGATTTCAACATCCAAGTTAGATAAGCCATGGACGTCCAATTCAATGCTCTTTTGCAACACCACATCAAGTTCATCCTCTTGGTTCAATTCCACCATTTGTTGCGCTAATGAATCAACCACATCAATGGAGTAAACGGAATGCACATCACTTGGGTAGCGCATGGCTTCAAATATGTTAAAGTGTATTATCTCCTTGTCGAATTCCATAGTGAGTGTACCCTTATCAACATCAATCTTCGTCTTTGCGGTCTTCATGAATGGCCTCCCAAGAAGTAAAGAAGTAGATGCTCGGTTCTCATTGTTGTCCATATCCACCACGAAGAAGTCCACCGGAAAAATAAGCTCATTTACTTGCACTAGCACGTCTTCTACAAGCCCCTTAGGATATATGTTAGACTTGTTTGCCAATTGGATAATAACTCTTGTCTCTTTCAAAGGTCCAAGATTCAAGGAGTCATATATTTCGCCGACATCACACTAATGGAAGCTCCCAAATCAAGTAAAGCATGTTCAAACCTTTGTTTACCAATAGTAATTGGCACCGTGAAACCACCGGGATCCGTGCACTTTGTAGGCATCTTCTTCAATAGCATAGCCGACGCACTCTCGCCAACTTTAGTAATTTCATTATCAAGCAACCTATCCTTCTTGATGCATAATTCCTTCATGAACTTGGCATACCTTGGAATTGTCTTAATGGCCTCAATGAATGGGATGTTGATTTCAATCTTCTTGAAGATATCCATAAGTGCCTTGTCTTGAGCTTCTTTCTTGGATTTAGCAAAACGACTAGGAAAAGGAGGTGGAGTAGTGAAAGTAGAAACCGGTTCCTTGGATTGGTCGTTTGGTGTGGAATTCTCCTTTGGTGCGGTTTCCTCCTTGTCATTGACTACCTCTTCACTAACTTCCTCATAATGACTTGGACCCTCCACTTGCCTTCCACTTCTTAAAGTAACCACATTAACATTCTCTCTTGGATTCACAAATGGTTGTGAAGGAAGTTTTGTGGATGCTTGAGATTTCAATAAATTCACATCGGTCGCCAATTGTCCCATTTGAGTTTGTAAATCCTTGATAGCCGAATCGGTCTTTTGTTGATTTTGTTGAAACAATGACGTAATACCTTGCATCATGACATTAAGCTTATCATAAATTGAAGATCCTTGTTCTTTCACTTGAGGTTGGAATTGTTGATAACCACCTTGTTGTTGAGGTTGGAATCGTGATTGTTGAAAACCACCTTGTTGTGCATATGGATTAGGAGCCGCCGCTTGCTTGTTTGCATAACTAAAGTTGGGATGATCCTTCCAACCGGGATTATAGGTATTGGAGTATGGATCGTACCTTGGCCTTTGATTTGGATATAAAGCATTCACTTGTTCGGTCTCATCATCCGGAATAATTACCGCGGCCATTCTTTGCATCATAATCTCCATGTTACTCATCCTTTGATCAAGATGTGATGACGAATCACTAACTTTATGCACTCGCCTAACCGTTGGTTCATCCCTTGTGTAGAATTGTTGCGAGTTTGCCGCCATACTTTCAATCAACTCTCTAGCTTCGGTCAAAGTCTTGTTCATTAGTGCACCACCACCCGCGGCGTCAAGAAGAGACCTATCACTAGGGTGGAGAGCTTCATAGAAGTATTGGAGTATCATAACATCACTAAATTGATGGTGTGGACAGCTTGCCACCAACCTCTTGTATCGCTCCCAACATTCATACAATGATTCTCCCACTTGTTGTTTCAATCCACAAATCTCCTTGCGAATTTGAGTAGCTTTGGATGCGGGAAAATATCTCTCAAGGAAAAGTTTCTTCATCCCATTCCATGTTGTGATACTTCCGGAAGGCAAATAATATAACCATTCCTTAGCATTGCCCGCCAAAGAAAACGGGAAAGCTTTCAACAATGCTCCATCCGCATTAGTCTCCGGTGGAAGCATGGCCATAACTATGGCATAAAAGTCCATAAGATGTTTGTTTGGGTCCTCATTCACCATGCCATGGAACTTTGGTAACTCTCTAATCAACCCCGTCTTGATCTCGAAGGTTGAATTAGTTTGGATACACCATTGTTGTGTATCAAGCTTGTGAGAAGCTAGGTCCTTGAGTGTACGATCAGCCATTGTTTCTTCCTCTTTGTCCGAATCACTTGATGAAGAAGGAGAAAGTGGAGTGTTAATCGCACGAATGAAATCCTTTAGTTGAGTGCCGGATCGAAGACGTATTGGACTCGGTCTACCCTCTCTAAGCATTCACCAAAGGTATAACACCTGAAACAAGATTCTCACAAACTAAGTTAGATACGGTAAAGAATCTAACAAAGCAAGAATAAAGCAAAAAGAAAAAATAAAAACAACTAAAAATCGCCCGTTGCTCCCCGGCAACGGCGCCAAAATTTGATGCGTGTCGTAGGTGCAATCAAATTAATTCAATATTTCCACTCAATTAAAAATAATATAATGGAAGTCAAGTTCGTTCCCACGAGGAGCAAGAGATCTTAGTTGTAAAAGTTGTCACGAAAGGGGGGTGTAAAAAGCAAAAGAAAAATAAACAAAGCAATTAAAAAGGTAAAGTTGAAAACAATAAGAGAGACAAGACCAAGGAATCCTTCTTCGTTACGAAACAATGATTAAAGTTATGTTCTTTTCTACTTGTTATTAGTCACAAATTATCACCAACCGTAGGTAAAGCAGCTAGCTCAGTGCTAAACCCCTAAATCCCTTGTATCACCGGACACGGAAGTTCTCGACTACCGTATTCTAATCACCAAGCCACCTAGAATTAGCTCAACCTAGATGTAACTTGGCTCATGCATTAAGTTTTGTGAATTTATTAGGTTGATATTAGTAGTTAGACTCTTAGCTCAAGGTCTACTTGCTAACGTTGTTTCTACACACAATTGCTCCACGGAATCCCTCCGCAAGGTCTCGTGTTTGCTACTTATGTAAAGAGTCAAGAAACGATTACTTATCTCCTAACTTTCACTAGCTTTAGATCAAATTAACAAATCAATTTAGCGTGCACTCTAAACAATCTATCAATCAATCATGAATGTCTTTAAGATCACTCCTATTAGTAAAAACAAACGATAATTATGTGAAAAACTTCAAGATAGAATTTGAAAACAAAAACTTAAATCATATGTTAAGAACTAGGAATTCATCCTCAATCAATAAGAAAATTAGCTACTCATGTTTTTGAAATTCACACAAATAATAATAATTAAAAGAAGAATTTTCAAATTCACACAAGTAATTAAAAAGAAAAAAATCTTAGAAAAGCAAGAAAAACACAAGTGATGTGTGTGTAGAGAGGTGTGTAGAAGTTGTAGAAAACTTCTCTATTTATAGGCTTCAACATTCTCCAATTCTTCCAAGGAGTAGAATCCTTTTCCTTTTGTAATTCAATTTCCAATTCCAAGCTTTTCTCAACTCTTCCACCTTCTCTTTCCAAATTTGAGTCCAATTCTCCATCCAATTCCAAGCCCAAGTCTTCATACCCATGAGAGAAGTCCATAGAAAATTCTGGAATTTTTGGCTCGCCGGAAAACTGGGATTGTGGCCGGAATTTGGCCGGAAAACGTCACCGCCGGCCACCTGGAAATTTCTCCGTCGAGAGAATATTTGACGGAATATTCCGCCAGTCCACCGTTAGGACTAACGGTCAAACAGGTCAACCGTCAATCAACTGTTAGTCAAAGGTCAACGATCCAATTCGGCTGAGTCAACTCGTAGTCGACCAGAGTTCTTTGTCTCGAATATGGGCCGAGTCGGACGAGTCAGACCTGAGTCACTTGGCCTAAGCCATTTACAGTCTTGCCAGGCTAAATTCTTGTGTTGCACCAGGATGGTGCATCACTGCTTTGCTCCCAGCCATAATGGCTCTTTACTTCAAATCACTTCAAAACTATCAATTCATACCCATTTGTAACTCCACCACACTCTGCTCCAAGCCACCACAGTTCAACAGACCACCATCTAACCTACACTCCATCTTGCCATGGCACTGTCACACAGCTCTCTTCATTCTGCCATTTCCAACTGCCTCAGTGCTAGCTTCATAATCCACTACCCTTTTGCCTCGAGCCATGACCAGGCCACTGCAAATTTGCACCTGCCTTGCAGTTCACAGCCAAGATGGCTCTGTCTGTTGCACCTTCTGCATTTCATTCCCAGCCATGAACAAATGCCAACTCAACACACAGCACCTGCCGCTTACTCAACCAACTCATAACACGACCAGCCTCCAATGTTCACCACCAATTTCATGCTCTCAATTCCAGCTTGCACATCACTCCATTTCAGCTTTAACCGCAGCCTCAAGTTCAAGACAACAATCAATTCTAGCTCAAACACAGCACCATTGCCATATAACCCTGCAGCTGCATATTGCCAAACACCAGCCTCCACCATAGCACCACAACCATAGCTTCCGCAAACACAACCAAAGTCATGATAGAAATGACCTGAAATTCCAACATTATCATATCCTGTGCAAGCATCAGAGCCACATTCCGCCTGCAACTCCCTCCTTAACCTTCAACCATCTTGCAGCTGTACCAGTTCCAATTGAATCCTTGCCTGAAACTACATCTTTCCATCTCAACCACCAGAACCCATTGAAGACTCATTCTAGTGCCTGAGTTCAAACACCAAGTCTTACTTCACCACAGACCAAGCATTTCATCTTCACAGCATTACAAATCAAAAACCCATTCTTCTTCTGAATCTCACTATCATACACAGCTCCTTCTCTGTGTTGTTCAATCATCATAACATCATTCTTCTTCATCCACAGACCCATAGTTACTCAGCAGCTCTATCTTCTTTTAAACCAACAAAGCCTAATCAATATCAAACAACAACAGCTTCATTCTCTGAATCTCAACCATCACAGATATAGCCCTTTAACATACCTCCAGAAAAAACCATCTCAAGCATTAGCAGACTCGATTGAACAGCGAAAGTGGTCAAACCCATGTTCTTCTTTTCACAAAAATGACTTGATTCCTAGTTTCAATCCATTTACGTTCTTCGTTCAACCGATTTTCTGAGAGTTGCTCGATCTTCTTTCTCTTGGTTTAAGCTCTCGATTTCAGCCAGCAGCCACCAACAGCAGACCCTAATTATATCTCAATCTTCACCATTCGGAGATTCACAGAAACACCATCTCTCTGTATTTGATTCAGACAAACCCTCTCCAATTTCTCTCGATTTCTGATGCAGCCTCTCTCTGTATTTCATTCAGACAAAATGATTGAGAAGTAATTCTCGATTTAGGGTTGGGTTAAATGGGGCGGATTCGGGTGCGGGTGTGGGTCTATGGGTTTCAACATCCATGGACATAACCCATCCATTACCAGCTGATAGCAGCACCACGTTTCTGAATAAGGGCTACCCCAGTTTGGCAGCCCCTTTATCCGTAACCTGTCCTTTCTTTAGTAATCCTCTAATAAAGAGTAGCCCTTAACCTTGGCTGATCTGTGTTTAACACTCCTCAAATTGGGTTGCCCCTTAACCTCAACTGGGCTCCATATATCAATCGCCTGTAAAATGACCTTTTTGCCCTTTTGGCTCAAATTGGGTGCTTTCTTCTTCTTTTCCTCCGTGCGACTCCAAAGTAGCTATAAAACTCAAAACAAGCGTAAAATACATAATTTACAAGAAAAATAGCAAAGAAAGCATAAACTACTAGATAGTAAATTAGGTGTATTATACACCTATCATTTAGGCCACCTTTCGATTTGTTATAGTGCATATGAACCGACCTTAAAATACTATGGAGCAAAAATATACATTCAACTTACTTTTTACAAGATAAAACTTTCTGATAACACATGCAATGCACATGACCTCTACTTGTTAAAAAAAAAAAAACTCTTATTAAACCTAGTTCGAGGCATATGACATTTATTTGAGGCATATCATTTTCTTATCCCAACCAAGAAAAGGGGATGTGGAATGTTTAAAGTGTATGAAAACACAAAATTATCCTTTACACTAACATTAATAATCCTAATAATCTAAAACAAATACAAAATCCTAAATTATTTCTATTAGCAAACTTCAAACAAAATACTAAAACCTAGTATATTTTTTAAATTTTTATTGATAATCAAAAACTAAAACCCAATCCAAAAACCAAATTACTTTCCCTTTTTTTTCCTTTCAAACAATATTTTCGCCAACAAACATTTCGGTTGGTTGAGTAAAATCACTTTAACCTGTTCATTTTAATAATGTTTAAATCAATAATTTAACTGTGAAAATTTGAAATTTCTTTATTTATTAATACTTTCTAAATATCAACTAGAACAGGTTGATTTTATTCGTGTTAGATGAACGCATATATGTACAGATTGTGACACGAAATCGTCCTATGTTGGATGCATCTATCAGCCGATTGTAGAACCTTGTTTGAATTTTCACACAGACTAAGAACCGATTTTATGGGTTATCCAATCTCCCGATTCTTTAAACTTGTTTTGAATTTTATTTTATTTTTAAGTAAGAATCGATGGTTATATGTACATCTTATACGCTGATTGTTTTCCTTTGAAATGCCCATTTTTTTGGATGTTTTTTAAGATAGAATCGGCCTTTAAGGAACTCTCATCCCAAAATTATAAGCTGATTGAAAAGGAGAGGCTGCCAAGTAAACCACCAAATTTTATGTTTGATAGGAGTATGAAATTGTGTAGTACTTTCAACAATCAAAAGATGGGGAAAAGTAAAAAGCTCGTACACACAAGCATTTTGTTAACGAGGAAACTGCACTTGCAGAAAAACCCCGGGACGTCATCCAGATTTGAACACCAAATTGTATTAAGCAGTTACAGACACTAGCCTACTATTAGACTTCAGAGTGGAATATAGTTTAGACTTCATTAACCCTCCAAGAAATTCAAATGCAGTCGTGCTTCTTACGTCTCTTGAACCTCGTCAGGCTTTAAAAATTGATTCCCTTAGATGACGTCCTTTACAACCTAAGAGTTGCTTCAACCTCAATGGAGACTTTTGATACCAATCTTCCTCTAACATATACTCACACTAGTGGAAAATGGGCTATCTAAGACATAATGAAACGACACAAACTATATATCGTGAAATTACAATATATTGTAAGTGTCGTTGACATAAGTCAAAGAATCATTGTATCAAGATTTCTGTTGACTCAGACAACGATACTCACCTTCTCGTTGTTGACTAAAGTCAAGATGTCATTGTTTCAGGACTTTGGTTGACTTTTCGAACGACGTATGAATAATATCTTTTCTTTGGAAGGATATCCCCACCAAACCTTATCTATAAAGAGGGAGAAACGTACATACTATTTTTCTCCGCCTCTATCACGAACTCTCTCTTTCTTCTTCTCCCTCACCTTCGCTGGCCTCTTTCTCCATCTCCTTCTCCCTAACATTCATCTCATAACCAAGACCTCATTACCACCACCACAATCAGTATCTTATTCTTCTTCTCATTCTTATTTCTTTCTTATCAACAGTTAAAGAATCACTGTGGGAACCGTCTCTGACAATCTAAACAACAAATCACATCATTTTGTTCAATCTGTAACAAATTTCTTCAATCTACAAACCCTAATTTGAAACTTTTTGTCTAAGATTCAGGTCAGAATTAGGTTATCATAGTTCACTATTTGAATTTTCCAAGTAATCTATGAAATCTCTATTTTTCCTTATTTTTGTCTTTGGTTTTTTGTTGAGATTAAATCTCTTTTGATTTTTTTCTATTTTGCAAATGTTCAGATTGGATACGGAGAAGAAAAACAGAAAGAAGAAGAAGCGGGTTTTGGTGGTGGTAATGATGAAGAATACTCATCCATGGTCGAACAAGTATGGCATCTCACCAATCTCACAATCTTATCTATGTCATTTCTTTTGATTTTGTGTAGCTTTTAAAACCCTAATTTACGTATATACTGGGTTTTGATTGGGGGCTCAAAGTGTTTATTTTAGGTTTCAAGTTTTTAGATCCTCTGTATTCACAATTGATTTTAATTGGGTTTGTACTTTTTGATCTATTGATTTTAATTGGGTTTGTACTTTTTGATTTATACATACAGAGATGGCTTATTTCAAGCAACTTATTTTATTGGCTTATTGATTTTATTTGAAGTTTCCCTATGGTGAGAAGAACTAAAATCCCTCATTTAAGTGATCTTTGATACTTATTTGTGTTCCTACTGATTCTGACTTGTCTATGATATATTTTGCTCGACGGGTTTCTGTTCATGCACAACAGTTTTTCATATTCGGTCCTTGTACTAGAGGCATCTCAATATATTCGCTTCTTGTGTTTAGCCCGAGAGGCACCTCAATATTCTTGCTTTTTCTAGACCATGTGTGTTTGGTTAACTTAGAAATTTTCTCTATTTTGATTATTATTGTTCATTTATCGCATGCCGAATTTTATGCGTGTACGCCATCAAGTTGTGCGAACCACGTAGAAGTAGTGAATCTTGAAATTAGTTTGCTGATGCATAAGCTTTTACCGTCTTGGTTGTTATGTGCTATGAATGGTTTGCTTTCTTTGTATATATGGATTCGCTAATGAATGTTCATTCTGTATTATTTGCAGGTCCATGAGAGCTTTCCAATGCCAATCGCCTTGTCTCTTCACCAGATTCTGATTCTGCTGCTGCAAATCACCAACAGAGTACTCTTGTCTTCCCAAAAGGAAACCCATTAATTGCCTAGTGTTAAGGCCTTGACATTCTTTAGGCAAGGAACATTCACCATTGATGTTCAGTATGTATCTCTAAAGTATCTGGTAAAGGAGAAAACAAGTACTACAAGAATGATGGTTTGGTATATATCTCTTTGTCTTTTTATGGGATTGTGAGTTAAGCAAGCTATTAGTTCAGCTTATCAAGTTTTTGATGTAGGTCTTAAGTGAAAACTATAATATATATGGAGTTTTTCTTTCCCTGAACTTTGTAGGTGCAGAAGTTCAAGATATTACTCCTCGCAAGGATTTGGTTGAGACACAATTTTTGAGTATGCTTCAGCTTATGAAGGTTGTAAACGCAGAATTTATTGTATGTAGAAAGTATAGTTAGAATGATATTAATATTGTGTTTGTTTATGAGGTTACAAGTTGGAATGATATGAATATCGTGTTTGTTTTACTTGCAGTTACATACATTTGCAAGATTTTCACAGATGTAGTTGTGCAGCGCCAAGTGCCGATAATTGGGGTAGCTCCCTTGCGAATAGCGGTTCGGAAGCTCCATCCATCTGCTGAACACTTCTCAGCTTTACATGTATAGTTTCTCCATTATTGCTTTCTTGCGAAGTGTTACAAAACTGGTTGTAGCAGATTGTTTGGTAGGATCTGTGTACTGTCTTGGTCATTGGCATGTTATTGTAAAGGATGAGTTTCTCATTACTCAAATTTATCTTTGTCCTGGTCTAGTTGCAAAGGTCTGTTGATCACTTAAATCTTCTTTTTATGCTACACTATATGACGTTGTGTTTCATTTACTAAATTTGGGTCTCTGGCATTTACTAAATTTGGGTAGTTAGAGCAAAGTTTTGGGAATTTGCTCAAGGGGTTTTCAAGATAGTCTTTTTTAACTGATTTTTTATGTTACTTTAGTCTTTCATGGGTTTTATTTATAATTGATTTCTTGTTTTGGATTTTGTAGGGACGAGATCCGGGTTTTGCAAACTTGATCTTTTGGAGTGATAATGTCTAAGTTTGGGTTCTCGTGATTATCTATAGCAAAGAGCTGTGTGGCTTGTGAAAACAACTGTTGGGAGACTATTAAGTAAGACTCTAAGAAGCAAATTTGCGCCTGAATTTACATTTACATTCCGTAAACTGAGCTAACAAGTGAACTGACCGGTTGTCAGCCGACACAAAAATAAATTACACTTTCTTACTACTCAAAATATATAATGAAGCAAGGGTAAGAAAGGATGTTCCCACAGAGAGGTCTTGGTTGTCAATATGTTTCGGTTCCCTATAAATAACACCGGGGGTTTTGTGATTTTAATATTATAAACTAAATAAAAGCAAACAATAAAAAGTAAACACGCAAATCAAGGATGAGAAAGTATTGGTTAAGGATTTCGTTTTCATTCACAAACATGTTTTCTACACAATAATTAGAATTGATATTTTAATCTCAACTTTTATCAAAGGCCCTAGAATACCTTGATCGCAAGAATATCCCGCTAATCTCCTCTTGTCATCAACAAACACATTAAAAAATGCGAATATGAATTCTATCTAAAAGAACAACCTAACGTGTAAAAGCACTAATTAAGTTTAATTCCCTAGATGCATTAGGTTCTATGAAATCAGGCCAATCAAAGCAATCGAACGTGTAAAAGCACTAATCCGATTTAACAAAGGTTATGGTTCACATAAGATCATAAGAATATATCACTACAAACTATAATCTTATTTATGCTACTTGCAATCAGGAATTATCACTTTTGTGTATAATAACCCTAATCTATCAATAAAGATGAAAGCAAACTCAATCAATTCGCGACTCGACTAAACAAGCATTCAAATCATGTAACAATATTAATAGTAAATCATAAACGATAATATGAGAGAAAACTAATTTATTGAACAAAAACTCATGTTTGGAAATCCAACTTATTCCATAACCAATAATAAAAACTAGCTCATGTTAAAGGAGTTCATCACAAGAAGAAAGAGAAAAGACTTCATGGTTTCTAAACCCTAGAAAACAAAGTAGAGGCAAAAAGATCATATCCCAAATTCTATCTAAGCTTCCCTATATATAGAGTTTTATAACCTCTTCTTAAAGAAACTAGGAAACCTAGCAAAAATAGGAAAGAGCACCTCCTTGAGAATTGTGTCCCGTGCATCACACCTCGTGCAAAGTAAGTTGCAAACTCTGGCCATTCACACGTCCAAGGCTGGTCATGCAAATTAAAAAGTCGCCTACGTACTGCTTATTGAGCTCGTGCAGCAGCTGTGGAAGCCCAGCCCATTATCGTTCTTGGCTTGTCAGTTATATGGAGTTGACAACCTATTCTCAATTCCATCTTTCCCTCTCGTCTCTACCAGCATCAATCACTCCATGAAAGCCACCATCATTAAACCACAGAATACTCGGTCTCTACATCTTCATTTCAGTCTGTATCACTATTACCAATTCAATCCATCCATGGCAGCAAGCTCCAATACCCGATACCAACTCTCTCCATTGCTGCCATGTTTGCTCGTTCCATCTCTATCATTCACCGATGCCATCATGCAGTCTTCACTTTCAAACCTCCCTGCTCCATCAATCATTCTTCATCGTTACTGGCTAGTTTCAGCCCCTTTCTAACCTTCATCTCAACGTCAACTCCTTCTTCCCGTTCGTCACAACAGCATCACCTAGTCTCGATCTCCTCCTTCACTGCCACTAAACCCAATACCTCTCTTTTCTCGATCGAGTTCTTCTCATGACAACCAGCAGCTCGAGCTCAACGCATCATCAGTTGAAACTCCTCTCTCGACAAATTCTTCCATCACAGTTCCAACCTTCTCGCCTGACATCACCGATCAGCCATCTTTTATCAGTCGGTGGCAACAACCCAAACTCCAGCTCTTCGTCATTGCCTCGAGCTCAATTAACCACGATCAACACAGCATCTCAACTTCCTCCGTCCATCTATCTCCAACCTCGTTCGTTCTCAGTCACAGCGCCGTTATTCATCTACTGCCAAAGACTATCGAGTTCCATCAATATCAGCAGCATCATCACTGCCAACTTCATCATCTTCTGTTCTCATCTCGAGCATCTCTTCACTGTTCATTATCAACACTGTAACTAAACCATCTCCGATCACCTGTAACAACGAATGAACTCAGCACCATCTCGATGGGCTTATCTAACGTCTTTAAGCTCTGTCCAGTTCCAAACTAACTTGAGCTTAACTCTCGCCATCGATACCAACATCCACAGCTCCGAGCTACGTTCTCCATAAATCATCGTCATCATGATGATTAATCAACGGAAGCAGGGATCATTCGTTGCTCGTGTTCAAGCTCTTCTCCTCTTCATGAACCATCCTTCTTATCACTGCCAATGGCAACGACTCCTTCGATATTCATGGCCATCAATAGAAGCAAACGACCATTCCCTGGAAGCAACCATGTTAACACCATTAATTCTGCTGCCATACTCGAGTATCATTAACAGAGAATAATCTCTTGTATATCCAACCCATATCACGTCAATATATCGAATCGAACCCAAGTATCCGTCGAGTTCTTCTTTTGAGCTAGGGAAGAAGAAGTGGCATCCCCTTAACAATTGACTTGACTGCCTTTAGCAGTTCCTTTGTAACAGGACACCCCTTAACAGGATGACTGCCCCTTAACATACGGTGGGGTGGAAATAGCACTTGGCCTAGAAAATGACCATTTTACCCTTTTGGTCTTCCAACTCCTTCTTTTGCCCATAACTTCTTCATACGAGCTCTGAATGACTCCGTTCTTTCGCTATTGCCTTCGTCTTCTCGTCCTCTACAAAATGATGAGAAGGAATCCAAGATTTGGGCGAGTTCCGCTTCTTTTTGATCCAAATGACTCCATTGCACCTAATAAACTCAAAAGCACACATAAGATACATAATTCACAAGAAACTCGCAAAGAAAGCATAAACAATAGATATAAAATTAGGTATTTTACAACACCTATCAAATTCCCCCACACTTAAACTTTGCTAGTCCTCGAGCAAATCAAACAAAACAATTCTAAAGCATACATACAACTCCGTGTCGTCGAGGCTACGGTCACTTTTAGCATAAATAACAAGCCTTTAAACCCCTAGGTGTCCCTAGTGGACGAGTTATAGTCTCGTGAGGGTTTACTAGAGATATACCCACAAAACCTACTTTTCCAACTTACTAGTTCTCCGTAATGATAGCATCCAAGCGCTAAGAAGACATAGAAATTCTGCACACTAGTCATAAGAAGTTAGACACATAAATGAACACAATCTCATCCTTAAAAGTTGAGAGAGAAATAACCATCCCTTCTCGAAAGAAATTCGGGTTTGGAGTGATCTAAAGTCTCGACTCTTCCTCACAAGAAAGGGTTTTATGATATTGCTCTCAATAATAAACAGCTTTTTATGGGTCACACATGTGTCCAGGTAGGAATGAAGAGAGAATCCTGCGAAACATTGAATGGTAGGAAGGCTTAACCCTCCGAAATATTTTAAAAACCCACATCTTTTATTCATTTTTGAAAACCCATTTTTCTGACGATCTCTAAGAAAGGAAATCAACCACTTAACGAAGGTGGGAATATGCTTACTTACCTCGTTATCCGTTCGGCGTGCAGCTAGCACCACTCTCACAGCATCCATAGAAACGTCTTCGGTCTTCAACTCTTGATGATAACTCTTGAACTTCGTAGAATCTTGACAATATGATTCTTTCCTCTAATTTCTTGTTGCTTGAAACTTCATTATAGATATTCCTTCTTCCCTTGGCTTAATTGAAAGAATAAAAAAAACTAAAAAGGAACTATACAAACCCAAAATATGATACAATGAATTTTTCTTGTCTCTTTTTTTTTTCTCTTTTTCTTTTTTCTTTTTATTTCCTTTTTTTTCTTTTTTTTTATATATATATACATTTTTTTTTCATGAGACAAGAAAAATAAATACAAAATAAAAATAAAAATAAAACAAAATAATAAAAACTATTAACGAACCTAAAAATTTTCTCTTGTCTTTTTTTTTTTCATTTTTTTTTTTTTCGTTTTTTTTTTTTTCGTTTTTTTTCGTTTTTTTTTTTTCTTTTTTTTTTTTTTTTTTTTTTTTTAAATTTTTTTTTTTTTTTTTTTTTTGAACAAGAGAAATAAACACAAACTGAACATACAAATAAAAATAAGTACAAATGGCCATGGTGTAAGTATTTTACCGCATGATTCTTCACAACTTGTATGTCTCGATATCATAAACTTCTCGAACTCTCATCCTTGATAATTTTCACTCTTGTACAATAGTCAAAATTCTGCTCCTTGTCTTGTTGCTTTACTTGAATCTAAAATCTGCTCATTTTTGTATTGTTGCTTGTAAACCTTGAACTTCTTCAACTTTCCTTCGAATTTGTGATGCTCCTCTTGTTGATGATGATGGTGTTTCTATGGACCTGTTGGTGTAGAGAGAGATAAGGTGGATGGTGCTAACTGCGAACAAGATTACAAGTGGTATGTAAGTTAGCAATTCGATGTCACCATCATGATTGATAAAAATAGCACTCAAGAGATCAAAATAGTGCTTCTATGGTGGGAGGTTGGGCAGCTCACCATTCTGCCCAGAATTAACGTACGGTGACACACACTCTAAAAGCACATATTTAGACAGGTACAAAGAATTGAAGGTCGGTGCCTCACATGATGTAACATGGGTAGTCTCCACTATAGGGGATCACTACTCTAATACCGAATTCAGTCTGCACCTTATTTGCCATTGGCATGGTTAAATCCAACTTTAACTCTCATACAATTAAGAAACCCGATCATTTTCTCTGTCATCTCTAAGTTCAGTCACTCTTATGAGATTCTCGATGTAATCTTAGCGACATGTATACTATGTGACTCTAAACTAACCACAAGTTGGATTTTTCTTATTCACTAATTTACACAAAAAGTTGAAAAATGTCAAAAATTTACAACGCAAATGCTTAACCACTCCCCCACACTTAAACTTTACATTGTCCTCAATGTAAATTGAATCGTCCAAAGAAAGTCAAGGTGGGAAATCTTATAACAATATGCGACAAGAAAAAGTAAAAACAAGAAAAGAAAAATAAAAGATAAGAGATACAAAACCTATGGGTTGCCTCCCATTTAGCGCTTGGTTTAAAGTCGTCAGCCCCGACTATATCCTTGCAAGATTCATTCCCCATATACCAACAATCTGAAAAGTTGGGGATCCTTCCATATAACTTGTTTTGCAAACACTAGCTTCACACAAATATTAGTAATATAAAACAGAAATGAAGCTATTAACCGATAAAAGTTTCCCCCACACTTATTGTTGTCCACACTTGGAAGTGTATAAAGAATATAGAAGTCGGGTACTTCCACGGTTTCTTGTTCCATAACCTGCATAGTTTGAGAATCAAATATCTCTAATGGCGGAAAACGAGAAACAAAGTCATTCAACAATATTCTCAAAGCACATACATTCAAACCAATAAGAGGTAAAGGAGAAGAAATAATATGTAACGGGTTAGACAAACCTATCACAATCTCTTGTATCACGGAATCCTTTTCATCCTTGAAAAACTCAAGTGAATTATTCACCTCTTTATATCATGGTCCTCTATCAAACCTTGCAACCATTCTTCGTCCGTTTCTGCCTTAACCAAAGTCTCGACATAAACATCATCATTACAATCATTTACAAGTTCAATTGGGTCTTCCACAATAGTGGTCATAACGGTCACATTCTCAACATACTCCTCTTCATTAGACTCAAACCTTGTTGCAAGAAAGTTTGGTAACACACTAGTTTCATCATACTCAAGTACCTTTTGAATAGGTGTTTGATCATTATAAAGATCAAGAGTTGAGTCAACTACCCTAGTGTCATCAAATATTTCCAAAGGTTGGTCCTTTTCAACACAATCAACTTTACCGCAAAAAGACTCCATTGTACATTCCTCGGGGATGCCACCATAAATTGGTTCAAACGATGTATTTTCATAATAATCATCACTATCATAGTCAACATAAGATTGGCTACCACTTCCCAAAGATTGGTCTTTCGCAGAATTTTGCATGTCCTCTTTGTATTCTTCAATGCCTTGTCTTAAAGTGGGAACACCTTTTTGAAGCTCTTGGAGTGATCCATCCAAATTTTGAAAATAGTGTTCCATTTGTTGGTAAAGCTCATTCGACAAAGAAAAAGTAGAATTACTTACTTCAGTATTGCTAGGCCAATTATATTCCCTTTGAATGGGTGGATGATCATAACTACGATCAGAAATTGGGCCAAACATACTATGAGCACATTCGATCGATGAAATTGGTTCCACGCTGGGTTGTCCACAAACTGACTCCATGCTGACCATAAATTGTTGCATTTCATCTACCAAACTAGAAGAAATATTAATAAGAGCACAAGTATCATCCCCTCTTTGTGGTTGCTCACTTACATACCCACCATAAGAAGGTTGAAATGTATGAGAACAACTAAAAGGGTACGTGGAGTATGGACCATAACCAAAGGATTGGTTTTGATTGTACTCCCCGTAAGGGTGATAGTTGTCATATTGTTGAGGTTGAAAGCCGTATTGATTGCTCCAATATGCTCCGTCCATAGAAATTGGTACCTGAAACGAGATTCTCAAAACTCGGTTAAGAACCAAAGAATAAGAAAAAGTAAAACAAAACTAAAAACAAAAATAAGAAACCAAAACAAGTGACAACCGCTGCCTCCCCGGCAACGGCGCCAAAATTTGGCCGGTTGTCAGCCGACACAAAAATAAATTACACTTTCTTACTACTCAAAATATATAATGAAGCAAGGGCAAAAAAGGATCGTTCCCACAGAGAGGTCTTGGTTGTCAATATGTTTCGGTTCCCTATAAATAACACCGGGGGTTTTGTGATTTTAATATAATAAACTAAATAAAAGCAAACAATAAAAAGTAAACACGCAAATCAAGGATGAGAAAGTATTGGTTAATGATTTCGTTTTCATTCACAAACATGTTTTCTACACAATAATTAGAATTGATATTTTAATCTCAACTTTTATCAAAGGCCCTAGAATACCTTGATCGCGAGAATATCCCGCTAATCTCCTCTTGTCATCAACAAACACATTAAAAGATGCGAATATGAATTCTATCTAAAAGAACAACCTAACGTGTAAAAGCACTAATTAAGTTTAATTCCCTAGATGCATTAGGTTCTATGAAATCAGGCCAATCAAAGCAATCGAACGTGTAAAATCACTAATCCGATTTAACAAAGGTTATGGTTCACATAAGATCATAAGAATATATCACTACAAACTATAATCTTATTTATGCTACTTGCAATCAGGAATTATCACTTTTGCGTATAATAACCCTAATCTAGCAATAAAGATGAAAGCAAACTCAATCAATTCGCGACTCGACTAAACAAGCATTCAAATCATGTAACAATATTAATAGTAAATCATAAACGATAATATGAGAGAAAACTAATTTATTGAACAAAAACTCATGTTTGGAAATCCAACTTATTCCATAACCAATAATAAAAACTAGCTCATGTTAAAGGAGTTCATCACAAGAAGAAAGAGAAAAGACTTCATGGTTTCTAAACCCTAGAAAACAAAGTAGAGGCAAAAAGATCATATCCCAAATTCTATCTAAGCTTCCCTATATATAGAGTTTTATAACCTCTTCTTAAAGAAACAAGGAAACCTAGCAAAAATAGGAAAGAGC
Source organism: Papaver armeniacum (assembly GCA_023531295.1). Lineage (NCBI taxonomy): Eukaryota > Viridiplantae > Streptophyta > Magnoliopsida > Ranunculales > Papaveraceae > Papaver > Papaver armeniacum. Next base: position 193,273 of record JAJJWW010005611.1, on the reverse strand, counting down.
ACCTCTTTGAGAATTTTGTCCCGTGCATCACACCTCGTGCAAAGTAAGTTGCAAACTCTGGCCATTCACACGTCCAAGGCTGGTCATGCAAATTAAAAAGTCGCTTACGTCTCGCTTATTGAGCTCGTGCAAAGAAATTTGTGGAAGCCCAGCCCATTATCGTTCTTGGCTTGTCAGTTATATGGAGTTGACAACCTATTCTCAATTCCATCTTTCCCTCTCGTCTCTACCAGCATCAATCACTCCATGAAAGCCACCATCATTAAACCACAGAATACTCGGTCTCTACATCTTCATTTTAGTCTGTATCACTATTACCAATTCAATCCATCCATGGCAGCAAGCTCCAATACCCGATACCAACTCTCTCCATTGCTGCCATGTTTGCCCGTTCCATCTCTGTCATTCACCGATGCCATCATGCAGTCTTCACTTTCAAACCTCCCTGCTCCATCAATCATTCTTCATCGTTACTGGCTAGTTTCAGCCTCTTTCTAACCTTCATCTCAACGTCAACTCCTTCTTCCCGTTCGTCACAACAGCATCACCTAGTCTCGATCTCCTCCTTCACTGCCACTAAACCCAATACCTCTCTTTTCTCGATCGAGTTCTTCGCATGACAACCAGCAGCTCGAGCTCAACGCATCATCAGTTGAAACTCCTCTCTCGACAAATTCTTCCATCACAGTTCCAACCTTCTCGCCTGACATCACCGATCAGCCATCTTTCATCAGTCGGTGGCAGCAACCCAAACTCCAGCTCTTCATCATTGCCTCGAGCTCAATTAACCACGATCAACACAGCATCTCAACTTCCTCCGTCTATCTATCTTTAACCTCGTTCGTTCTCAGTCACATCGCCGTTATTCATCTACTGCCAAAGACTATCGAGTTCCATCGTATCAGCATCATCATCACTGCCAACTTCATCATCTTATGTTCTCATCTCGAGCATCTCTTCACAGTTCATTATCAACACCGTAACTAAACCATCTCCGATCACCTGTAACAACGAATGAACTCAGCACCATCTCGATGGGCTTGTCTAACGTCTTTAAGCTCTATCCAGTTCCAAACCAACTCGAGCTCAACTCTCGCCATCGATACCAACATCCACAGCTCCGAGCTACGTTCTCCATAAATCATCGTCATTATGATGATCAATCAACGGAAGCAGGGATCATTCGCTGCTCATGTTCAAGCTCTTCTCCTCTTCATGAACCATCCTTCTTATCACTGCCAATGGCAACGACTCCTTCGATATTCATGGCTATCAATAGCAGCAAACGACCATTCCCTGGAAGCAACCATGTTAACTCCATTCTGCTGCCATACTCGAGCATCATTAACAGGGAATAATCTCTTGTATATCCAACCCATATCACGTCAATATATCGAATCGAACCCAAGTATCCGTCGAGTTCTTCTGTTGAGTTAGGGAAGAAGAAGTGGCATCCCCTTAACAATTGACTTGATTGCCTTTAGAAGTTCCTTTGTAACAGGACACCCCTTAACAGGATGACTGCCCCTTAACACACGGTGGGGTGGCAATAGCACTTGGCCTAGAAAATGACCATTTTACCCTTTTGGTCTTCCAACTCCTTCTTTTGCCCATAACTTTTTCATACGAGCTCTGAATGACTCCGTTCTTTCGCTATTGCCTTCGTCTTCTCGTCCTCTACAAAATGATGAGAAGGAATCCAAGATTTGGGCGAGTTCCGCTTCTTTTTGCTCCAAATGACTCCATTGCACCTAATAAACTCAAAAGCACACATAAGATACATAATTCACAAGAAACTCGTAAAGAAAGCATAAACAATAGATATAAAATTAGGTATGTTACAACACCTATCATGAACCTTGCAAAATTTCTCTTGTTCGGATAGTAATTTAATTTTTACATGATACCAATATTAGGCACATCAAGCACTCCACTGAAATTGGATAGTATAAGGAGGTTGGTGAAACGTAAGCCAGGAAAGCCTCTTAAGGATGGAATGGATGCCAATACACATGCTTCTCCAAGTAATGTACTCTACTCTCTTTGTAAAAATGGTATTTCTCCATTTATCTTTGCGTAAGGTGATCTTTTGCTTCTGTTCAATGTTAATTAGTGCGTATATTCTTTGTAAGTCCATGAACCCTTCAAATAAAGTTGAATACGTCTTAGAGTTCGGCGAAGCTAAATCCCGGAAAGCCTCTTAAGAATGGAATGGATGCCCACACATATGTTTCTCCAAGTACCTTACTATACTCTCTTTGTAAAATGGCATTTATCTATTCATGTTTGTACGGGATGACTTTGCTTCTTTCCAACTGATGTTCCATGTTCATTATTTTGTATCTTCTATGTTTTTCCCATATTGCAAAGGCTATTCCTGGTCATTGGGTTTGTTTCTTTGTAGAAGGATCTTCCAAACCTACCAAGACCTGTAACAACAATGATGACAGTGTGAAGAAAATTTTTGTTTGTGTTGATCCAAGTTACCTTGACACTTTTGGACATGCTCATTCTGCGTGGTGTTTTGGTGCAATAACGACCTTGTAGACAATTCAAGGGACCCACTATTTTATAGCCTTTAATCTGATGCTTGTGAATTATTGCTTATGGTTGCTGCTGCCGCATTGGTGTTAATGTGTACCAGACGGTTGGAAGTTGCTTCCTTTAGACAAGTACCATGGCTACTTCTTGTACATGCAAAAGCAATTACTGGTAGAGGTGAATACCTTGTCCTTGACCAATAGAGAGTTTCAAATTTCGTGTCTTGCGTACACTCTTGCTATGTTTATTAAAACCTAATAGTTTCTAACTTTCTATTGCAGGAAAATCATAGTAAGAGAAGACACTTGGTCGTAGTGGAGCGACAAGTGACAACAGTCTACAGAAGTAGAAGGAAGCTCAATGATAAACGGTAAGTTCATATTTACCTAGAGCCTTATTTTTACTGGGACATGATCATGTTATTAGTCGCATTGCCCAAGGAAATAATAATTCCAATTATTACTAGTTTCTAGATCATTGTTTATATGTCTTATATGCCACTACTGGCTTCATTAAACATTGATAAATCATGCATATTGCTTATCATTCCAGAATGCAGACACATAATCTCAAACAAATATATACCTTGTTTAACAATTTTACGTTCTTCTTTATTAAGGTGTTCTGTGTGGATGTTAATTGTTAAGTTATGACCTCTTTGTTCTAATGCTCAAACTTATCTTTTCTACAAGTACTTGCAAGTTCTGAATCGGGCAGGTCAGTTCATCTTTTTGCTGGTTTTTGCTACAGTTTGTGTTTATTAGGTTGTTCTGCACTAATTGTAAGAAAGCATTATCCTTTTAGAGTTTGTGTGAATTCGGTATTTTCCTAGATTTTTTTTTTTTTTTTTTTTTGTATTTTTGAGCATCTTTGTAAACTGAATTCAAATGTGTATTGAACTTATAGATTGTTTTTGTACAGAATTTGAAAGTTTGGTTGAATGGTGAAATATGTCGTCTTATAAGTATATGAAATTGTAAATTGATTCCAGCAGAATTCCGGTGTAGTTTGAGTTTCAATTTAGGGTAATTTGAGTTTTGAATCAGAATTTTTTCATCCCAGTCAGAATGGCTGCAACCAGTCAGCCAAAACTGACTCGTCTTTTTTTTAATATTAATATAATCAGATGTACGACGTAATCCAGGTGTCATACCTAGCGACAACCTGAGTGTATCGCAAATCTGAGTCAACTAGAAAGTGTCGTTCCAGAAAAAGACACTAAATCTACGGCACTTTCAGAGGCATTTCGAAAATGTCGTATAACTCGTTAATACGACACTTTCGAACTATCTTAAAATGGCCTTTTTCCACTAGTGATCATATTTGGTTTCCCTTTAGATCGAATAAATCAAGGCTTGGAAATCGATTTGCAATAGAAAAAAGCTAGCAAACCTCAAAAATTTGGAACACTAACACTCAGTTAGTTAAGAAGCCCGGATTATTGACTACCTCTCAAGAATAATCTTAAATGGATCAATAAAGAAGAGTTTTAGATATCTATCTTGCGGAATCACAAAGTATGAGACGATGAGAACTTTGTGATTTTTATCTATCTCATTCCCGGAGAAGATTGACGAAACCTCCACAAACAAAAAGAACAAGATCAGGATACACAACTATCAAGGAAAAGATGGTCGGACCAGGCTTCACGAATCCCTATGTGAAGTCTTTAAATCGTAAACCTAATTATGTTTCTCAGAGGAAACCTAGATTAATAGAGGACGACTCTATCAAACAAGTAGGACACAGAAGTGTCAGGGATTAAATTTCCAATTGTTTGAGTCTCTATTTATAGACTTTCAAGGTTGCTTTGAATTCAATCTAAGATAACTTGAGAATCAAGCGAACACTTTCTCATTTTAGATGAAACTCTTGTTAGGAGTTCATGTAAGCATGTGAGAAGCTTGTCTTGAAATTACATAGAAAAAAATATACACTATGGTCCAGTGTACCGAAACCGTGTATTTTGAAATTTCATGGCAAGTATGCCTTATGAACATATAATCATAATAGTGTTCATTAACACTGAAGACTTGAATGATCATGATACACAAACACAAAGTGATTTAGTGATCAAAGATGTTTTAAATGTGTTCATGAGAGTTTTACCAATGCTATATATATTTGTGAAAATAGTTTATGAGCATGTGCTTAATTCGTACTGGGTAGGTATGTGTAGGGATACACATACCTATGAACCAGTTCATGAAATCAGGGAGCTAAGGTACGCGTACCGGGTTTGCATACCCTTAAGCTATTCAGAACTCAGGCCCTTGGGTTACGGGTATTGGGTATGCATACCGCCCCATTTACGAATTTTTCAGAACCTTAGGGTACGCGTACTAGGTATGAATACCCACCTTGTTCCGGAGCTCAGTTGACTAGGGTATGCATACTGGGTATACGTACCTACCTTATTTACAAATTTAGTAGATCCGAAAACTATTTTTTTCATGTTTTGAGACATTCCCAATTTACATAGATATAAAATTCCATTGCTTAGGCAATTTCCAAATGATCCGTTTGAAGAAAAAAAAAAATAGTTCTTGAACAATAAATTGTTTTGAACTAAGATTGCTAAGGATATTTTAACATCTATTGCTTGTTTAATATTTCGAGATTTTTAACAAGACAGACTTGACTCAAAAAAATTTCTTTGTAATATTAAATCTACTAGAAGTCATGCGACATACTCTCATATAGATAGAATGGTTCAGTCTTCACATACCTCTTTGTCGATGGAGATCTCCAAATGTTTTCGTTTGATCTTCAGTCTTCATTCTTCGAGGGTTATCCAGTGATATCTGATACTCAAATACAATACTATAATCTAGTTCGAGACTTGACTTAAGTAGGCTAGAAATCAAGATATAGTTTTGTGCATCTAACATTGACAACAAGCTTGAGATAGTAAAACCTGCGAGTTTGACCAAACATTGCTCTAACAATCTCCCCCTTTGTCAATTTTAGTGACAAAACTATAAATACATATGGATTCAAAATAAATAGATCTTTCAGCTCAAAATCCATCATGCTTGATTTCCTTGGTTCTTCAACATCGTCTTGAATTCTTCGTTCTTCAAGTTCTTCTATGGTTCCGCATATGATCGTTTCAGCTCATTTGTTATTGAAGATCTATAGCGATAACAACTTATGAGAATACTCGGTTAGAGCTTTTGTAGAATGATTGTAGTTGCAGGAAATCCTACACTACACCCCTCACAATAATCCACACAACTAAGACATTTTAAGATGAATAACAATGATATTATTGATTAATTCTTTGAATGTTTTCAAGATAAGATAAGAAAGAGCTAAAGAAATTACAATCACCACACACTTTCTCTCTCCTAATGACTTGTCTAACACTCTCCAAAAGATCTCTCCCACAACAGGTTTATTCAACTCTTTATATAGGGTAATACACAATGGATGACAACTAAAGTCATCCTTTATTTTCAGGAATGACTTGCGAAATATCGCAAGTGTACAAGTATTCATTCTCGCAGCTCTCCTAAATTTCGCTAGGTCTTCACACCTTTCTCATGTTTTGTCTGTCGTCATTCATTGCGTCATTTATATTACTCTTTTGCGACGCCCTCGCAATGTTATTATTTATTGATCCCGCGAAGTATTGATGTCGCGATATTCTGATCCTACAGCTTTCCTCTTCTCATGTCTTCTCTGCGAAGAGGAGAATGTCATGAGAACTAGTATTTTGAAATGCCGCAACTGCTCATCTTTATCCGTTACAATCCCGTACTTTTATATGGAATTTATAATTCATGTTTTTTCTTCCACTCTTTTCTTGACACGTCTCTTTCAACCGTTTTTTCTTGACCACTCACGTCCCCTCTCGCATTAAATGCATTTGTCTTCTCGAGAATTCTTCTCTCTATAAATAGTTTTCTCAGCCTCCTCTTTTTCTTTTTTACTTTTTCTCTGCAACTTATCTTCAACTTTCTTCTTCCTCAATTTGCGTTTCTGCACTTCTGCTAATGTAAAACTTCCTTTTCTTCTTTCTCTTGATCTTTGATTCTCTAATCATTCCCATACTCTAACAATGGCTCCATCTGGTCGTAAATATGAAACCCTTTTCGATGAAACTCAAAAGAAATTACAAGAGAAAGGTTTCACCTTGTCTACTATTCCCAATCAAGAATCTTCATCTATTCTTTCTGCAAAATTGTTTACTGATCATCAATGTGATGGTCAGAAAATCATAATCTCGCTAGGTCAAATCCTCACAGGTCTTCCCATTCCCCTATACGATCCCGAACTGCCCTTGTTCTATGAGATCCTTGCTCATGAGAAATTCTCGCGAGCTATTTATCAATTAAGTGGTGATTTCATCCGCTTAATGCTTGAATTTGCCAATCGCGACGCTGGTAAGGGATCTCTACATCCTGATAACGTTAAAGATCCTAACTTCGCAAGTTTAGAGATAGTCGCTGCAAAATACACTGTAGAAAACTTCTTTGAAAATTATGAAGTAATAAACATGAAAAATGATAAGTCTCGCTGGGGTGCCCGATTGAAAAGGAAAGAGAACGTTTCCGACGATAAGATACTCATGCTAGATATTGACTGGCATTCTGGCAAGAACAACGTTCCTCGATACTCCAAAGATGAGAGGTGGTATGTCTTTCCACTATTTTGGAGCGGACCTTACATTTATGGTTCCAATATACTCCCTGCGAATCTCGCAAATTATCAGCCCTGGGTATTTAATTGGCCCGAAAAGGCAAAAGAGGTATATTTCCTAATTTTTACTTATTTTACACTCTTCACTCCCTCTTATATCTAATCTTGCGATTTTTTTTTTTTTTTTTTTTAGATCATCAAATTAAGAAAGAGCTACAAAAGAAATCCAAGAGCGAGTACTCTGGATATACTTCGTTCAATCACGGATGAAGTAAGAAATATTTTCCATTATTATTTTTAACAATATTGTTGCATGTTTCTTATCTTCATTCGTGTGCGAAGGTTGGCGTTGAAGAAATTGACATTCCTAAAGCTGCGAAGGCTAAAGGCAAGAATAAAATCACTCTTCGCAAGGATAAATCTTCTGCTCCATCTTCTAAAAAACGGAAAATCCATTCCATTTCTCACTCTAATTCCCAAACTAGCGAGAACTCTGATGAAGATAATAATGAGGTTGATGCTTCTTTTGCGAAGGAGAATCATTCAGTCGAATCTGCTATGGCGCAATTGTCTAGTGTTTTCTCTGATTCTATGCAAGTTTTAGGAGATGATCGTTTTTCTGCTACTTGCGAAGCTCTCGCAAATATTTGCGATGCCCCCGCTAGTGGATAATGACTCTTTTCGTGGAGTTTCTCGACAATGACTCCCGCTTTCTTAAATGCACTTAATGCCTTGGTATGTTCTTATTTCTTTATTTCTTTGTGATTTCGATTATAAACCTTATCTTAACAATTTCTTTACTTTCCTTTATAGTCTGGGAGAGCTTCCTTTGTTGTTGCCTCAGACCTCGAGAAAAGACGCAACAATCTTGAAAAGAAAAATCTTCAACTTAAGGAGAAGAACAAAGAACTATAAATTGAAGTTGCGACATCTCGCAAGAAGGATGAAAAAATTCAACAATTGGAAGTTGAGTCTTCTACCCAGAAGGACAAAATATCTACTCTTCAAAGTGCTAATCAGCAACTTTATGGTATAACACCCTTCTCTTTTCTTCATTTCTACTTTGTCATTTATTTCTCTTTGCCTGACCTATCATTTTCGCAGACATTTATAATCTTTCTGACGAAGCCATCCTTCTCCACTCATTCCCTGAACCTATGGATGATGATGCTCTTCTCGCTCATCTCAATGAATCTTTAAGTAGTTCTTCAAACAAGATTAATTCTCTCTCATTAAATGAACTTCAAACCAAATTTCATCTCTTAGAAATTGAACATAGATCTAGTTTAGGTTTAGCCAACCGATTTAAACGTTTATATCTTAGCTCCCAAGAGAATAATAATATTCTAAGGAAGAAAATTAGCAGCCTTATAGATGATAAGGATCACATTGCTAATCAAGGTGCACAAGCATTAGCGAAGTTCCAAAAAAACCCTTCTTGAAGTCCAAATTGAACGAGATGAATCTCTTCACCAAAACGCCATACTTAATGAGCGAGAAAATCAAATTCGTTCACTCCTTGTCATAAATAATGATGATGAATTCACTTGGGCTGCGAAAGTTCTAGATAATGCCGAGAAATAACTTAGGTGTTAATGTCACCTCTTCATGCTGATCATACTGCCTTGGTTAAAAATATGATTTAAAACGAGAGAAGGTTGTTAACTTGTTCTTCTTTATTTTACCATTTTTTTTTATGAAATCGCTATTAAGTTCTTGACTCATTATCATTCATTCGCAGAAGGCTTCCAGAAGAGATATCAAACAAGGATTGAAGAACTTGAATCAAAAAGAACAACTTGCAAAGAACCTTTCTCTTCGCAACGACAAGTATTCCATGTTGAAGAAGCAATTACAAGCTACTTGTAGCGAATTTCAACAATAATGATGTTCGTTTTCGCAATCAAACTATTAAGACAGGTTTGCGATGACCACAGATTCCTCATTCTTCATCCTTGTCTTCTTGATGAAATTCCTGAAGATATACCTTCCTTTGATGTTTCTGATAGTGAAGCTAGCGAAGAGGAAGAATCTGATAAAGAATCTGATGACAAAGAAGAATGAACTGAGAGATAGCACAATTTTCCTTTTTCTCTTCTTGTGATTGTTTATGGGTGAAAACTATTCCTGTATAATTTGGTAATTTGGGGTGTGGATGAGGAATGAATCTAATCCTTAAACAAATGCACTGCGCGGTGAGTGCTTGTAGATTCGAGAGATCAATCTGTGCAAGTCCGGCCTAAACCAAGAAATGGCCGTTCCAGACTTGTTTCGGTCACAAAGTGAAGGAGATGGGGTTGATCTTAGGGAGGGAAGCGAATAAGGTGTTGAGATTGTGAAGGTGTTGGCTTGCTTATGACTTGTAACAGAAAGGTGAGCAGGCTTGTGATTGATACAAGCAAGCTCTGGGTGTTTGAATACGTTTTGTATTAACACTTGGTTTTCTGTCTCGTCTGGACTTGTGTTGTTGTTTGAAATAGGGCGGAGAACCTATTTATACAAGTCATTGAGCCTTATTCACGTCTCTCGTGGGAAGTGGAGGAAGTAGAGTGATGGAGTAGTGGAGTTGTGCGTTGGTGATACACGACCAGCCTTGCCCACTTCTCCCTGTTCATCTCTAACCATCCATGACTTCCTAACACGTTCTTGTGATGGCGTGTTGCACGCCGCACGCCGTAAACCGCCAGACCAATACCCCGTATGTATCCCCGGTTTGTGACATGATTGATGTTCTGAATGTGTGGATCGTGGATCCACGAAAGATAGCATGTAATGCTTTGAATTGAATAATCTGCGCTATTCGGAAGTCGATACTTGTGAAGTATCATGTGTATTTTATGCAGTATCGCATTATGGTGTGGTAAAGTGATGGGTAATGACGCCTCACTAACCAAATAACTCCCGACCCGTGGTTGTATAACCAAGATGGTGAAGTTGGACGGATGAGATGATCTTTGAGACACTCATCTCGCGGCCGTTAATGAATATTAGGGTTTTTGAAGAGGTGCGCAAGCATCACTCTTCACTTGGTCGAAACCAAGCATGGAAAGGGATTTGGAGAGGACCGACCGGGCAAGTGTGTAGACAAAGATGCCAGTGTGCACGTCCATACCTCACTGTCCCATGAAGGCGCGATCTAGGCCACTCAATTTGACCTAAAGTTGAGTGGTTAAGATCGGTTTGCGGCAGAAATCCATTGCCGCAAAGGAGTTGGAAACCGCGTGACATCCCTAGTTTGGGCACGCGTTTCAAGACGACCCATCTTGGTCGGTCTAGGTCGATCATACCAGCGTGTAGGTGGTAGGCTGGGTGTTCACACCTATACCGACTATCCCATGAAAACGTGATCTAAGCCACTCAAATCGTCCGGTGAAGTTGAGTGGTCGAGATCAGTTTGCAATTTGAGAAGTGTAACCACGCAAGTTTGGGTGGACGGTTTGGGATAACCAGGCATGGTATGCCTTGGCCGACCACGTGAAGAGATAGATGGGCCCACGGTGGTCATGCTTTGGTATGACCGGGACTGTTTAATCTAATCTCGGACCCTCCATCCGTGCCGAGAAGATGGACGCTCATGATGCTCAAAACCCTAATTACGGGTTTCAAAGCCGCGTGTCACTCCTTGTTTGGGCGTATGAATTTGTTACAACCATGCGTGGTTGGTCTTGACCGATTGGTCAAGTGTGTAGGCGGGCCCACGGTAATCGTGTTGATATGCTCTGGGCCCTTTGAGTCTACATCTACACCCTCCATCTATACCTGCGAAGATGGATGGTTGAGACTATTTTGCGACACATGTAATATGCCGCAAACCCTAATTTAGGTTTTTCGTCCATAATGCTTGGTATGAACGGTTTCTTGGCAAGCTAGGCCAATGACCGACCATGCGGGGTCGGCCGTGGGTATTCCATACCGCTTGGGGGTGATGGAATTGATCCGGGGTCATCCAATCATGCTTATGGAGTTGGATGATCTGTGATCGGATCATATCCTGGACGATATGGTCGGTCCGGATGCTCAATCGGCTAGTATAACACACCGAGAGGGGCTCAATCGGGCTAGTATAACACACCGAGAGTCACCATGCGGGTATTTCGTACATGGTTTCATTATAGTGCTTGGAGGTTCGTGTTACTCTATAAGAGTAACACTCGGTCGTCATGACACACCGATAATGAGTACTTTGGAAATACAAAGGCCGATATGAAATTCACAGGAAGGGATTGTTGCCACATGCTCCAACCTGGAGGAATTTCATGTATTCACAGAATGGGATTGTTGCTACATGCTCCATTCTTGGTGAATTAAGTGAGGGAGTATCCAACACTTATAAATGGCTTTATCTTTTACAAGATGTCAAGCATAATTTTTCCGTTTTTACAAATTTAACCTTGAACGAAAATCCACCATCAACATTAAGTCCCCTGCCTAGCACATAATGGTTACACTATTGTGTGGTAGGCATGAGATGGTGACATACATATGTGAGAAAGATAGGATAAAAGGAGTTTACCCGGAAGAGTGTTGGCCGACCGCTAGTTTCCCACGCCGTCACGCTTGTATGGAATCCCTTGGTGGGGCCGGTTTCTTTCTTTGGGTATTTGAATCAAAAGAGGAAACCAAATAAGGGAGGAATCCTTCTTCTATTGGGATTCTTCTAATTTTTTGTCTATAAAAGAGACAAAACCCTTTTCCTTTTTTCCTCACGAATTTTTTTTTTTTTTTTTGTTTGCTGCTCGTCCGCAACCTTGCTGCCGCCCTACCAACCGTCGTTGCCGGAGTTGCTTGTCGTTGCCGGAGTTGCTACCGTGCGCCGCCGTCCGTCCGAGGTTGGTTTTTTTTTTTTTTTTTTTTTTCAAAGTTGATACGTCAATATTTTCTAGAATTGTTTAGTAAAACAACCCGTGAATCCATGATCATGTTGTTTTTGCTTCTTTCCACCATTGCATGCAAAACTAACCTCTTAGATTATAGCTTGGGAAGAGACCTTGGCTTGAATTTCGTAAACATAATTCCCACGATCATGAGAAAAACCGTGTTGTAATACGTGCCCGTGAATGTAGCCCCACCTTGTGTTTGATCCGAACGTGGGTCCCACCCACATATGCCTGACTGATTTGAAACCAATACCAGACTTGAAACTTGTACCGGACTTGAAACCAATACTGATCGAAAGTTGTACTCGGACTTGAAACCAATACTGATCAAAACTTGTACCGGACTTGAAACCAATACCAGACTGAAAGTTGTACCGGACTTGAAACCAATACCAGACTGAAACTTGTACCGGACTTGAAACCAATACCAGACTGAAACTTGTACCGGACTTGAATGGTGTTTGAACCGGCCATTGTGTGCTCCGATGTGAATTGCGTCTTGCCGTGTGTGACTACATCTCTCATGTGCTTTCATACAAGTTCTAACTCCTGTCTTTTATTTCATTGTGGAATAAAAGAATCCCTGTTGAGATGTCTTCTGGAGATAATGCTGGTGCCAAGTCAGGAAGTGTTGACAGCTTCAAAGATATGCCGAACATCGATGATGAATTATTCACCTCGCCTTTTCCAAACATTAGGAAACATCCTTCTCATAAGATAGTATTGCTTTCCGATTCAGAAAATATGGAAGCTGATCCATTCTCTTCTTCAGCACTTGTGATGAGATTTTGTCTCCGGAGAAACGAATATCCGCCTTCTCCTATTGACTTCAAGACTTGCCATGCTCCACTGGGTTCTTATGAAGGATGGATGAGACGCATGTTGAGTAATAAGGGCATTAAGGACAATTTGACCAAAGCGCGGATCCTCAATGCGGTCATGGCATCTGCTACTCTCGAAATTAGGAAAGACATCGCGGGTTTGATTACCTTCGTTTCTCGGTGGCGTACTTCTACTCACACAGCCATATCTAGATGGGGAGAGATGACTATTACTTTGGAGAGTGTGGCTGCATTAATGAACCTGCCTGTTGCTGGAAGTCTCTCTTACGAGCTCTCTGATACGGAACAAAGTAACTATGGTGCTATACTTCAAAAAGTGGCGGAATTCGACAGTCTGGACAAGGAAGAGAAAAAAAGATGCGAGATGCTTTTACACCTGGTGGGTGTCGGAGTGGTCTCCTGCAGACCCAGAGCCGGATCAAGAGTTGGAAAATGAGCTCAGTGTGATTGCGCTCCTGTATTTATGGCTATCCAGGGATATATTCGATGATGGTTCTGGAAAGAAGACCATTAGAAATGACCTTGTTAAGATTGCTATAAGGCTGGCGAAGGGTGAAGTTCTTCCTTTAGGCGCATTGTTCCTTGGATCACTGTAATCTCATCTGGACGCTTTAGCAATGGACATGCATGTTTCTAACGGGTACAAGAAGGTGGAGTCGCACGTTCACTTCGCTTTTATTCAGGCATTCTTATGGGAACACTTCAAAAGTTACGCTCCTACTCCTGGAAATTCGCTCAGTAACTTGTATGGTGGCTCGAGAATACTCCGTTGGAATAAAAGACGTCCCAAAGGCGGTGCGAAACTTGTGGACGTATTTGACAATGTGTCTTCTGTAGATTTCCGTCCATGGGGCCGGTCCACCCTTCCATTGTTCAGCCAAAGACTTTTGCTATCGCTTCTGACGGTCCTGATCTTTGTGTTGTGTACCAATGTCAAAACTATGAAATCTGGAGAACTTATTTACTCTTGTGAACGCATTCCAGATATGTCCTGTCTCTATTTAACGGAGAATTTTCTCGTGACTCCGTACAATATGGACAGGGCTGCTCGCCAAATGGGATTTGATCAGGGTGTCCCATTTATTCGTTCACCAAGGGTTCCGAAAGAATCTCTCCCGAATATTCTTAACGCTGGCATGTTTTTGGAACGGGTGAGCCTTCCCTTCTGGCCTATTGGGAGAAACCCAGCGGTAACCGATAAGTACAAGGAATTTTTGAGCAGTAACCGTTGATTTTCCAGAATTCTCGGAGAGTATTGTGACAGGTTTTCCGTGGTGAACCATCTTCCGACGTTTTGAAAAAGCATTTACGGTTGAAGCCACTTCACCCAAAACGGACCGGAGCCGAGGATTGCGGTCCCCAAGCAGGAGAGAGATCCAAGAGGCAGGCATGTGGTTCGGTGATCCTCAATTCCTCCAATATGTAGGTATTTAAATTTCTTCACGTTGGTTCCTTTATTTCTCCAGGGTGAATCTTTCTAAGAGTAATTCTTGCTTGAAATCAGGGGATTCCGAAAGAGAATGTCTTCACAAGGTCAGCGCGTATTCGAATGAGAAGGTCACAGACGATCTTCATGTTGAGAAGTCCGGAGAAACCGATCTTCATGCTTTGAGAAGTCTGGAGAAACCGATCTTCATCTTTGAGAAGTCTCGGAAACTGATCTTCGTGCTGAGAAGTCTGGAGAAACCGCTCCTTTTCCCGACCATGACAGAGATGATGCAAGCTCGGTTGGACAAGCCGCCTCTCTGAGTGATCTTGTTGACGGGGTCGTGATGGAAATTAGTACCCAGAGCGAAATAGATGCCGGAAGGAGTATAAGAAAGGTAGCGTCTGCAATAATTGAGGCGGCTCCCCTTAAAATCCGTCCTGAGCAGGTTCCAGTGAATATGGCTATTGTGGTGACTTCTTCCGAAAGGCCCCCTACAACTGACAAGGCTCATGTGGTTGGTGAATTACCGGTGATGCAGCCTGGGGCTTTGTTCGATCCTCCTTTTACTGTCCCTTATCCAGGTCATGTGTTGGTTGGTGGATTCAGTATGCCGGTTCAGTTCGAAGAGTTGTACACAGCGATATGGGAGAAGCACGACCATATTGCTAACACCACGAAGCTCAAAACTCGTCTTGCGTTGGTCAACCGCGTCCAAGAAGCTTTAGTTTCTATCCATGGGATGAGCGTCACGACTGGTCGAACAGTTTCTGAGGAGATGATTGAAGATTGGAGGTGCCATCGGGACGTGTTTGCGCAGTTGATCGCGGTCGTAAGCGTCAAAAATATAATTACACTTTCTTACTACTCAAAATATAAAATATAGCAAGGGCAAGAAAGGATCGATCCCACAGAGAGGTCTAGGTTGTCAAATTGTTATGGTTTCCTATATAAAACACCGAGGATTTTCTGATTTTATGTAATAAAATAAATATAAAAACAAAGAAACAAATAAGCAAACAAATAAGATAGAAGAGATATTGATTAAGGATTTCGTTTTCATTCACTAACATGCTTTTCACAATAACTAGAATTGATATTTAATCTCAACTTTTATCAAAGACCCTAGAATACCTTGATCGCAAGAATATCCCGCAAACCTCCTCATGTCATCAACAAACACATTAAAAGATGCGAATATGAATTCTACCTAAAGGAACAACCTAACGTGTAAAAGCACTAATCAAGTTTAATTCCCTAGATGCATTAAGTTCTATGAAATCAGGCCAATCAAAGCAATTGAACGTGGAAAGCGCACTAATTCAATTTAACAAAGGTTACGATTCACATATGATCATAAGAATATATCACTACAAACTATAATCATATTATGCTACTTGTATCCAAGGAATATCACTTTTGCGTATAATAAACCCTAGACTAGCAATAGATGTGATTAGAAGTTCTACCAATTTGCAACTTGACAAAACAATCAATCAATCATGAAACAATATTTCCAGAGAATTGCAAACGATAATTATGAGACAAAACTAATATATTGAATCAAAGAATCATATTATGTGAAATCCAACTATTCCATAACCAATAATAAACTTAGGTACTCATATTCAAGGAGTTCATCACAAGAAGAAAGAGAAGTTTCATGTTCTAAACCCTAGAAAACAAGTAGAGGAAAAAGAATTAGAAAAGATAGATAAAAGATATTTTTCTCCCTAAAAACAAAGCCTTATATAGGCTTCTGCCAAAAACCCCGCACTGACCATTCCTAATCTGATATAATAATGAAGCCCAGTCGGTTAATGAGAGTTTTTGTGCTTTCTAAATTAAGTGCTTATGATTCCTTGCTCCTCGGGCCATCTTAATAAAGTGAATACGGTGCCTGATTGGTTGTATGAGTCGTGGGGCCAGCATTAGATGATGTGTCTCCTCTTAACAGTGCCTGTTCATCCAATTCGATGTATGCAGTTGTACCAAATTCCCATTTTTAACTTTTACGCGTGAGAATAATTCTCCACTCGATCTGTTCCGATAACTCTCATACAAACTCGAGTATCTGTTTCTTTCCTCTCGTCATTGCCATGAATGGTCACAACCAGCGTCTCACAACAGACTCTGCAAACACGATACCTATCCAAGCTTAGACTAACTCCTCGTCACTGCCAACATCTCTACCTCCTAATAGTCCCTGAAATCATACACAGACCATCGACAATGGCAGCAAGCTCCATGTCAAGTCTTGTTCACAACCCGAGTAGCAGCACCATCTTGTTCTCCATTCCCTGTCAAACTCCGTCCCTGAATCCTAACCGAGCATAGCAACATCACTGTCGAGCTCCATCTCCTTAACTACCATAGCAATACCGTCTTCCATCCAAAACACGTCACCACTGACCACCACTCTCTCATCATTAATCCCGATCATCATCGAACCATTGCTTATCAATGGCGTAACCCGACTCAACTCGTTCCATCTTCATGCCTCTCGCCAAGCTCGACCATAACAACATCCCATGTATTCTACCTTCCCCTGTTCGACCTCTAGTTACAATGCACTCCGAGTCCAAGCTCAACATAACCCTTTACTCGATCACCGTGAGCAGCATCCACCAGCTCGAGCTTCACAGCCAACACCATTCTCTCCATTGCCAGTAGCTAACCATCTCCACTTTAGTACTGCCAAGCTTGGCCATCTTCTCTGTTATTACTCTCGAACTCCATAAACTTCAATCGTCAGCAGCCCACCAAGCCACAGCAGCAGCAAACAACTCCAAGCCTCGATCATTCCCCATTCTCTGTTAATCTCCAAATATACTCTATCCATCGCTGTCAACAAGCAGCTCGTGTCCATGCAGAAAACTGTACGCGGGATTCTCTGTTGTACTCGATCTTCATTAGTTCGAGCACCACTTCTCTGCCTTGTCAGTCCAATCGACTCCACCATCTTCTGCCGATAATCACCATCACTGCCAACAGCATCACCGAGAATCAAAACCAAACTCGAGTTGTTCTTCTCCTTCTCTGCCAAACAACTCTCTGAACTTACTCGTCAATGGCAGCATCATCATCTCCTACAGACTCAAGCTACTCACTCGAGCTCAGTATCTCTTCTTCATTACTCGAGTTCACCCCAGTCCTCTTCAATGGCAGCACTCTGAACCTCCCTGTCTCACGATCTCCATCACCGAAAATCATCAAAGCCATGCAACCTTTCTCGAGCTCCACCAATGCCATCACCGAACAATGGCATCACCATGCTCCAATTCTTCATACGCCAACAGCCACGACATCACCATCATTCATTATGATCAACCCCATCTCCGGCTTCACACGATAATGGCAGCCACCTCCACTTTTAACCTCATCAATGTTCATCGTCACCCGGTTTTCTTCTTCCGGATTAAGACAAAGAAGATGAAGGTGCCCTGAGTATTTTTTCCTGGTCTTGATGATAACATTTGAATCCCAGCTTCCCCCAAGTAAAAGACGTGACTTCCTTTAGCAGTTCCTCTTAGACAAGCCACCCCTTAACAGAATGACTGCCCCTTAACGTACGGTGGGGTGGCAATAGCACTTGGCCTATACAATGACCATTTTGCCCTTTCAGCCTTCAAATTCTCGTTTTGCTCGTAACTTCTCCATACGAACTCAGAATGACTCCGTTCTTTCGCCATCGTCTTCATCTTCTCGTCCTCTACACAATGAAAAGTAGAAATCTTGTACTTGAACGAGTTCCAATTGGTCTTTTTGCTCCAAATGACTCCATTGCACCTAATAAACTCAAAAGCACACATAAGATACATAATTCACACGAAAAATCGCAAAGAAAGCATAAATACTAGATATTAAATTAGGTGTTTTAGACACCTATCAGATTCCCCCACACTTAGACTTTGCTAGTCCTCGAGCAAATCAAACAAAACAATAAAATACAACAACTCCGTGTCGTCGAGGCTACGGTCACTTTTAGCATAAATAACAAGCCTTTAAACCCCTAGGTGTCCCTAGTGGACGAGTTATAGTCTCGTGAAGGTTTACTAGAGATATACCTACAAAACCTATATTTCAAACTCCGTCTATTTGTGACAAATCAATGAACGAATCCAAATTGACTACAGGAGGAGGTACCTTGCAAATTCAATTGATATATTAGTAAATAAACTCTAATTAGATAGTCGAACAAGCCACAATACTCGGAAACTAACAAACCACAATCACAATGAAAGATTAAGAAGATGGATAAAGATGTAGATGTTGGCGGATATTCACAAGTGTTCGATGTTTCCCATATCTCGTCTCAAGGTCATTGCTAAGATGAACCTAATCCTATTGGATTGAGCTACTTGGTTTGAATCCTACATCAACTCACTGGCATATACAAGGGAACCAGAAGTGACTTTATTCAACCAATATAAAACTTTCTTTTCTTTTTTTTTCTTTTCTTATATGATTGAATCAAACTGGATCCAATTTCTTTTTTTTTTTTTTTTTAGACGGCATGATTAGATCTTTTGGATCCAAGCGCATGCTTCTTGTCAGCAAGTACATGATAGTTGCCTTGGATCCTGCATTCCACGCTTGTTTAGGCGACGGAGACAGGGACTACGTTTCACACATACTGCTATTCCCAAGTGTCTTTTTATTCCGTTTTGGTCTAATTGGTCGGTCCTTTTTTTTTTTTTCATATATTTTTTTCATTTTTTTTTTTTTTTTTTTCAATTTTTTTCTCTTTTTCTAGTAACTCAACCACTCTATTTCATCCTAGCAGTAATAACACGTCGATTTTTAGTGACCCACCAAAGCACTTAGAGAACAATAGATAAATATGGAAAAATAAAAATAGAATGCGATATGGTGATATTCCGAGATATGGTAACAACTATCATGTTAATTTGTGATTTCTGAGCTATATTCTTCCCTTTTAGTTAATTGGTTCCTCAACTCCTGCATTCAAAATGGTTCCATCCACTAATGGTGTCAAAAACAAACTATACAAACATATAAATACTCCCCCACACTTAAACTTCACATTGTCCTCAATGTGTAAAACCGAAAGTTCTGAATTCTGACGTAACAGCAGATAAAACGCAAAAACTGTGCAAATTGTTAAGGAATTTGGAAAAACTCCATTTCACAAAAGTTGTTCACCTACGTGTTTTCTACACAGTGTCAAAATTTCACAGTGTTTTGATAAACGGTCTGACAGTTATGGTCTCTGGACTGAACTACGCGCAGTCTGAAATTTTCTGACGAAAAAGGTATTCGTCATAATTCTCTTCTAGGATAGATTAGGGACTCAATGAAATTAAACATAGGGATGCAAATATGATATGAAAACAGTAAAAAAATAAATAAACGAAACAAAAATAAAATGCAAAAGGATAAGAGATACAAAACCGGTGGGTTGCCTCCCACTTAGCGCTTGTTTTAAAGTCGACGGCCCGACTTAGCTTCTTGTAAGATTCATTCCCCATACACCAATAATCGGAAAAGTTGGGGATCCACCCATAGCACCTGTTTTTCAAACACTAGCTTCACACAAATATTAGTAATATAAAGCAAAAGTGAAGCTATGAACCGACAAAAGCTTCCCCCACACTTATTCTTGTCCACGCATGGAAGTGTATAAAGAATATAGGAGTCGGGTACTTCCACGGTTTCTTGTTCCATAACCTGCATAGTACGAGAATCAAGTTTCTCTAATGGAGGAAAACGAGAAACAAAGTCAGTCAACAATATTCTCGAAGCACATACATTCAAACCAATAAGAGGTAAAGGAGAAGAAATAATAGGCAAAGGGTTAGATAAACCTTGCACAATCTCTTGTATCACGGAATCCTCTTCATCCTTGAAAAATTCAAGTGAATTATTCACCTCTTGTATATCATGGTCCTCTATCAAACCTTGCAACCATTCTTCGTCCGTTTCTGCCTTAACCATAGTCTCGACATAAACATCATCATTACCATCATGCACAAGCTCAATTGGGTCTTCCACAATATTGGTTATAACGGTCTCATTCTCAACATATTCCTCCTTTTTGTTGTAAGGCACATACTCTTTTGTGGATCCAAATTTTATCATAAGAAACTTTTTTAGAACACTCAAAAATGCATCATCCTCAAGCTCCACCCTTTGAATAGGCTCTTGATCATTATTAAGATCAATGCTTGAGTAATCTACACAAGTGTCGACATATTCCTCTTCGTCTTCATCTTGATCCCAAAAAGACTCCTCGGAGATGTCACCATGAGTTGTTTCAAGCAATGTATCATAATCACCGTCACTATCATAGTCAACATAAGAATGTTCCTCGCTGAATTTAGTGTTGCTAATCTCTAACTCATCCTTTTGAATAGGTGAATGATCATTATTACGATCAAGAGTTGAGTTAACTACACAATTATCCACGAAAGTGCCCAAGGATTGGCCTTTTTTCAACATTAGCATCAATCAAATATTCATCACAAACCATATGCACATTAGAATTATCCATATCCTCCTTGTATTGATCAATGCCTCTTCGCAAGATAGTCATACCTTCACGAAGTTCTTGGAGTTGCTCGTTTGTAGTCTCTTTAGCTTTTCGAAATTCCTCTTGTAAAAAGTTGGAAACTTTATCTATAAAATTAGAGACTTTTTGTTCACAAACATAAGAATCCTCCCATCCTTGTGGTTGTTCCCCGCCATAAGGTTGTTGAGGAAAACCATAAGGTTCCATGGAATATTGGTCATAACCAATAAATTGGTTTTGATTATACCCATGGAATTGGTAGTTATCACATTGTTGAGGTTGAAATCCGTATCCATCCATGTAATATGCTCCTTCCATAGAAATAAGCACCTGAAATAATTCCCAAACCAAGGTTAAAACCCAGAAAATAAGAAAAAATAAAAATAAAAATAAAACAAAAACTAAATACAAAAATAAGAAACCAAAAACAATTAACAACCGCTGCCTCCCCGGCAACGGCGCCAAAATTTGATCGCGGTCGTAAGCGTCAAAAATATAATTACACTTTCTTACTACTCAAAATATAAAATATAGCAAGGGCAAGAAAGGATCGATCCCACAGAGAGGTCTAGGTTGTCAAATTGTTATGGTTTCCTATATAAAACACCGAGGATTTTCTGATTTTATGTAATAAAATAAATATAAAAACAAAGAAACAAATAAGCAAACAAATAAGATAGAAGAGATATTGATTAAGGATTTCGTTTTCATTCACTAACATGCTTTTCACAATAACTAGAATTGATATTTAATCTCAACTTTTATCAAAGACCCTAGAATACCTTGATCGCAAGAATATCCCGCAAACCTCCTCATGTCATCAACAAACACATTAAAAGATGCGAATATGAATTCTACCTAAAGGAACAACCTAACGTGTAAAAGCACTAATCAAGTTTAATTCCCTAGATGCATTAAGTTCTATGAAATCAGGCCAATCAAAGCAATTGAACGTGGAAAGCGCACTAATTCAATTTAACAAAGGTTACGATTCACATATGATCATAAGAATATATCACTACAAACTATAATCATATTATGCTACTTGTATCCAAGGAATATCACTTTTGCGTATAATAAACCCTAGACTAGCAATAGATGTGATTAGAAGTTCTACCAATTTGCAACTTGACAAAACAATCAATCAATCATGAAACAATATTTCCAGAGAATTGCAAACGATAATTATGAGACAAAACTAATATATTGAATCAAAGAATCATATTATGTGAAATCCAACTATTCCATAACCAATAATAAACTTAGGTACTCATATTCAAGGAGTTCATCACAAGAAGAAAGAGAAGTTTCATGTTCTAAACCCTAGAAAACAAGTAGAGGAAAAAGAATTAGAAAAGATAGATAAAAGATATTTTTCTCCACGAAAACAAAGCCTTATATAGGCTTAAATAAAACCCCGCACTGACCATTCCTAATCTGATATAATAGTGAAGCCCAGTCGGTTAATGAGAGTTTTTGTGCTTTCTAAATTAAGTGCTTATGATTCCTTGCTCCTCGGGCCATCTTAATAAAGTGAATACTTGGCTCGATTGGTTGTATGAGTCGTGGGGCCAGCATTAGATGATGTGTCTCCTCTTAACAGTGCCTGTTCATCCAATTCGATGTATGCAGTTGTACCAAATTCCCATTTTTAACTTTTACGCGTGAGAATAATTCTCCACTCGATCTGTTCCGATAACTCTCATACAAACTCGAGTATCTGTTTCTTTCCTCTCGTCATTGCCATGAATGGTCACAACCAAATGCGTCTCACAAATGCACTCTGCAAACACGATACCTATCCAAGCTTAGACTAACTCCTCGTCACTGCCAACATCTCTACCTCCTAATAGTCCACGAAATCATACATGGACCATCGACAATGGCAGCAAGCTCCATGTCAAGTCTTGTTCACAACCCGAGTAAGCAAAGCACCATCTTGTTCTCCATTCCCTCACAAACTCCGTCCCCGAATCCTAACCGAGCATAGCAACATCACACAGTCGAGCTCCATCTCCTTAACTACCATAGAAATACCGTCTTCCATCCAAAACACGTCACCACTGACCACCAGCTCTCTGTCATTAATCCCGATCATCACTGAACCATTGCTTATCAATGGCAGAACCCGGACTCAACTCGTTCCATCTTCATGCCTCTGCCAAGCTCGACCATAACAACATCCCATGTATTCTACCTTCCCTGTTCGACCTCTAGTTACAACAGCTCCAGAGTCCAAGCTCAACATAACCCTTTACTCAGTCACCGTGAGCAGCATCCACCAGCTCGAGCTTCACAGCCAACACCATTCTCTCCATTGCCAGTAGCTAACCATCTCCACTTTAGTACTGCCAAGCTTGGCCATCTTCTCTGTTATTACTCTCGAACTCCATAAACTTCAATCGTCAGCAGCCCACCAAGCCACAGCAGCAGCAAACAACTCCAAGCCTCGATCATTCCCCATTCTCTGTTAATCTCCAAATATACTCTATCCATCGCTGTCAACAAGCAGCTCGTGTCCATGCAGAAAACTATACGCGGGATTCTCTGTTGTACTCGATCTTCATTAGTTCGAGCACCACTTCTCTGCCTTGTCACCCAATCGACTCCACCATCTTCTCGCCGATAATCACCATCACCGCCAACAAAGATCACCGAGAATCAAAACCAAACTCGAAATGTTCTTCTCCTTCTCTCGCCAAACAACTCTCTCGAACTTACTCGTCAATGGCAGCATCATCATCTCCCTACGAGACTCAAGCTACTCACTCGAGCTCGGTATCTCTTCTTCATTACTCGAGTTCACCCCAGTCCTCTTCAATGGCAGCAGCACTCAACCTCCCTGTCTCAAGATCTCCATCACCGAAAATCATCAAAGCCATGCAACCTTTCTCGAGCTCCACCAATGCCATCACCGAACAATGGCATCACCATGCTCCAATTCTTCATACGCCAACAGCCACGACATCACCATCATTCATTATGATCAACCCCATCTCCGGCTTCACACGATAATGGCAGCCACCTCCACTTTTAACCTCATCAATGTTCATCGTCGCCTGGTTTTCTTCTTCCGGATTAAGACAAAGAAGATGAAGGTGCCCCGAGTATTTTTTCCCTAAGGTCTTGATGATAACATTTGAATCCCGACTTTCCCCAAGTAAAAGACGTGACTTCCTTTAGCGGTTCCTCTTAGACAAGCCACCCCTTAACGAGAATGACTGCCCCTTAACGTACGGTGGGGTGGCAATAGCACTTGGCCTATACAATGACCATTTTGCCCTTTCACCTTTCAAATTCTCGTTTTGCTCGTAACTTCTCCATACGAACTCGAATGACTCCGTTCTTTCGCCATCGTCTTCATCTTCTCGTCCTCTACACAATGAAAAGTAGAAATCTTGTACTTGAACGAGTTCCAATTGGTCTTTTTGCTCCAAATGACTCCATTGCACCTAATAAACTCAAAAGCACACATAAGATACATAATTCACACGAAAATTCGCAAAGAAAGCATAAATACTAGATATTAAATTAGGTGTTTTAGACACCTATCAGCAGTACAGCTTCAATGCTCCTTGGTTCTTCAAAGGGTTCTCCAAGATTCAGGAGCTTCAGAAATTACAGGATGAAGTCCCTCTGCGATCGTGTTGCTCGCCGGGGAAGAAGAGGTTGAGAAGTTGTCTAAGGAACTGGAGTTGAAACAGGCTGCGCTTCAAAGGATGAAAGTCTCTCTCGCCCAGAAGGACGAGTTGTTGCTGAAGGACTTTCCTTGAAGTATTCATGCTCTATACTTGCCTTTTCTTTTAGATGCTTTTCTCTCTTGAGTGATAGTGAGGATTTTTCTTTGACCTCCGGTTTTGAATTAATAGGTAATTGAATTGGCTTATTTTGAGATAGTTTTGTGAACAACCTTTTTGAAAGAGATTATGTTAAATGAAATTTGCATCTTGGTCATGAATGATTGCACAGATCACATGAAATTGCAAATGTTATGTAAAAGGGAGGTACAAGTGGAAACAAACATGGCGTTTGATCACTGAGCCTCTTTCTCCACGTGCGGGATGCTAAGTCCCCAGTGAATTCTAAACTATCTTTCTTGTAAAATTGTTGAGTAAAACTTACTTGCTTTTGAAGCCTCACTTGTATCAAACCGGAGTAGCCTCTCTAAGAAAATCCTCCGCACTAACTTCTCAGAGCTATCTCTCTGAACCAAGCTTCTCCTGAACAATGCGCTTCAAAGCGTTGCATTCACTGGTGGGGTGATGAAGGAACCGATGGTAATGACAGTACCTCGAGTCCATTACTTCTTGATCAGTAGGCGGACGCCATACCGGGGGTAGCTCCACCTCTCCAGTAGCTCCAGAATCTTCTTCATTGGGAAGGGGAAATGTAAGCACCTTGAGTCTAGCTTTTCCTGCGTTAGTGGGCGTTGTGATGTCTCTCCGTGGCTTTGATGTGGAACAGGAGATGAAGTTGGAAGATTTGCGAGTGCCATCATATCTGCGGATCGCTTGCCTAGGTAAGGGGATGTGGAAGGTGTCGTAATGTCACCGGGGCTGAGTGACCGGATTGAACGTTCACATCCTCTCGTATTCGGGTATTTCCCGATTGATTTCTCCTTCCTCAAGCATTTCTTGATCGGTTGAAAGGTCGACGCGGATTGGACATCTTCGGGCTTCGGCAAGAGTTTTGAGATATAAATCCTCTAGCGGGGCTCCATAGGCTGCAGGCTCTCTTTCTTTATCCGCGGACATTGCGGTACTCTGGACAAGTCTTTTCCTATGTCCTGACCATGTTGTCCATCTTTCACGATTCGTTTTCGACTACGTGCTCTTTTTGCTTCTCCACTTGTAAAGGTGTGACTCGACTAAGGATTCAACGTTTCTTACACTTTATCTCGAGTTGATGCTTATTGACCCTCCTTGTAATTGTGCTGCTATATCATTCAAAAGGCGAAATGTCTCGCTCTGCCTTCTGGTGATACCGGCTTGATTTGCCAAGACATCCTCCAACATTCCAGCTATGCTTCCCATGATATCTGAACCACCTTCGGATTCCGGGTGAGGATACATCGTGAGATGAAAATCGAAGAATTGAGAATTCGATTTTTTGTAACCGAGAGATCAACCTCCCACTGTGGTCGCCAATTGTTTATGGGTGAAAACTATTCCTGTATAATTTGGTAATTTGGGGTGTGGATGAGGAATGAATCTAAACCTTAAACAAATGCACTGCGCGGTGAGTGCTTGTAGATTCGAGAGATCAATGCATGTGCAAGTCCGGCCTAAACCAAGAAATGGCCGTTCCAGACTTGTTTCGGTCACAAAGTGAAGGAGATGGGGTTGATCTTAGGGAGGGAAGCGAAGAAGGTGTTGAGATTGTGAAGGTGTTGGCTTGCTTATGACTTGTAACAGAAAGGTGAGCAGGCTTGTGATTGATGCAAGCAAGCTCTGGGTGTTTGAATACGTTTTGTATTAACACTTGGTTTTCTGTCTCGTCTGGACTTGTGTTGTTGTTTGAAATAGGGCGGAGAACCTATTTATACAAGTCATTGAGCCTTATTCACGTCTCTCGTGGGAAGTGGAGGAAGTGGAGTGATGGAGTAGTGGAGTTGTGCATTGGTGATACACGACCAGCCTTGCCCACTTCTCATGTTCATCTCTAACCGTCCATGACTTCCTAACACGTTCTTGTGATGGCGTGTTGCACGCTGCACGCTTGTAAACCGCTGCATAATACCCCAGTATGTGACATGATTGATGTCTGGAATGTGTGGATCGTGGATCCACGAAAGATAGCATGTAATCTTTGAATTGAATAATCTGCGCTATTCGGAAGTCGATACTTGTGAAGTATCGTGTGTATTTTATGCAGGTACTCGCATTATGGTGTGGTAAAGTGATGGGTAATGACGCCTCACTAACCAAATAACTCTTGACCAGGGTTGTATAACCAAGCTGGTGAAGTTGGACGGATGAGATGATCTTTGAGACACTCATCTGCGACCGTTAATGAATATTAGGGTTTTTGAAGAGGTGCGCAAGCATCACTCTTGACTTGGCGAAACCAAGCATGGAAAGGGATTTGGAGAGGACCGACCGGGCAAGTGTGTAGACAGCATGCCGGTGTGCACGTCCATACCTCACTGTCCCATGAAGGCGCGATCTAGGCCACTCAATTTGACCGGTAAAGTTGAGTGGTTGAGATCGGTTTGCGGCAGAAATCCATTGCCGCAAAGGAGTTGGAAACCGCGTGACATCCCTAGTTTGGCACGCGTTTCAAGACGACCCATCTTGGTCGGTCTTGGTCGATCATACCAGCATGTAGGTGGTAGGCTGGTGTTCACACCTATACCTGACTATCCCATGAAAACGTGATCTAAGCCACTCAAATCGTCCTATGAAGTTGAGTGGTCGAGATCGGTTGCAATTTGGGAAGTGTAACCACGCAAGTTTGGGTGGACGGTTTGGGATAACCAGGCATGGTATGCCTTGGCCGACCACGTGAAGAGATAGATGGGCCCACGGTGGTCATCTTTGGTATGACCGGACTGTTTAATCTAATCTCGGACCCTCCATCCGTGTCGGAGAAGATGGACGCTCATGATGCTCAAAACCCTAATTCTGGGTTTCAAAGCCGCGCGTCACTCCTTGTTTGGGCGTACGAATTTGTTACAACCATGCGTGGTTGGTCTTGACCGATTAGTCAAGTGTGTAGGCGGGCCACGGTAATCGTGTTGACATGCTCTGGGCCCTTTGAGTCTACATCTACACCCTCCATCTATACCGCGAAGATGGATGGTTGAGACTGCTTTTGCGACACATGTAATATGCCGCAAACCCTAATTTAGGGTTTTCCGTCCATAATGCTTGGTATGAACGGTTTCTTGGCAAGCTAGGCCAATGACCGACCATGCGGGGTCGGCCGTGGGTATTCCATACCTGCTTGGGGGTGATGGAATTGATCTGGGGTCATCCAATTATGCTTATGGAGTTGGATGACATGATCGAATCATATCCGGACTGATATGGTCAGTCCGGATGCTCAATCGGGCTAGTATAACACACCGAGAGGGGCTCAATCGGGCTAGTATAACACACCGAGAGTCACCACATGCGGGTATTTCGTACATGGTTTCATTATAGTGCTTGGAGGTTCGTGTTACTCCAGTAAGAGTAACACTCGATCCTCATGCCACACTTTGATAATGAGTACTTTGAAATACAAGGCTGATATGAAATTCACAGGAAGGGATTGTTGCCACATGCTCCAACCTGGAGGAATTTCATGTATTCACAGAATGGGATTGTTGCTACATGCTCCATTCTAGGTGAATTAAGTGAGGGAGTATCCGACACTTATAAATGGCTTTATCTTTTACAAGATGTCAGCGCATATTTTTTTCCGGTTTTTACAAATTTAACCTTGAACGAAAATCCACCATCAACAGTGATATATGTACATTTATCCTTTTAACCTTCCATCTTTGTAATTTTTCACTGTAAATCTTTCACAAATTGATGAAGAAATATAACCGTATTCGCAAGCTTATTTGCTTACTCAACTTCTTGTGTTATCTTATCTTTGTTTATGTTGAAATTCATCATTGCGACAAGATCGCAGGACGTCTTTACATTTTCATGTAATGACCCATTGATCTTGCCTTAACCTTGTTTTTGTGTGGTCTTATTTTGCCTTCCTAGTTAAAGGTCTTATTTTGCCACCCCTCATTTTACGTCAATATGACAGGTCTAAATATCCTTTCGAACATAAAGTCCCATGACATTGCCGTCTTGCGACAAAATCGCAGGACGTCATTACACTTTCATGTAACAACCCATTGATCTTGTCTTATCATTTCTTTAGTATTTTTGCCTCTGCAGGATGTTTTTGTTGCGACAATATGACAGGCCTAAATGTTCTTGCGAACTTGAAGCCCCATGACATTGCCGTCTTGCAACGAAATCGCAGGACGTCTTTACACTTGCATGTAAAGACCCATTGATCTCGTCTTACCCTCGCGTTAGTATTATTGCATCTTCAGGATCATTGCACAAATATGACAAGCCTAAATTTTCTTGCGAAAATAAAGCCTCATGACATTTGGGTCTTTTGACACTTATCAGCTCCCTAATGGAGGGTGCCGCCCTTATCATCTCCCTGGTTGCCCCTTCAAGGAGGCGTACATCGGCTTTACAAGACTAGCTCCTCCCATCCGGTCTTAACAACAACCAGTTGTTTTCGCAGCCTCTTATCCCTTATACCTATAGGGCTTATGGTTACGAGACTGCACCCTAAGTGGAGTTTTCTTCGGGCCGAGTGCAGCATGTGCCAAGACTTGCCAAGAATGGCCGAGACACTTCAAATGCCCCAGGCACTCTTGGCTCAACCGTGTACCTCGGCGCCTTGGTCATACACTGACTCCTTGGAAGAGACCCTCGGTCGCCCAACCAGGGTATAACCTTATATATATAGTTGGGAATCCAAGGTATCTCCCCCTGATAGGCTTTCATGGGCCCCAAATCTTCATGACTCAAGTTCCAGGGGCGGTGTAACCTTTTCCCTGAGCCATGTTCAAGAGATACCCCCTTATATGACGCACTTTAGGTCTTACATTTGCCTCTTACGAAATATCATTCGCGAACTAGGGTGTACGCCATAAAGGTTCGTCCCATTCACTCACTCATTCATTTCTGTCAATTCTTGTAATCATTCATTGCTTTTTGATTATTTCTTCTCATCTTGTTTGCAAATTATCACATAATCTTGCTTCATTTTCTGAGATCTCGCTGTAATTATTTAACCAAACTTTCATCACATTCATATATCGCGATGTTTTCGCGCACTCCTTCTTCGATCATCATGACACACACCTTTTTTTTTTTTTTTACAAGACCCTGAAATCAATTATTTATTTCTTACACCTCTTACTCCTGTTGCTCTCTGTTTCCTCATTCATATTTCCAGATACTTCCATCCCTTTTGCGAGACCATCGCAATTTTCAATTGTCTTCAAGCACTGATTTCGCAACACATCTTCATCTCTCACTTCTATTGTGTCCACCATCAGTCTTTCTCTTCTTTGTTCTTCTTTGATATTCCTTTTCCAATTCTTCTGTTGAACAACCCTTTCCTCGCAAGATTCCACATCGACTTCATAGCATTT
The DNA here is from genome assembly GCA_023531295.1 of Papaver armeniacum. Taxonomy (NCBI): domain Eukaryota; kingdom Viridiplantae; phylum Streptophyta; class Magnoliopsida; order Ranunculales; family Papaveraceae; genus Papaver; species Papaver armeniacum. Next base: position 163,245 of record JAJJWW010005611.1, on the reverse strand, counting down.
TTGTCCCTCAGCCCAATCTCCTTTTATAACTCCAACACCACTGGGATGTGGAAATTTGATGCACTGATGGTAAGTTGATGCCACACCCAAGATCTCATGCAACCAAGGTCGCCCAATTAATGCATTATAAGGGGATTCCACATCGACTATGCAAAACAAGATTTCATTTGATAACCCATTCAATGGTATTCGCATGCGAGCTTCTCCTTTAGGTTTATTAGCAGTACCGTTAAAACCATAGATCTTATACGTTGAAGGTATCAAATCTTCATCTTTGCCCCCCATAGTCTTGTAGGTGTGATAAAAAAGGATGTTTACAGAGCTTCCAGTATCAATTAAGATTCGATTTATTGCCCATGAATTTTCTTCACCATCATTTTCATCATCAACAGGTTTTGGATTAATTTCTAATCTCACCACTAATGGACTGTCATGCAACTCGCCACCTTCAGGTACTTCTTCTGCGGTAAAAGAAATAATCTGCGCTTGCCATTCCTTCAGTGGCGATGACTTCGCGATATTCATTACTTCTCTATTATCAACATCTCTTGCAAAAACCCTACTGAGAATACTATCATGAAAATCTTCAATTGTCTTGTATGAATGTACGATAGAGTTGCAGAACAAGTTTTTGGCCTTTGTTCCAACTTCAACTACAAATGTTTCTTTCCCTTTTGTCGTATTTACTCTGCGATTTTCTGGAGGTGTTGGTAATGGTTGAGCCTTCTCTTCACATTTTAAGAATTGGTTTAGCTTCCCTTGATCTATCATTTTGAGGATGATTCTTTTTATATTCCTGCAATCATTCGTTTGGTGTCCATGAAAGTGGTGGTAGGAACAGAATTCATGACTTCTATCACCTGGAGGTGGTTCATTCCCCATGTTCCATGGTGCGGGTATGTTTTCCATCAGGATTATATCCTCCCATATCTTCTCCACACTAGCGTTTAGTGGTGGCATTTTGATTTCTTCCCATACGACTCTATGACTTCGCTGTCCTCTATGATAATTCTGCCTCTGGCCTCCATAAGTCTCTTGCGAATTATGCCTTTGACCTCCATAGGTTTCTTGCGGTTGATCAAGCCTTTGAATTTTATTATTTCCGCCGCGGTTGTAGAAATTCCTTTCTCTTTCAAATTCTTCCTGATCGCGACTTCCCATAGCTACCAACTTTTGCTGACCATCATCTGGTATCCTCACTCCTTGTTGACCTTGCGAGGTACTCGCCACAGTGTTTATCAATTTGGGTAACAAACTTGCATTCGCAGCTCCTGAACTTGTATTCGCAACAGGGTATGATTCCATCTCATTTTGTTTTTCCTCTAGAGCAATATACTCCTCCCGAATCTCTCGCAACTCAGTCATTGTGATTGTATTTTTGACTCTAAAAATTTGAATATATAGCAGATTTGTCGCAAACATAGCATTAATGAATGATAAGATGAGATATCTCTCCTCCACTCGACCAGCCATTTCGCTACACATTGTCTTCCATCTCACAGTTAGATGCTTCAAACTTTCACCAACCCTTTGTTTTAACCCAAATACATCTTCAATACCTGGTCGCGAGGAATTATTACTTATATATGCCCCTAAAAATATAGCCTGCAAGTGATTGAAATATGTTATTGTATTCCTCGGTAGCCCTTCAAACCATTTCAAAGCTTCTCCTGTCAGACTTGATGCAAAATATTTGCACAATATAACATCATTATCCTCCCATTGTAGCATACATCTCATATAAGCTTTGATATGTTGTATCGCACAAGTTGTTCCATCGAAAATGCTGGTTAGTGTCGGTAAATTGCACTTCGGTGGTATTCCTCTTAATTGTATCTCTTGTGTGAACGGAGTTTTTGCAGCTTCTTCTATTGCTTCATCTAACTGTCTCTTTCTTCCTCCCCTTTTATTGTTCATCATTCCTCTCATTTCTGCCAATTCTCTCAAAATTTGTTCATTTACATCAGAATTTGAATCCATTGGTCTTTTTAGTTCCGCTTCTCTTCGCCTGCGTTCATGTCTACTTTGACTTTCTTGTTCATCATTCTCTTCTCGTATTTCTCTGCGATCTTCCCCTTCATTTCTTTCGCGAATTCGCACACCATTATATCTATCAATTCTCTTCTTTGGTGCCTATCAGCTCTCCTTTGTGCTCTTTCATATTTTTCATTAATATTATCATTGTTGCGATTTTGTTCTCGCCTTCTTTCTCGATTATCATGATTATTCTGGCGAATTGCCTCTTCTAACTCCTGTTCTTCCATTTCTGCTCTCAATCTTTCTCTCTCGTGAGCTAGACGTGCTTGTTCGGCATAGTGTCTTTCAATTTCATCTTCAATTTCTTTTTGCTTCCTTCGTGCTTCTCTCCCATGCAATATTCTTCTTCCTTCTTCTTGATTTTCTTCATCCATTGGTTGATTCTGCTCCTGACGTTGCCTATTTCCTTGGCTCTGTTCATTTTGAAGAGTCTCGGGACGTGGGATATAATGATTTTCCATCATTTCTCTTCTCTCGCAATGTTCTGTGCCTCGATTTTGCGCTTCTTCTCGGTTTTCTTCATCAGCATTTTCTGTAGGTAAAATTCTCCTTCTTTCCTCTCTAACTGATCTTGAGATTGACCTTGTAGTGCTTCTCGACCTTCTGTTTTGTAACCTCATGTTTTCCATCCTCATCTCATGATTCTGTCTTGTCAAGTTTGCACGTTCCTCTGCCTCTAATAGTCTCTCTTCATGTATTATTTGCCTCAGCGCCTCTAATGCTGCGATCTCTTCATTTCCACGAATTATTTCTCCATTCTTTTCTCGATCTCTCCCCTATTGTCCATTGTTTACCACTTGTTGTTCTTCTTCCCCTTCGTCCACAGAGTCTGATCTCCAAGTATGCACGCTTACTCTATCATAATCCACTGTTCTATCCAATATTGGTTGAATTGGTGATTGAATTTGATTTTCTTCATCATTCCTTAAGCTCCTTCTTGAGGATTCTCCCATTTCATTTCTCTCTTCTCCGGCAAGTCTCCTACTCCTCCTAACAGTTGTTGGTTGCTCAGATGCATTTCTCCTTCTAGCCATTTCTTGATTTTGGTAAACTGTTGAAAATTATATGAAATTTCTTCCTTACTACTCCAAATTCCTTCAAATCACGATGTTGATCCTTACTTTTTCCCTGTTTCTAGCGCCATTATGTAGTTGCAGGAAATCCTACACTACACCCCTCACAATAATCCACACAACTAAGACATTTTAAGATGAATAACAATGATTTTATTGATTAATTCTTTGAATGTTTTCAAGATAAGATAAGAAAGAGCTAAAGAAATTACAATCACCACACACTTTCTCTCTCCTAATGACTTGTCTAACACTCTCCAAAAGATCTCTCCCACAACAGGTTTATTCAACTCTTTATATAGGGTAATACACAATGGATGACAGCTAAGTTGTCCTTTATTTTCGGGAATGACTTGCAAAATATTGCAAGTGTACAAGTATTCATTCTCGCAGATCTCCTAAATTTCGCTAGGTCTTCACACCTTTCTCATGTTTTGTCTGTCGCCATTCATTGCGTCATTTATATTACTCTTTTGCGACGCCCTCGCAATGTTATTGTTTATTGATCCCGCGAAGTATTGATGTCGCGATATTCTGATCCTACAATGATAAAATCACTCAACTCAATGGTTGTTATACCAAAAACATAGCATTATTATCTTCCTCAAAGTTCAATTGCACCACAACTTTGAAGCAACGCTTCGGTGACATATTCTCCCACTTAGTCACTACTTACTTCTTTGAGATAATAGGTAAAACCTATAAATTATAATCCACTCCCCCTTACATAATACTCTGAAAAGCTACATGTTATAGTAGAATGCTACTAAATAATTTTCCCCCTTTTTGTCAACAAAAATTGGTAAAGACGAAAACAAGGGATCGTAATGAATTAAGCAATGGAGTAATCAAGACTAGAGACAACATACAAGTTTTTATTCAGACGATTTCACCAAGTAAACTCGATGTCTTCATCAAACAGATATATAGGTACAAGCATCTCCTACAATTCCACAGCCGCACTCCCAACAAAGATATATCAATTAAGCACAAGTTCAAATTGAAATCTCCCCCTTTTGATATCATTCCCAAAAGAATGACACAATGACCTTTTTAGAGAAAATAATTTTTAAATGACCTTACCTGACACTAGTATATCAAGCAGGTGTACTAGATAAAAGATCATCAGGAAAAATTTCCTCAGAAAATATTTAGCAGAGTAGTATACACAATCATGGAACACAAATACGTGAATTAAAATTAAGTAATTCTCAAATTCAAAATTCTTATTATGAATGGTTTTTTAGTTAGCCTAAGGTGAATGTCATTCCTTAAAATTCCTATGATAAATCGTGTAACTTATGCTCACATTCATTCTAAGTTTAAATACCAACATTATGATAAGATACGAATCTTAACGCATTTTTCTTGGCTTATTTAGTAAGAATTCCCATGGATGTTGTTCTCGTCTCTAGCTTAAGAATCAAATAGGCAAGGAGAATTCAGTAGTAAGAGCATAAGAATTATTGATGCCCACCGTGACTCATTATATTTTGGACTCACTATTAGTGATGTGGTAGCACCAAGTTAAAATATGACTTAATTAACGGTGCGAAGAGGACAATTTTGACAACAGTCATACCTATGGGTTCAATAGGTCACATAACCGATCGATCATAGGACATATCTTTTGGAGCGGAACTCAACATTTAAAGATAAAAATTGTAGTCATATAAATATGAAAGAGACGGAGAAACCATACAAATAATATAGACCATCACACAATGCGTAACATAATTGAGAGGAAGATAAAAACAACGTCAATTCCTTTACTGGAACCCAAGCTTTATTTGCTAAAGAGATATGAATAAGATCAAGGGAAAAGATACCAGATTGTGTTAATGAACTAGAACAACAGCAATAGCTTTTCGAAGGTCCTGGAATATTCGGGTATCTAGAGGCTTGGTGAGAATATCAACCAATTGTCGTTTAGAAGGCACAAACTCTATTTTGACAATACAATTCTCAAAGATATCTCTAATAAAATGATGTCTTATATCAATATGCTTTGTTCTTGAGTGCTCAAAGGATTCTTAGTAATTCGAGTCACTCTTGAATTATCACAAAAGATCTTCATAGTTCCAGTGTCAATTTCATATTCAGTGAGCCTTCGTGTCATCCATAAGAGTTGAGTGCAACATGAACCTGCCTCAATGTATTCAGCTTCAAATATTGACAAAGATTGTGATTTTTGTTTCTTTTTATGCCAATCAACAAGATTTAGCCCCACATGAAAAAATAATCTTGATGTACTCTTTCTCTCTTCCACGTATCCTTTCCAATCTGCATCAGAATAAGCAGTAAGTTCAACGTTAGTATCAAAGGTGTAAGATAGACCGTAACCAATAGTGTGTTTAACATATTGTATGATCCTTTTTACAGTTGTGAGATGAAACTCTTTGGGATTGGCTTGAAATCTTGCGCAATAACCAACATTGAAGGCAATGTCGGGTCTTGTTGCTATTAGATATAAAAGGCCTCCAATAATAGATCTCATAGAGTTTCTGATCTACTTTGACACCATTCTCGCCTCTTTGTAGTTTCCCAGTTGTGCACGTGGGAGTAAGCTTCGGAGAGGAATTCTCAAGGACAAACCTTTTGAGAAGATCCTTGGCATATTGTTCTTGAGATATATAAATCCCATCCTTATGTTGTTGAATTTGTAACCCCAAGAAATATCTCAGTTCACCAACATTGCTCATTTCGAATTCTTCACCAAGAGAGATTTAAAATTATTCACCAAGAATTCTTGGATGTTGATCCATAAATGATATTATTTGCATAGAACTGAGGTATACTATTGTCAGGTAAGGTCAAGTATGAGATAATTAATTTGACCAAAGCGTTCATGCTAAATGTTATTATTGATGACTTGATCAATTTTCATCATAATAACTCTCATGCTGAATCGCCTCTAACGAAGACAACTGAGAAAGTCAGAGAAGCACCAACATCAGTAAAAGTTGTACCAACTGTTGTTGATCTCGATATGACTAGTGTCGAGGAGAAAATCCCTGAAAAGGGTATTCCAATTGAACATACCACTGCTCGACATTTGTGGGTTCAAAGGAATCATGATACCAATAATATTATTGGGGGAACGGACTTTACTGCTAAAACACGAGGTCAACTTCAAAATATATGCAACTTTGCATGCTACCTATCGCAAGTTGAGCCCAAGAATATTGATAAATCTCTAACCGACACTATCTGGGTTAATGTTATGCATGATGAGTTAAGTCAATTCAAGAAATAAGATGTTTGGAACCTTGTACCTTGCACGTCCAACTTAAATATTGTAGGTACCAAATGGATATTCAAGAAGAAGTCAGATGAATTGGAACAATGTTTCAGAATAAATCAAAACTTGTCGCTCAAGGCTATTCACAGTTTTAAGGGCTTAACTTGATGAAACCTCTGCTCCTGTTCATCTTGAGTTCAGACATTTGCTATTAATTCATGCTTATTTTCTCAAGATTAAGTTATATCTGATGGACGTAAAATCTGCATTCTTAAATGGAAGTCTTAAGGAAGAGGTCTACGTTGTACAACTAAAGGATTTGAAAATCAGAAAATACCGATCATATCTTTAAGCTCAATAAAGCATTATATGGATTAAAACATTCACCTCGAGGTTGGTATGAAAAGCTAACAACTTCTCTTTTAGAGGTAAAGCTGACCAAACGTTATTTACCAAATACCATTGACTTTGGCATTGATTTTGGGCAGACCTCTGACAAGTTCTTTGTTAATGATCTTACCAAGTGGGAGATAATTGATTTGACCAAAACGTTCATGCCACAAGTGTGTATATCCTACTTTAGCCAAATTACAACTAAGATTAAACTAAATATCAAGAAGATAATATTTATTTTTGCCACGAATGCCATGATTATTTTTTTTCTGACTTATCCTCAATATCACATCTTTTAGCATTGAAGAAAACTTTATGGCCTTCGTCACAAATTTGACTAACATAAAGAAGATTAGCAGACATACCTTTGATGTAAACAACATCATGAGGCACTCCAGGAAGTTTGATCGCTCCCTTTTTGCTAATATAACAACAACTCCCAGTTCCAAAAGTTATATGTCCTCCTTTAAAATCATCTGCATTCACGAACCATGAAAGGTCACCTGTCATGCGTCGGCTACAACCACCATCGAGAAACCACTGAAAGGGTGAAGTGGACTTCAAGCGAAATCTCTCATACTGACATTACTTTCCCCATGTTAGAATATCTTGTCAGATTTTTGAAGTCTTTTAACATCAAAAAAAAAGTTTTTCGGCTCTTTAATGAAGAATTTTAGCAAACTTTAACTTCTGTCGAAAGAGCTTACATATATATTGCTAACTATTACAAAAACCAAAAAATATACAGGAGCCAACTGAAGTGGTGGTTGCATCATTAGGTCCTTTCGATGTAATCTGAGTCATATCATGTTTAATAAAGCCAAGGTCTCGGTTATCTCCTGATCATCGATAATTCTTTAAACAAGAATCAATAGATAGACGAATCATATCATTCGAGGAATTTGATGCTTCTTTTTCAGATTTCAAATTGTCTAGAGATTTTGCTAAGATAGTCTCTGATTCAACTAACATGGCAACAATTTTCTTGATGCTTCATCAATGATGATCTATGTACCGATTTGATCGTCAATTCCTTTTTGAAAAACCTATTCTCTTTTAGATCCTTCTCGAAGATCAGAATTTTTGATACATAGCTTATAATGAAGTCCATCAATTTTCCTTATCAATCGTTGTTTTTTATGACAAAGATTATCAATGACTTTATTCAGATCAGTACATAGATCATCATTGATGGTTTCTAGAACACACTCGTAATCTGTAAACTATCTGCTCCAATCAAAGCAAGAGATTTTCAATATCGGTTGTAACATCGTAGTACAAGAACCTACTCTGATACCAATTGAAAAGGAGATGGTAGCAAGTAGACCACTAACTTTATGTTTGATAGGATTATGAACATGTGTAGTACTTTCAACAATCAAAAGATGCGGAAAAGTAAAAAAGCGCACACGCACAAGAATTTTGTTAACGAGATAAACTGCACTTGCAGAAATGCCCCGGGATCTCGTCCATATTTTAACACCAAACCATATTAAGCCGCTATAAGGACTAGCCTACTATTAAACTTCGGACTGGAACGTAGTTGATATGGAATTAACCTTTCAAGCAATTCAACTGCAGGTGTGATCTTTACGTCTCATGAACCTCGTAAGACTCACTGTAATTGATTCCCTTATATGTCGTCCTTTACAGCCTAGGGTTGCTTCAACCTCAGTGAAGACTTTTGTTACCAATCTTCGTCTAACATACTAGCCTATTTGATTTCCCTTTAGATCGAATAGATCGGGCTTGGAAATCTATTTGCAATAAATACACCTAGTAAAAATCACAAATCCGGAATACTTACAATTAGATAGTTGAGAAGCCTGGATTATTTACCACCCTTCAAGAACAATCTTAAACTGAATAATAAAGAAGATTTTTATATATTTATCTTGTGGTATCACAAAGTCTAAGACGAAGAGAACTTTGTGATTTCTATTTATCTCTTTCCTGTAGGAGTTTGATGAAAACCTCGACAAACAGAAAGAACAAGATCAGGATATACAAACTATCAGGGTAAAGATAGCCGGACCTAGCTGCACGAATCCTTTAGTGGAGTCTTTATGTCGTAACCTAATTATGTTTCTCAGAAGAAACCTAGGTTAATGAAGGACGACTTTATAACAAACAATTAGGACACATAAGTGTGAGGGATTAAACTTACCAATTGTTTAAGTTTCTTTATTTATCGACTTTAAAGACTAAGGTTGCTTTGAATTCAAGCTAAGATAACTTAAAAATCAAAGCAAACACTTTCTTATCTCAGATGAAACTCTTGTTATGAGTTCATGTAAGCATGTGAGAAATTTGTCTTGAAATTACATAGAAGAATATATACATTGGTCCAGGGTACTGGAATCGTGTGTAATGATAGTTCATGACAAGTATGCCTTATGAACATATAAGCATAATTGTGTTCATTTACCACTTAGGATTCGTGATACACAAACAAAAGTGATTTAGTTTATTAGCGACGTCGAACTTGTTTGTGAAACTAGTTTATGTATAGGGGTACACAGACCTACGAACCAGTTCGTGAAATCAGGGAGATAAGGTATGCGTACAAGGTATACATACCCTTAAGTTATTCACGAACTCAAGATTTTTGGATACGCGTACTGGGTATGCGTACCTCCCATCTTTTACGAATTTCCGAACTATAGGGTACACGTACCAACCTTGTTCCGGAACTCAGTTAACTAGGGTACCACACTAGGTATGCGTACCTACCCCATGTCCATATTTCAGTAGTTCTGAAAACTCTCTTTTCACGTTGTGAAACATTCCCAATTGTCATAGATATAAAATATCATTTCTTAGTCAATTTCCAAATGATCCATTTGAAACAAAGATAGTTCTTGAACAATAATTTTTTTTGAACTAAGATTGCTACGGATCTATGAACATTCATTGGTTGAATCATAATTCGAGGTGTTTAACAAGACAGGCTTGATTCAAAACTTCTTCTTTGCAATATTAAATATACTAGAAGTCATACGACATGGTATCGTATATATAGAATGGTAATGACCTGAGTAAATAGAATGGTCCAGTCTTCACATACCTTTTTGTCGATGAAGTTATCCAAATATCTTCGTTTGATCTTCAGTCTTCAATCTTCGACGATTATTCAATGATTTTTGATACTCTAATCCTAGTCTGAGACTTAACTTAAGTAGACTAGAAATCAAGATATAGTTTTGTGCATCTAACATTGACACCAAGCTTCAAATAGCAAAACATGCGTGTTCAACCGAGTAGTGTTCTAATATTGATTCTGTCAGACTTCAGGTTATTTTACTTTTCGTACAAACATCTAGTTTTTTTTTTTTAAAATATATACGTTAGTCTTTTATGTATATAAAGAGGATAACCCATTTTCTGTAAAGACCCTCAAGCTCGTCAACGCTATTTGACTGGTCTATCGATGATCAAGAGACGACTAAGCCGCTAATGACTCAATTAGATTATATAGATGTAAATTTATAAAAATTAATCTAACCACGATTTAGATACGAAACTAGTATCACTAGATAGATCTCGAAAATTTATACGAATTAGACTACTTGAACGTGTCATTCGGAGACCGGACGCAGAAGATATCATCAGATAGTGTGATACTATTTTGCCTTAGACCGACCTGGCTGCCCTTATCCGAACCCTGGGTGCCTTAATCATTTCTGTTAGCCTTATCACCACCCAACGTGTCGAGGAGAATTCATTCTCTTATTTTCTTTCTCTTTCTTTCTTCTTCCTTATTCTTCTTCTCCTCCTCTCTGTCGATTTTATCTTCTGCGGTTTGAGATTAAATCTCTCGAGAATAGTTCTTTTAAAGCTTGTAGTCGTTGAATCTAGGGAGTAGGTATTGGTGTTGTGGCTGATTAAGCTTGGGCGGAGAAGAACTTGATGTTGTTGTATATCAAAGTTAGGGTTTCTGAAAGATGAAGTTTGATTGAAGAATTATATGGAATTAAGTATGAAATCAACTAATTGAAGGTGGGTTTTGTGCATCGAGAGCAAAGAAGAAGATTTGGTGTTCAATTCTCGATTTACAGTGAAGAAAAGGTAAATTGAAGATTTAATTTAAGGTTTCGGTTTTGATTGATTTCTTTTATGAAATCCAGTTTGTTTTGGTAAATTATTTCATGGGTTTGTTGTTAACTAGGATAGAAAGAGTTGTGCAAGATTTAATTTTGGTTTCTTTAGGAAATTGAGTTACTGGTTAGGGTTTGGATGGATTGAAGATGGAGATTAGGGTTCTTGAGTTTGAATTAAAGATGAAGAAGTTGTTAGTGTTATTGATGCAGAGATGAGGGAAAGAATTGATGGATTTATGACTGTAGTTTAGGTATTGTTGAGATACAGGTGATGTGAAGTTAGGTTTTGAGTTGATGAGTTTGGAAGATGGTGTAGGTATTGGATTATGATCTGCAGGTGAAGCTATTGATTGTACGACTATGAAGTTGAGTTTGGGGATGATATCATTGAGAAGTTGATTGTTGTAGCATGAGTATGGAGATGGAGGTTGAATGTTTCTTTATAGACTAGGTGGTGATGTAGTGTATGGCTGAGAAGAGTATGAATGAAGTGTAAGAGTTGTTGGTGTTGAATCTGAGCTTGGTTGTACTCTACAGTTTAGGGAAGAGGCATGAAATGTATATGGATGTTGTTAAAGAGTAATGACTGGGTTGTAGTTCGAGGTGTGGTGTCGTGCTGAGTTGCAGGGTGCTGGAGTTGAGGTTTATGGAACTGGTGGGGAAGTAAGAAGAGGGTGTTGTTCTAAATGTAGGGTAATTGATAAAGATAGAATTGATGGTAATTGTAGAAGAGGAATTGTAGATTCTGTTTGTGTTTGTTGTGCATAGATGGAGCTGAGGTTGCAGTTGGTGTTGATATTGTGAAGTATTGACTGAATTGAAGAGTTAGATGAATGTTAGGATATTACAGGGGTGTTTGAGTTGAGATTCATTGTGGAAAGAAGTTGATGTTGAACTGATACTAGAGTTTAGCTGAAGTGAATATGTAAGTGTTGTATTAGGAACTATAGTTATTCGCAAATGAGAATGAAATGGAAATGTAATCAAGATTGCAGTTAGAGTTAGTGTGAGTTAGAACTGAGGAGTTGTATTGTTGACTTTGTTATTAGTGATAACATCTGTATGATTCCTGTATCTTGAATTGTTGCATGTTAGTCATCCTAGTCAGATTGTCTGATCGATTAAATGTTTAGCCGACTCGTGTCTGACCGAGTTGAATCGGTGTTGACTCACCGTGTTACCTGACTTGACTTTGACCAGGACCTTGACCTTGACTTTGACTGACGTTAACCGTTAGTCTGATCAGTGACCAGACGTTGACCGTTAGTTGACCAGTTGGACCAGGCCTTGTGTAATAGGCCGGTTTAGTGGGCTGCACCGGATCAGGCCCAATGGGCTTGGGCTTGGTGCCATGTTGTCTTAGTTTGATGTGTTGGACCCTTTATGGTCCGATTTAACCTTTGGTTCTTCTACAAGGTGGTAGATATTTGTAAGATATACCTAATGGACTATAGAACCAACCTAATTGAATTAGTAAACCTTTATTTGTGCTAAACATAAATAATGAAAAGGTGTAGAAACATAAATGGGCTTAGAACCATTAGATAGTTCACTTAGCCTATAGCTAGAGAATTGTATGAGATTATGTTATGAGCCTTGTATGAGCCTTTTGGCTAATATCTTAGAGTGCTTGTGTGATTGACAGTTACTCTTTATTAACAACGATTGATTCAAAGGATGATCCAGTGGATTGAACATCTCGAGGTAGGCGAGGCTTATCATCAAAAGAGGTAGGAATCGATAACGAACTCTCTTGTATTCATTATTGTTTATAAATCTATATTTTGTGAAATCCATGCATATCTTTGTTATTATATGATAGTGTATGCATGTATTATATGCGTGTATTACAAACTAGTTTTCTTTTACATTTTGGGATGGGCTTGGATCTTTAGAAACAACTAATATCTGTGTTTTGGGAGTATTTACTTATTTTCAAAAGTGATTCTTTCCATTGAATGGAAAGTTGTTACTATCTTTATTTATTGTTAGCATGAAAGGGAGAAGGTTTCCTTTTGATTGGTGTGAGATGTGTGCCCCAAATGTTATACCTAATTTATGCAAACCTAGATAGGCCTCGTTGGGTTGAATATTATATAGGTCTGGTTTTAATTTGGCCATTATATTTTCCCTATTTTTGTACGGGGGCAACGCATGTATCATACATGGATGTTTATTATTCTTTTAAATTACTTTCAAAAGCTATTATATTATGTTTTGGTGTTTAGAGAGAATGATGTTGAGAATCTTATATAAGATTGTTGGATTTACGCGGGGAGGGTAAATGGGGCTCTCCACTGTGTAAGCACTTCGATCGGATATAATGTTGTTACCATTAGATATCTTTGGATACTTGATATGTAGAGTGCGCGTAGAATAAGGTACTGGTAAGGTACATATCGTTTATGACTTGAGGACGGAAACCTCATGGGCGCTTTAATGACCATTGAAGAATCCGCAACAGTCATGCCTTGCTACTCCGAAGGAAGACGTCGCTCAATTATTATTTATGTTGTGAATGTGTGCCGGTTTAATGGTTGGTAGAACTTTATATTTCAGTACAAATTATTATTTTAATATGCTTTATCTGTTTTTCCGTGATTTATCGTTTTTAGCAAAACCTGCATTGTCTTTAAATCATTCTAGTGATTACTTGAAAGTTAGTTGTTATTTCTACTGGGCACCCTTCGGGATGATGTGCTCACCCATTCCCACTTTCAGTTTCAGAGACAGATTCAGATCAAGTTGTGCACGGGGCGATGAAAGCTTCGAGGAGTTGGTTAGCTTCCGATATGATTATTTGTGTTTATATTCTATTTGTAAATCAACTCACTAATAATATGTATCACTTGAGAGAAGTTCTTGTATTTATTTCAGAGAGGGTTTAGATTCGGGTTAATCTTTGTTTAGAACTTCTTTCTTAATGTTTAAATAGATGTATTAGATCGTTAGTGCCTCATTTTATAGCTATTCTCTTGGATTAGTCAGCTGCTAGCTTAGGGGGCGCTACATTTTCCATTAAATAATATTTTATTTAAATAAATCTTTTCCCATTATTCACTATTTTATACAAAGTATCCTTCGACAATGTTGAATCCATCATCATCAACTGCCAAGTTAATTGCTAAAATGGAAGAAGAGATACTCAGGAGGAATAAACGAACTACTCCATCATCATCAACTACCAAATCAATTACTGTTATGGAATAAGAGATACACAAAAGAAGCAAACAAATAACTCTAAAAGAAACCACACATCATCCACTACTAAGTCAATTTTTGTTATTGAAGAAAAGTTACCCAACAGAAGCGAACAAGTTCAAAACCAAATCAAATAAATGAATATAAAAAAGGATGTTAAGGAAGTGACTGAATGCGTTAGAAACTTTTACGTCGTCATGGATATTTACGAAGAACACCTGTCTGAGCATATAGTTTGGAATCTTGTTGTAACAGGTCCTTTCATGCCCAAGTTGGAGGATAAGTACAAGAAACCACCACCATAATACGGGGATGAGTATGTTTCTTCAAGGACCATTTATGTTAAGAAATTATGCTACAAGTACAACGGGTTTCTTGCTAGGCACGGAGAGGACAGGTTTGAGACACATGATGCATATACCAAATAGAGAGAATTGCATTTTATGAATCTAGAGAGTAGAGTCGTTTATCATTTCAAAGCTTCTTCGATTATTGAATCTCGCACCGGAAAATAGAGAGAATTTCATTTTATGCAATGTTGTTCTAATATAATGTTTAGTTTCTCGTTTTTAATGTACTAATATAAGTAAGTTTAAATTTTAATGGTTTACACAAGTAAAATGTTAAGTATTCGTTTTAAATTGCTATCTCTTTTCTCCAAATACTCTACAGTAGGCACATATTACATGACATATATGTCGTTCTGGCAGTGAAAAAAATGTCCGTTTATCTGTAACTTATTTCAACAACAATGGGCCTTTATGGACATTCACATAGGCATATTCGAAATATTTTCCATAAAAAGTTATTTCAGAAATCGATCTCCAAGGACACCATTATAAGACGATTTTGTTGTTCATCCATAATCGACATACATTATATCTAATATAAAGCGATTCTGAAATATTTCCAGGAAATATTTTTCAAAATCATCCTTCAAGAACTCCAGTATAGGCCGATTCGTATGTTCATGAGACAACTTTGTTGACATTCATTATTCAATATAGCATATGCAAAAAAGCAAGTCCCCTCTATTAAGCGTGGTTCAAATTGCAACATATAATATATAAAATCCACAAAATATGGATATCCGATAGTTCATTTCTTAACAAAATCAAAACGCTTAATTAAACACTTGTAGACCCTTGATTTGATCTGGCTCGACCGATTCAACCTAATGTTTCATGTTCGCCTCGTATTTTTCCCGCCATTCTTTGGTGAGCCCTGATTTATCAGAAACCTACAGAGTGGAGGTAGTGGACAATCTTCGTGTAGCCTAGGACATATAAAATGTATGTTGTAATGTTGACTATAACAACTCTTCGACCTTAAGCGACTCATTACAATTTGTTTCTTTGGCGTGAGTGTAAGATATGCTCCCTTACAATAAACAACGCAACTCCATGTATCCGCTAAGAGATGGCTATATAGAGGCATGCTCATCTAGTACTTATTAGTAATTGGTTCACCCCCCTTTGGTCGTTATACACGAGCAACTATTTAATAAAATTTTACTTTTTTATCTTCCATTATTCCTTCCATCATTATCGAAATGTAAAATTATTTGTCTTCTTGTAGGCGTAAGGCCATCATCTTTCCAAAATACTGGCGTTGGGGCCATCCTCCAGATTTATATGGCATATTTGTTCTGACGCAACGTGAAAACCACAATTCCATCTGCATCCGTGTCGTCGATAGATAATGCGCAAGGATAAATGATTGAGGAGAGTTTTATATGGTACTACTCGAAATATCGTATGGCACGTTCGATGGGGTATACCTCATTCATTCCTAGGTGTTTCTTGATCACCAATTGTCACTCATAGAGTCACCACTCCATTTGGTTAGCCTTGTAGACTGATGTGATTGTTTCCTTTTGCATCTGCTACACTTTATTAAAACTCTAGCGGCACTCACTTGATTTTCTTGAGAAGAAACGATGAGATCTTTTGGATCTTCTGACTTGACTTATTTTCTACTTGGTCCACTTTCTTTTCACCTTGGGCGACCCCTTTTATTTTAAGTCGGTATTACTTCATACTTAGCCCCGGAATACTCATGTTGTGAAGGGTTTTTTTGGTGACTCATTGCCGCCTTAAACTCTTTCCTTTCTTCCGTCCTATCCACTTTGGTAGTTGGTCTACCCACTGGCGGTAATTTAGTTTGTTTTTCAAATGGTTGAATATGTGGGTGAACGGCGAGGATCGGGTCGTGTATCAAAACTTTTCGTTAAAAATTATTCTTATCGGCGAATCTATCAATTACTTGTTTTCCAATATCCAAGTCTACAAAGGATTCAGTTAGAACTTTGGTTGGGGTTGGTGTGAAAGTAAGTTACTTTCAAAACGGATCAATGACCTCAAAAGGAATTCCTTGGTGGTACATAGAAATCATGTAATGACACGGGAGTCCCATGGTCGTCAATGTCATACATGAGCATACAATATTTTCTCTCACAATCTTGTATCCTCATAATAAAACCCTTCATCATAAACTGGATTGCCCAGTATGACACCCTATAAGTTATACCCTTAAACAACAAATGGTAATCGGAGTAGGTGGTCAAAACTTTCATCCTACTTTTTTTTCATATTTTCCTCTCAATCTTGATAATATCATCCTTGGTATATTGATGGATAGCTTCTCACACCGTAACCACATTATTTTGACTCCCCTGAAGAAATTTCTTAAACGCCCATGAAATCCTTCTACTATACTTGTCACCCCATTCTTGTATTGCATATGTTAGTATGTATACGCATACACAAATTTTTATTTGTACGGCTCCAACAATTCCTTCAAATATAAACCGCAAATTTCTCGACACTCTATTTCCAAACGTTAATGAAACTATCTACATTAGATTTACACTCAGCCTTTACATTGACTGTATTATCAAATTCCAACGATATTGAAAAGCCTTCTACTTTAACCCATTATCTGCATATTCTTTGGAGATTTTCTTCTCTCATCTAGTTATTTTTCGGAGTTGTTTTACTAAGATGCTCATCTTCATTCTTCTTACGAGTAGTACCTTTTTGTGGATTTGGCATCTGGATATAACCCATACAATTAGTTCTGATATGCATTGTATATGTCATGTGCAAATGAATATTTTTCATCGGGGAAAACTGCCTATGACATTCATTAGTGCTTTTTCTTATCTGTTACTATGACCCTTGGAGTTTGATCGCTACGGTTAGTCTCCTTCAAGGTTTATAACATCCAAATAAAACCCGTATTATTCTCGCGATCCATAAAACCACATGCCATCGTGAAAGTTTGCTTATTCGAAGTGTGGAAAGCAATGTCTAACAACATCATATTGTATTTGTTTGTATTGTAAGTACACTATATTAGCAAAACTTGATAGAAGCATTGAGCCAATTTAATCATCTCCAGATGCGCAAGAAAATATGAGTCACTTTGTCGTCCACTACTGTCTTCCTCATTGTGTAGTTGTGTTGCTCGGATAGCCACTGAGAATGTTTCATAACCACTATAACATCTCATTCCTTCCTCTTAATGGTTGCTCTTGCCTCATAAGTTTTCATCAAAACGGACAAGTTATTTTCATCCTCCTCCTCAATCTTCCTAAGAATGTTGCTTGGTTTACTTGCCTTCATCGACTTTACCTTTGCGAATTCATGTGGTTTTAACCCACAAACAACAGAGTGTCCAATAAGAGATTCTGGACCATCATGATTGTGACAACCATTCATCACTTTCAAAAGCTTGTATAAACTATTGGGTTTATTTACTACAATCTAAAATGGGCAGACATGCTTCTTTCATTTATTCATGTAGACCCTTGTCGTCTTCTTCACATACGGTTTGTCTTTTGCTCATTGACTTTCTTGTTTGACACTTCTCTCGCAAAAAATATCTAGACGACCATGCCTTGAACGATGGCCTAAAACTAATGCGCATTTGATCTCCATGCCTTTTTTCACAAATCGTTACTTTGTATCGTCCTTATTTTCTAATAATTACACACGCTTAGAAGACTAGGCCAATTAATTGTTTAAAGATATGGGGAAAACAATCAGTGTGGTAGTGGACATAGGTATTAGGACCCAGTGGAGACACGGGTTTAGGTTGATCTTCGCCGAGAGATTCAATAATCTACAATATATATCAACAAGTTAGGCAAACACAATCGACGCATGAGTAATAGTCGAGTACACCGATTTTACATAATCGGCCTATAAAGCTACATATAACCTCCGATTGTATACCTGCTGTTTTTTTTTTTTTGAGAAAAATCCCCAAGTATTACAATCTATTCACGTTGGCTTACATGTACATCAATTCTAGTATAGGTTGAAAATGCATGTTTCTGACCATTTTTTTCATCCACAATAGGTTTATAAACAAACGTACAAAGGACGATTTTAAACTTTGTGTTTTTTTTTTTATAAAATATTTAAAATAATTGGCATATATAAGAGGCCACAAAAACCGATTTTTCCACTTATCAATCCCACCAAAACAGAATGATACTCGGTTAATATGGACAACGGCCGATTGTTGTTCATAATATGAAGGGATAATGGGGAATCGCGGATGTGGTGTTATCACATCCACCAATTCTAGATTATAATTAGCCAGAAGAAAAAAAACCCAAATTTTGAATTTTTTTCCATGTTTGGGTGATTATAGGCTACCAATACATGTTTTGAGATCTTTAAAACATATATTTGGCCAGAAAAAGCATAATTATCTCCATCTTTCGGGCGTAATTCTTCATTTACTTGAATAAGATCCTCAGACAGGCTTTGGTTTACATGTTCATCCAACAAATAACCTAATTCGGAAGGGTTGAACTCAAAATAATCTGATTGGTGAAATGAAGACGCACCTATTTCTTCATCACTACTAGAGTTTCATTTTTGCTAGCAAAATCATAATTCATAGTTTTTCCTATTTTCCTTAACTTCTTCTTCGAACCTTGCAAGAAATGAATCTCTACTCTAATTTTAAACCTTATGCTGACTATGATGATATTTGAACACTAATCAACTAATAAGGGAGAATTGAAAAAATGCCCCAAAATCAAAGTCAACGTTGGAAAAATGCCCCATTGTGGACAAGTTGGGAAAATGCCCCATTCCGTCATCTTTTCCATGCAACCAAGTTAAGTCACATGTGTGGGACAACATGTGCGAGAAAAAAAGACATGTATACCCCCCAAAAAATTCAAGGTTCAAGGTTCAACTTTTAGGATTCAGGCCTTATGGTTCGGGTTTTATTTTTAAATTTCTTTTTTCTTTATTTTTTCGGTTATATTTTTCAATTTTTTTATTCTTTTTGTTTTCCTTTATACTTGCAATGGTGTGCAGAAATTTTCGCCCGGTGTGGCTATTTCTCGTGCTATGGACCGTAAGCGCAACAAATATCTTGATATTTGCTCTAGACATGGTTTTTGTTTTGGTACCTTGGCTTTCACGACTTTGGGAGAACTTGGAGAGGAGTTTGTGATTTTTCTTAAGAGATTGAAGAATTTTTTTATTCGACACGATACTTCTTCTAATATAGGGAATTTTTTTATTTCATAGAGTAGGGGTTGCTATTCAGAGAGGGGTTGGAGCTCAGCTTGTAGCTCGCCATTTCCTTGATCTCTGAGTTTACTTAATTTGTAATTCGTGTACATGTTAAACAAGATTTTGTAAATAACTGAAGAAAAAAAATCTAAGCAATTCTGGGCATTTTTTAATAATAATAATAAGAAGAATAGTTTTTTTTTCTTCTTAATATTATTATTAATGAATACAATGGTAGCACAAAGTCAAATATTACAAGGAGTTGGTTGGTATCCTAGCAACAAGCTGGGCACTGATGCCTTTCTGAAGAATAATGCTGTTAGAGCATAGCTCGGTTGAACCCACCAAGCGTTGGTATGTCAAGTTTGGTTGTCATATTTTAGTGAACCAAAACTCATTTAAAGAGTCGCTTGATTATATACTAGAGTCAACTTCGTATAGGTTAGCTAGAAAGTTATTAGGATATGAGACATACAAGTATTACTCGAAGACTTGAAGAATGTGAAGAAGTAAAGAGCTACAACGACGACATCATCCTTCCTCTTGAGGTTAGTAATATTTTTACTTGAACTGTTTCATTCCTAACGTATCTTTCAAGTCGTGCTATATTGAAAACATAACTGCGAAGCGGTGAATGATTATACTCTAGTTAGACGTAGTATTAAGGAATTATAATACGAAGTATAACACCTATCTTTTGAACTTCGTATATAAGACATCGACATAATCGTATGAATGCTATTATGATTATGTATGGGTATGGGTGAAGATTTCGTCCGAGGAAACAATGTTTTACATTCGTTTAAAGGAAGTACATTCATAAACTTGTTTTTTGAATCGAAAGGGAAATCGCTAGGCTTATTGGTATTGTTATTCATTGCAAATCTTTGGATTACCAATATGTGTGTTTAGCATAACCGCTCATAACTTGTTTATGTTCTTGGTAAAACTAATCACAATGCCTGACTTATGTATCGGTATGACTTTTATTAGTGAAACCAATCTTAAGTAATCACCTGAGATGGTATGATCGATATTTGTAATTGGTGTGACAATTCCTAGTCATTGGGTAACCGATCCTAGTACTTGGTGTGACCGATCACAACAGAATGTGTAATCGATCCTTGTAGTAGGTTAACAAGTCTTAGTAATTGGTGTAACCGATCCTATGACTTGTGCAACCGATCACAAGTAATACCATGAGATTATGGTAACCGATCCTGGTACTTAGTTAACAAAGTTTTGGAAACTATTGTGACCGATCCTAGTAGCCACATGGAGGTAGAACCGAAACTTGTTTTTGGTAGAACCGTTAAACCCATGATTGTTGATTTGATATTTGATCAATCACATAGTTCTTGGAAATCAGATGAACCAATTCTAAACTTGTTTGGAAGTGTGGCAAATCGGTTCCAAGATTGTAAATATGAAAAGGATTTAAAAAGTAAAGATGTCGACATACTTTGAACATGTGCAGTAATTCTTATCTATTATTGTTCAAAGATATTCCTTAATATCTAAAGGAGAATCCCGGATTGAAATAAATTTAGAATCTTTTAATTAAGGTTTTTAGTTTTATATGCTTTTAATTTCCAGCAATTAAATGCATATCTTTAGAAAATAAAAATTGGTAATGTGCATTTACTAATTGGATATTTTCTATTGAGATTTCTGTCAATATTGGACAGAGCATTTCTAGGAATTATGAAAACCGATTTGGACGTTTATTGCATATCTTTGAGAATATTCGGTTTTGGAAATTCCTTGGTGTCCAAACTTCCTTGGTATATAAATATTGAAGTTTGCATTTCAAGCAAAATAATCCTTAGAGCCAGCAAAACTACCTTGTTGTGTTGTTACTGGTGGAGCCGTCTATTCGGAGAGGAAAGTACCCTAATTAGGTGAAATCTCTAACGACCACTCGTTTTAAAGACTTCTTTGGGATTGAGAAGCTCTACGAGTACCATTGGTGGGAAACTAGATAATTGCAGTTTATTATTAGTTTTCGATTGATTTGATTGACTAACGGTTGTTGAACTTCGATTGCACCTAGTTTGTTTATGCTTGAGAATCTTCTCTTCTGATATAAGATTCACTCAAACTAGATCGAAGTATCGAAGGGGATCTTTAGACTGTTTGTAGATCTAAAGACGTCTTGTGATAATCCATCGTTAACAGAATTCGTTTTGCGTGTGATTGATCACAATAGATTCAAGTTGTTTGTGTGCAGGTGTTTATTAAAGATCTAAGATGATTTGAAAACAAAGAAGATTTCTTATTTGAGTTCATAATCTTTGGTGTGCACAAAACTTGATCGGCTGGGGATCCAACTATAATCAGTTTATCTTTTGATAGATTGGATTGATTAGTTGTTTAGATCGACATCAGTATTTAGTATCTTGATCAGATCCTATTATTGATTGCATGGTCTAAAGAATTACTTTGGTAATTGTTTGATAGATTGATCTAAGAACCCGACAAAGGAGTATATTGGGATAAACGGAAGAGCCTTTTGTCAAACTCATATCAGTTGTTTGAAAAGAGTTGTTACCGAACAGATTTGTTGTTCCTTTACTGTTTGGAATACGAACCAAAGGAATTGTTCCAAGTGCGTGACTTATTGCAAGTTGGAGGCGCAGGGATACTGAGGGAACTAGGTGAACTATAAGTTTAGTTGCTTGGTCTAAACTATACGAAGTTGGTTTAGATTTTGTATAGCGGCTTAATCATGAGAGTATTCAATTCTGGACAAGGTCACGGGGTTTTTATGAATTTGCGGTTTCCTCGTTAACAAAATCTTGTCGTTCCTTTTACTTTTCTATTTCCGTAATTATAATTGTTTTTATTATAATTATAAGTAAAATACACAAACGTTAATTCTTAATTACTTGATAGCAATCCTATAGTGTTTGGTTAAGTCCGAACCTATTATCAAGTAATCATACTTCGTTGTTGTATTGTCTCGATCTCGTATCCATAGACGCTCACACAAAGTGTGAACCGATTCGTTGTATTGTCTCGACTCAGTTCATAGACAATCACTTTCGGAGAAAGGACTTATAGGTGGAAAAGTTTTAGATTGAGGTATATTTGGGTATCCTCGTCTTTTCAAATGCCTAACCTATGGAAGAGTAAACTACCTACTTTATAGTTTGCATCGTGCCTAGATAGACAATCACTCAACCTTTTCAGAAATACAGTTATATCCTCACTCAACCCACCTCATGTAGTGAAGGCCAGAATACCAAACCCAGAGCCATTTGCTAAGCATTTGTCAAGATATTTGTTATTTTTATGTATAACAGCAGCTGTGATAGCCTGGCCAGGTAAGAATGAGCGTGTGCGTGCACTTTTAAAGGGTGAAACACCCATAATATCAAAGAAAACATCTTTCCCATCTACCCAATTGTACGCCAAAATATCTGCAGGTTTTAAACCATTACCATTGTCTGATAAGAAGCCAATAAAAACTTCTTTTCTAGAGGCAACTCCAGCTTTGTAGCACATATCAGCGATGATATCTCTAACTATATCGTGCCTGAATTTGAGGCCCACCTCTTTAGCACAGTGCACTACATGGTCTCTGTAAATATCCATAGGTTTGGCACAACTGGAACACAAACTATCAGCAGCAAACAATGGCATAGCCAGTTGATATTGAAGAATAGCCCTAAACTGCCTGGGACCAACAACTTGGTTTAACCCACTAACTGGTGTGGCTTTAAAAAAGTCCATCGCATGTTCCCTCTTATTACGCTTCCAGATAAATGACTCACGCTCTGTCAGTGTAAAGCTAGAGGTTAATGTGTCCTTTACAACACCAAAGTAAATACTGCAAATGACTTCTTGAAATGAGGGTAGTGTCGTTTATGTTGAAATCAGAACCTGCAAAGCATGATCAAAACAGTGACTCACTTCAGCTGGAGGTGTAAGTTGTATGATTGTGTTTTGCAAGTGCTGTGTTTGAGCATTGGATGCTTGTTGATGGTGGATTTTTAACAAAGGGAAAAACCGTAAAATCATGAGGCATGTTTTTGACACGGCTTTCGGGCATGCAACGATTCATATTTTACGAAGCCATGATGAATATGTTTTCGAAAAGCCTCTACTAGCTGAGCGTTCGATCCCTGGCATTTCGTCGTGACCTCTATGCAGAATAACGTTGTAGTTGCAGGAAATCCCACAATACACCCCTCACTATATTTTGTTAAACTAATCCATTCAAAAGATAATAGAAGAACAATTATGAATGTTTATTAATAACTTTCTTGAATCTTTACACAGGAAAATGAGATTACACTTAAGAACTTACAAATGTTTCTCTCCTTTCTCTCTCCTAATGACTTACTCTCCAATCCAAAAAGACCTCTCTACGACAGATCCACCCATCCCTTTATATAGGGCAGTACATAGTGAATGACAGCTAAGCCGTCCCCTTATTTTCGGAAATGTCTTGCGAAGTGTCGCAGGCGTACAAATTCTCATACTCGCGACACTTCTTAACTCTCGCCAGATTTCATATCTTCCTATCGTCATCCAGTGCGTCATTTACATTCAATCCTCTGCGACTGACTCGCAGTGTTGCTATTCGTTGTCTTCGCGAATTGTTGTTGTGGCGATATTATGATCCTACATCTTGCCTCTTCTCATGTCTTCTCTGCGAAGGAGAGAATGTCATGAGAATCGATATTTTTAAACCGCCGCAACTGTTTATTTGTACTTATTTCAGTTTCATCTTTCCATACGGATTTTATTACAGATGTCTATTCCTCCATTCTATTCCTGACACGTTTCTTTCATTCGTTTATTCCTGACCATTCACGTCCCTTCTCGCATTAAATGTCCTCGTTTCCCCCAAGGATGTTTTCTCTCTATATATATTTTTCATATCTTTCTCTTCTCCTCTTTCGTTTTCTCTCTGCAATTTTTCTTTTATCTTCTTCTTCCGCAAATTGCGCTTCTATTACTGCAAATCTTCGATCTCTTGTCATATCTTAATCTTCGACTCTTTATCCATTCCCATATTTGATAATGGCTTCACTTATTCGTATGTACAAACCTCGCTTTATTGAGATCCAGAAAAAGTTGCAAGATGAAGGTTTCACCCTTTCTACTATTCCTGATCAAGGAGGTTCATCTATACTTACTGCCAAGCTTTTCTCTGATCATAAGTGTGATGATCACAAGATTATTGTTTCGTTAGGTCAACTTCTCGCGGGACTTCCCATTCCTTTGTATGATCCTGAGATGCCACTCTTTTATGAAATCCTTTCCCATCCGAGCTTCTCGCGAGCTGTCTATCAACTATGCGGCGATTGTATTCGCCTAATGCTCGAGTTTGCCAGTCGTGGTCTTTGGCAAAGGATCTCTATACCCTATCGATGTCGAAATCCCGAATATGTAAATTTAGAAATAATCCCTGAGAAATACACTGTGGAAAACTTCTTTGAAAATTATGAAGTAATAGGCATGAGAAATAAGAAATCTCGCTGGGGCGCTCGGTTGAAGAGAAGAGATAATATCCCTGAGGATAAATTACTTATGCAAGATATCGACTGGCATTCGGGTAAGAACACTACTCCTCGCCACTCTAAAGATGAGAGGTGGTGGGTTGTTCCTTTGCTCTTAAGTGGACCTTACATAGCAGGTTCGCATGTACTTCCTGCAAATCTCGCAGGCTATCATCCTTGGGAATTTAAGTGGCCCAAGAAGGCGAAAGAGGTATGTCTCCATAGTTTGCTTTTGCAATCCCTCTTTCCTCTTGTATTCATTGATTTTGTAAATTTTACAGATTGCCAAACTGAGGAAAAGTTACAAGGCAAATCCACTGGCTAGCACCTTGGCAATACTTCGATCGCTTACGGATGAAGTAAGAAATATTCTTTTTGTATTACTTAACAATATTGTTGCCTCTATTTCTTATCTTCATTTGTATGCGAAGGTTGACGCTGAGGAAACGATAGCTGCGAAGGTTAAAGGCAAAGCTAAAGCCAATGCACGCAAGGATAAGTCTTCTGTTCCACCATCTAAGAAGCGAAAAACTCAGCCCTCCTCTCATCTCAGCTCAAGTTCTGAGTCTTCCGGTGAAGATGATAATGATAATGATAATGTTTTGGATTCAACTTTCCAAAATGAATCTCAACCATCCAATTCTCCTATGGATCAATTGTTCAGCATCTTCTCGGATTCTCTTCAAGGACTTGGAGATACCCATCTGACTTCTATATGCGAGAGCCTCGCCACCGTATGCAATGCTACACTACTGGATGGCAACGACTCTTTCAAAGGAGTTTCTAGATCTGTATCCCCTGGCTTCTTAAATGCACTTAATTCGTTGGTATGTTCGATCTCACGTTTCCTTTCCAATTTCATTTTCTAATTTGTACCTTAATAACCTTTGTACCTTTCTTCGCAGGCTGGAAAAACCTCTTTTGTGGTTGCCTCAGATCTTGAGAGGAGGTATAATATTCAATTGAAAAAGAATACTCAATCTTGCATAAGGATCAAAGAATTAAAAGTCGAGTGCGGGATATCGCGAAAAGATCCAACAATTGGAGACCGAGTTTTCTGCCCGAGAAAGACAAAGTTACCACTCTCCGAATGCTAATCAAGCTGACTTTATGGTATAAAAAAAATTTTCCCTCTTATTATTTTATTTTATCAATTTCCCGTTGCTACCTGACTTATCACTTTCGCAGATGTATATAATCTCTCCGAAGAAGCTATTCTTCTCCATTCATTTCCTGAGCCTATGGATAATGATACTCTTCTCGCTCATCTCAACAACTCCTTAAGTAGTTCGTCGAACAGAATTAATACTCTTTCATTAAGCGAACTCCAAACCAAGTACCGCCTCTTAATAATTGAGCACAGATCTAGTTTAAGTACAGCCAACCAGTTTAAACAAATGTATCTCGAATCTCATGAGGAAATCAAAATTTTAAGGAAGAAAATTAGTGACCATATAGATGACAAAGATCGCATTGCTAATAATGGTGCCCAGGCATTAGCAACATTTCAAAAGTCCCTTCTTGAAGTGCAAATGGAGCGAGATGAATTGCTTCGTCAGAATTCTTTACTCACTGAGCGAGAAAACCAAATTCGTTCACTTCTTATTATAAATAATGACGACGAATTCGCTTGGGCCGCGAAAATCTTAGATAATGCCAGGAATAATTTAGGTGTTGATGTTAGTCTTCATACCGAGCATACTTCCTTGGTTAAAGATATAATATCTGGCAGAGAAGGTTACTTATTATACCTTCCTGTTTCTTATCTCTCGCAATATTCTTTGTTGAGTTGTTAACTTACCGTTGTCTATTTGCGAGTCCGAAAAAGATTTCAAGCAAGAATTGAAGAACTTGAATCGAGAAAGCACACTCGCAAAGAATCTCAGCCTTCGTGAGAATAAGTATTCCAAGTTGAAGAATCAATTCCAAACTACAGTGGCGAATTTTAATAATGATGCCGTTCGTTTTTGCAATGAAGCCATGAAGTATGTTTGTAAAGATCATAAAATTCCTCTTTCTTTATATCCTTGGCTTTCCGAAGAAGTTCCTGAGAATTTGCCTATCTCAGACATTTCTGATAGTGAAGCCGCGAAGAAGAAAATTCTGGCGGCGAGAATAATAGAATTGAAGGATCAGATAGAGGAGAAGAATCGCCGAAGAGATAGTTCTTTTTGTTTCTTTTGCTTTGCGTGTAATATCTCAGTGCATTTACGTGTCTTTTTGTAAACTTCTTGGGTTTGTTGTCCATAAATTCCATCTTCATTCCCTTTTCTTGGCAATTTTTCTCTTGTAATATAATTGGCTTACATTATTAATGTATAACTCTTTCATGGGAAGATGGATAACAACATTTCATCTTTTCCATCCCACATTTGCCTCTGTTATTCATCTTCGGATGAAAGAATGAATTTTTTGAGATCCGCACGTTCTTCTTCTGATCAGGAATGATGTTTTAAATTTATAGTTGCGATGGAATCGCAAGAACTTTTCATTAAAGAAGAGATTGTTTGGTCTCGCCTTATCATTTGTGGTGGACTTCTAAGCTTGACCTTCCTAAGTAAAGGTCTTACTCTGCCACCTCAGTATTGCGACAAGACCACAGGACGTCTTTACACTTGCATGTAAAAACCCATTGATCTTGTCTTATCATTATTCAAGTATTTTTGCCTCTGCAGGATATTTTGTTTGCGACAATATGACAGGCCTAAATTCTCTTGCGAAAGTAAAGCCCCATGACATTGTCGTCTTGCGACGAAATCGCGGGGACGTCTTTACACTTTCATGTAAGGACCCATTGATCTCGTCTTACCCTCGCGTTAGTATTATTGCCTCTGCAGGATCATTGCACAAATATGACAAGCCTAAGTTTCCTTGCGAAACAAAGCCTCGTGACATTTGCGTCTTTGGCACTTATCGGCTCCCTAATGGAGGGTGCCGCCCTTATCACCTCCCGGTTGCCCCTTCAAGGAGGCGTACATCGGCCATACAAGGCTAGCTCCTCCCATCCGGTCTTAACAACAACCACTTGTTTTCGCAGCCTCTTATCCCTTATACCTATAGAGTTTATGGTTACAAGGCTGCACCCTAAGTGGAGTTTTCTTCGGGCCGAGTGCGGTGTGCGCCAAGAGACTTGTCAAGAGTGGTAAGGAAGTTCCATGCTCCCCGCACTCTTGACTCAACCGGGTACCTCGGCGCCTTGATCATACGCTGACTCCTTGAAAGAGACCCTCGGTCGCCCAACCAGGGTATAACCTACATATATAGTTGGGAATCCAAGGTATCTCCTCCGGATAGGCTTTCATGGGCCCCAAATCTGCATGACTCAGGTTCCAGGGGCGGTGTAACCTTTTCCCTGAGCCATGTTAAGAGATACCCCCTTATATGACGCACTTTAGGTCTTACATTTGCCTCTTACGAAATTTTGATTCACGAACTAGGGTGTACGCCATAAAGGTTCGTCCCATTCATTTATTCATTCATTGTTGTTAAATCATTCAATCATTCATATTTAATTGCTGAGTGATATTTAATTTGCGAAGACATCGCACAATGTTGTTCATTCATTTTTGCCTCGGATTCTTCTCTTTGTCGAAATTCTCATATATCACTTCTTATTAGTCTTGCCTTTGATATATCTTTGTCGATTACTTATGCAGATCATTCGGCTTACTTTTTATGCCTTTTGTTCATTGCACTCTTTGCCTTAGTGTTATCCCCACCCTTGAAGGACTCATTTCCATCGTAACGTTCGCCTGCTTCCATGCATTCCTCTGCGGCACTTCGCGATGTTTCTCAAAGACTTCGTGATGAACTACAACCAATTATCTTTGCAGCATCGTAACATTCGTCTATTACCGCGACACTTCGCGATGCTTCTTCATTTCTTATTTCGATAGTATCCACCATCAGCTTCTCTTTTCTCTGTTCATCTTTGATATTTTGTTTCCAGTCTTTCCTTTTAGCATTTCTCTCTTCACAACTCTCTACGTCAACCTCATAACATTTCTGACCTTCCTTCCAATCTCCCTTTATAATGCCGATACCATTTGGATGGGGAAACTTTATACATTGATGGTATGTTGATGCTACTCCCAAGATTTCGTGTAGCCACGGTCGCCCAATTAATGCGTTATAAGGAGATTCCACATCAACTACGCAGAATAAAATGTTAGCTGATAATCCTTGTAAAGTTATCCTCATGTGAATCTCTCCTTTAGGTTTGTTCGCTGTTCCGTTAAAACCATAAATTTTGTATGTTGAAGGAATCAAATTTTCATCCTCTCCACCCATAGTCTTATAAGTATGGTAAAACAGAATATTCACCGAACTTCCAGTGTCGATTAGGATTCTATTGATTGCCCAACAATTTTCTGCCGTCATCTTCTCCATCAACTGGTCTTGGATTAATGTCCAGTCGCACCACTAACGGGCTATCATGTACTTCTCTTCCTTTCGGTACTTCGTCTGCAGAGAAAGAAATAGTTTTTAACTGCCAATCTTGCAATTGTGACTTTCTCGCCAGGTTCATCACCTCTTTGTTATGAAAATCTCTTGCATATACTCTACTAAGCACGTTATCGTGAAAGTCTTCGATTGTACGATATGAATGAACGATAGAATTGCAAAATAGATTTTTGGCCTTTGTTCCCACTTCTATTACGAGTGCTTCTTTTCCCTTCTTTGAAACTGTTCTTTGTACTTCCGATGGTGATGTTGTTAGTACTTGCTTCCCTTTCTCTTCATTTTTTAGAAAATGAGCCAACTTCCCCTGATCAATCATTCGGAGAATGATTCTCTTTATGTTTCTGCAATCATTTGTTAAATGTCCATGAAAGCGATGGTAAGAACAATATTCATGACTTCTGTCGCTTGGTGGTGGTTCACTGCCTGCATTCCATGGTGGTGGTATGTCCTCCATTACAAGTATAGCTTCCCAAATTTTCTCAACACTAGCATTTAGTGGTGGCATTCTTATCTCTTCCCATACCACTCTACGATTTCTTGGCCTTCCATAGTTATTCTGCCTTTGTCCTCCATAAGTTTCTTGCATATGATCTAATCTCTGAATTTTATTATTGTTGCAGCGGTTGTAGTAGTTCCTTTCTCTATCAAACTCCTCCTGATCTCGGCTTCCCATAGCTACTATTTTCTGCTTGTCCATCATCAACTCGCTTTCCCGGTTGCCCTTGCGAAGTGGTCTCTACTGAGTTTAAGAATTTTGGTAATAAACTTGCATTCGCAGCGTTTGAACTTGTATTCGCAACTGGGTATGATTCCATTTCATTTTGTCTTTCTTCCAAAGCAATGTATTCTTCTTGAAGTTCTCGCAGCTCAGCCATCGTAATCGTGTTTTTAATTCTGAATATTTGGATGTATAGCAAACTTGTTGCGAACAGAGCATTTACAAATGATAAAATGAGATATCTTTCCTCTACCCTTCCGACCATTTCACTGCACATTGTTCTCCATCTCATTGTCAGATGTCTTAAACTCTCGCCAACTCTTTGTTTCAATCCGAATACATCCTCAATTCCTGGTCGCATGGAATTGTTACTTATATAAGCTCCCAAGAAAATAGTTTGTAAATGGTTGAATGATGAGATTGTGTTTCTTGGTAATCCTTCAAACCATTTCAGTGCTTCTCCAATTAAGCTTGATGCGAAATATTTGCACAATATCGCATCATGATTCTCCCATTGTAACATACATCTCATATAAGCCTTGATGTGTTGTACCGCACAGGTTGTTCCATCGAAAATGTTGGTTAATGCAGGCAGATTACACTTAGGTGGTATTCCTCCCATTTGTACTTCTATTGTGAAAGGAGTCTTCGCAGCTTCTGCGATGGCTTCATCCAACTGTCTTCTTCCTCCTTCCTTCTTATTGTTTAACAATTTTCTCATTTCTGCTAGTTCTTTCAAGATTTGCTCATTTTCCTCAGGATTTGATTCTGCTGGTCTTTTTAACTCTGCCTCTCGCCTCCTTCGTTCATGCCTGTTTTGACCTTCTTGTTCACTATTTTCTTCTCTCCTTTCTCTGCGACTTTCTCCTTCGTCTCTTTCATCAATTCGCACACCATTATATCTATTGTTCTCTCTTCTGGGTTCTCTATCAACTCTCCTCTGCATCCTTTCGTATTCTCCATTGGTATTTCTATTGACACGATCTTGTGTTCGCCTTCTCTCTCGGTTGTCGTGATTATTTTGCCGGATTGCTTCTTCCAATTCTTGGTTTTCCACTTCTGCTCTTACTCTCTCTCTCTCGCGGGCTAAGCGTGCTTGTTCAAAGATAATATTTCTCAATGTCGTCCACGATCTCTTTTTGCCTTCGCAATGCTTCTCTTCCATGCAGTATTGCTCTTCCTTCAAATGGCTGGATCATTTGGTCCCTGAAATCGCCTAGTTCCCTGATTTTCTTCATTCTGCTCAACTTGGAAATTCTCGGGATGGGGAATATAACGATCTTCTGCGTCCTCTCTTCTTTCATGATGTTCTGAGCTGAGATTTTGTGCTTCCCGTTGGTTTTCTACCTCTGTAATTTCTGTTGGTAAAGCTCTCCTTCTTTCTTCCCTAGTCGATCTTGAACTCGATCTCGCAGTGCTTCTCGATCTTCTATTTTGCAATCTTATATTTTCCATTCTTAATTCATGATTCTGTCTTGTCAAGTTTGCTCGTTCCTCTGCCTCTAGTCGCCGCTCTTCATGTATCGTTTGTCTCAATGTTTCCAATGCTGTGAGTTCTTCATTTCCTAGATTCATTTCTCCATTCATTCTTTGATCTTCTTCTCCGTGTCCATTGTTTACCAATTGTTGCTCTTCTTCCCTTTCCTCCTCAGAATCCGTCCTCCAAGTGTGCACGCTTACTCTATCGTAATCCACAGTTTCATTTGTTACCGGTGGAATTAAAGCTTGGACATGATTCTCTTCATCATTCCTCATATTCATCCTTGACGATTCTCCTCTTTCAATTCTCCTTTCTCCAGCAAGTCTTCCACTTCTTCTCACCGGTTGTTCAAGTACATTTCTTCTTCTAGCCATTTCTCTTTTGGTAACTTCTTTGAAAATTATCTCAAATTTCTTTCTTATTAATTCTCTTCTTTTAATGTTGTTCAAAGCCTGTTTCTAGCGCCAATATGTAGTTGCAGGAAATCCCACAATACACCCCTCACTATATTTTGTTAAACTAATCCATTCAAAAGATAATAGAAGAACAATTATGAATGTTTATTAATAACTTTCTTGAATCTTTACACAGGAAAATGAGATTACACTTAAGAACTTACAAATGTTTCTCTCCTTTCTCTCTCCTAATGACTTACTCTCCAATCCAAAAAAGACCTCTCTACGACAGATCCACCCATCCCTTTATATAGGGCAGTACATAGTGAATGACAGCTAAGCCGTCCCCTTATTTTCGGAAATGTCTTGCGAAGTGTCGCAGGCGTACAAATTCTCATACTCGCGACACTTCTTAACTCTCGCCAGATTTCATATCTTCCTATCGTCATCCAGTGCGTCATTTACATTCAATCCTCTGCGACTGACTCGCAGTGTTGCTATTCGTTGTCTTCGCGAATTGTTGTTGTGGCGATATTATGATCCTACAAACGTATTTGGGCGGTTCTCCGTAGATTGAGAGCTTAACGCCTTCAGGACGTCTGTGATACTCAATGTTCCCTGACTGTAGGAGAGAGACCCACCTCCATATAGAAGAATAGTTGGGCGGCGGACGCCTTCAAGACGTCGGTGACACTCACCATTCCCTGACTATGTGGAGAGACCGTGTATAGATTCAGGCGGTTCTCCGTTGATTGAGAGCACTAACGCCTTCAGGTCGTAAACAACACCGTGATTCCCTGACTATGCACCATTCAAAATAGATGTGACGCTTTTAACTGGCTAATATCTTTTCTGCAATAGATTAATTTTGCCGTGACATTCACCACTGAATTCCCAGAATAATCTATTATTGCTCCTATTCCATGGTCGAATCCACGGCCTGATCCCATGGAATGGCAATAACAATTGCTCCTATTCCATGGTCGAATCCACGGCCTGATCCCATGGAATGGCAATAAGCAATTGCTCCGATTCCATGATCAAATCCACGGCCTGATCTCATTGAATGGCAATAAACTACTACATTATCTCATTATTCCGATTTCATGAACGATTCCACAACTGATCTCATGAAATGGTGATAGATAATTTTAATTACTCCGATTCTATGGTCGGATCCTATAGGATGGTAATGCTTGTTTTATTATTCTAAATGCGTAGTCGAATCCACAGTTGATCGATCCTATGAATTAATAATAAACAACTATTCATTTTTATTACTCAGTTTCATGAATTATTCTCTACTGAATTTCATAAATTAGTAATAAATACTCAATAACCGGGCGTCTGGACTACCACTGAGTAAGCCCCACAAAAATGGTACAAGTGTATTCGACAATGATGCACGACTGAGCACCCAGATGCACGAACGAGCATCCAAAAAATATGAAACAATGAGGAATCCTACACAAAACAGGGAGAAAGCAATAAATATTAATTAAATAATGAGAGGCGCCCAGGGCTGGGCCACCGGCGGCCGGCCATGCCCTAGCCATGGTCGGTCCCACGCCTCTCCCATTATTTTTCTTATTTTTTTGTTATTTCATGAGCTCATGAAAACTCCTTTATTGTAGCAACTTTCCTTGTTTTTGCAAAACTCATGAATCCTCCATAACTTCATGGATTCATGAAATAATATTATAAAATAAGGAAAGGTGTGCAGGACCGGGCAACCTAGCCGTCCGGCCATGCCCGAGCCGTGGTCGGTCCCACACCTCACAATCCTAAGCTTTTTATAATTATTATTCCCTAATCTCACGAAACTCATTTGTTTCAACAAAAACTCATGGATTCTCCATAACTTCAAGGATTCTCCATAACTTCAAGGATTCATGAAAAATAATATAAAATAGGGAAAGGTGTGCGGGACTGGGCAACCTAGCCGGCCGTCCATGCCCTAGTCGTGGCCGGTCCCACACCTTACAATCCCTAGTCTTTTATAATTATTTCCCTCAATTCATGAATCTCCTGGGTTCGAGCAAAATTCATGATTTCTTCATATTTTCTCAAATATTGCTCAAAACACGAAAAACCAAAAGCCAACATAGTTACACGACTGGCTAGCCTCTCACAACAATTTTAAATATTAAAACACTTTTATTTTAATATTTTCAAGATATTAATGAATTGAGCATACATGCTCATTCCAACAAAAATCAAGAATTTCAGTCAAGATGAAACTCTTCTGAAAATTCACAACATTGCTCGAACACACATCAGAAAATATTAAAACTCTCAGTACGGAGACACGGGCACCACGGCAACACGTGCCTGCCTTCATGACCGACCAGAGTCATCCTTAGGGCTTGCACAAAGCCGGTCCCACACGTTTTCATAATTCTGACCTAATTTGCTCAATTGCTCGTATTGAGCCCAAACTATCTCCAACCAACCCGGGGATTGCTCAAACGTCCAACAACTGGTCACGTGACCACCAAGAGCCAGTCCCATGCACTCTTGGTCGGTCCCCATCTTTCATACCTAGGTTTTATCACCTAATGATGAACCCAGCAATATTTCAGTAAATGATGAAACCAACATTAAATCATCATTCTTTCACCAATCCTCAAACTTAGAACCCTAGTGCATGCGCACTAGAGCACCGGGCACCACATGGACGCCCATCATCCCATGTGATCGGTCCCTCTATCACTCATGACCTATTTTCAGCGATTCATCAACTATGATATGAAATTAGGGTTTTGAATAAATGCTCCACGAATCATCACTCTGAGCACGATTCAAACACTAATGAATTTATGATGGATTCAAAGAACCAATATCCGAATTAATCATATAATATTTGGTAGCTTACTAATATTTTAATATTTTATTGGGTCACGTCACCAATAAATGTTTCGTCGAATCGAGCAATACTTGCTCAGTTGCTCAAATATTGATCCATCTATCAATATTTGGTAATTTATCAGTAATTTGTCGAATTGAGCAATACTTGCTCAATTACACGACAAATTATCAACATTCAGTAATTTGCTGAATTGAGCGATACTTGCTCAATTGCACGACAAATTATCAACATTCAGTTTTTTGCTGAATTGAGCGATACTTGCTCAATTGTACGTCAAATCATCAACATTCATTATTTTGTCGAATTGAGCAATAGTTGCTCAATTGCTCGTCAAATTCTCGATATTCAGTAATTCGTCAAATTGAGCAATACTTGCTCAGTTGCTCGAATATTGATCCAACTATCAATATTCAGTAATTTATCATTATTTCGTCGAATCGAGCAATACTTGCTCAGTTGCTCGAATAATCCACATATATTCAGTAACTCAGCAATATTCAACAACTCGTCGAATTTACAATATTTGCTCAGACGAGCAACATTAACATTCATGAATCGTTGAGCATTTGCTAAACATGCTCGATTCAACAAAACCTAGACTCATTGTCTAATCAGTCAAACAACTGACCAACTAAATACACGTCTGTCATGCAGACTCCACGATTCATGAGACATCAATCACGTCAAATTGGGGGATAACAACTAGGGTTTTGGTCTGGCGGCCTACAGCACGTGGATTTCATCCACGACGAGAAATGTGCGTAAGTTGTGTAAACGGTTGAAGGAGTTAGCAAAGTAGTGGGTGCACGATCCGTCAAGTCTCCACACGACATGGAACTGACTTTACCACGATCTTCCACTTGCAAACTCTTCCACTCATGAAACCGTCACACTTACAAGGATCAAGGTGTTCACAACTCTGAAAATATAAATAAGTCTCTGAATCCATGATTGAGGACAACGAATGATCACTAGCTATCAGCAATCGTCCACACAGAATTTCTCGAGTAACTACTCTCAAGAATTCATCAATCTATCAGAACTTATTCGAACACAACAGTTCACCAATTATTGCAGAAACCTTCAACACATCCATAATCCTTGATTATCACTGATCCCACACAATTCTTAGCTTCCCTCCTACAGATCAACCCATCTCCCTCTTTGCGACCGAATTGACTCTGGAACGGCCATTGTCTTGGTTTAGGCCGGAGTCCTACAGATTGATCTCTCGAATCTAAGCACCCCCTTTGCAGCGGTGCATCTGTGTGAGGTTCAGCAGTTTGATCGGTTCGAGGAGTCTCGACCACACGCTCGACTCTTCATTTTCCTATAAAACCAACGAACCGTTTTTCCCCATCCACAGATTGGCGACCACAGTAGGAGAGTAATCTCTCGGTTGCAATCTCTAATTTTCACAAAATGGTTGATCTTAGGTCAGGTTCAGTTACCAATCCTAACCCAAACAATGCTAGCACTAGCAACAGCGGCGGTACTCCAGAAACCGTTCCTGCTTCCAACAGTGGTGGTAACGCTACTCCTCCTCACACTAATGTCGAAAATCATCCTCTCTTTGGTGGACATCCTGAGGAAATCAGAGAAAATCCACCCACTATCGCCGATCTCATGAAATTCCAGGAAGTTCTCGCCAAGAATCAAACTGAAATGGCTACTACTCAGAGGGAGCTTTGTAACTACCTCAAAACTCTCACTGACAAGATGTCAGACAAAACTCGGGAGAAAGGAAAAGAAAAGGAAACATCTCCAGCTCTGGATCCAGAAGTTATTCATGTCCCTGACGATGACGAAACCCGCAAAGTTGCAGAACCTGAACCTGCTAGTTTCATCACTCGTGAGGATCTGGAACGTTTTATGGAGAGCCGGGGAAAGGGCCATGCACCATCAGTCCATCGTCATCAACCTCCATATCCTGCTGCTACGCAAAGAATCCCTCTTCCAAAGGGTTACATTTCTCCAACCTTCACACTCTACAATGGAACGGGGAATGCTCGAGAACATGTTTCTCGATTCCTGGAAGCATTAGGAGAGCATAAACACAACGATGTCGTCCGTTTGAAGGAGTTTTCAAAATCCCTGACGGGTCGAGCATATACTTGGTACAACAACATCGTACCAGGAAGCATAGCTAATTAGGGAGAAATGATCAATGCTTTCTACAGGAAGTACTTCTTTGTTTCTGAGCAAGTTACTCTTTCCGACTTAGGAAGGATGGCTCAGAAGAATACTGAAAATCCAAATGATTACGTAAATAGGTTCATGGTTCAAGCCTTGGATTGCCATGATCCCAATGTTACTGAACAACAACTGGTGGATTTGTGCATCAATGGGATGATCCCAGTCTACAGAGATTTGCTGGAAAATCTTCGTTTTCATACCTTCTCAGAACTTCATGAAGCGGCCAAGCGATCAGCCACTACCGCTCCTGCCTTGCTAGAAAGAACGAAAACTGTCAAGGTAAAGGAATCGAAAGACACTCGAAGTAACACTGACATACGACTAATCAACAAGCAGTACAATGTCAAAACTTCTATGAATGTTGCTGAAGGGAGCAAAAGAAAAGCTGAAGCACAGCCACATAAGAATGCTCCTCCAGGGTCTAATCCCTCAAAAGCGCAAAGGAAAGATGGTCAAGCCAGGAATGCACAATCGCCTACTCAACATCAACAAAACGATCAAGATGCACCTGACTTCCCCTTTTCTATTGAAGAAGTGATCGAACTATTGGAAGTCTGAATCCAAGACGGGGCGATCAAATTACCTCATGTCAAAAAGGAACCAACTGAGGAACAGATGGAAAATGCACGCTACTGCCATTTCCATAGATATGTCAGTCATCCGACAAGTGATTGCAGAACCCAGAAGCGTATATTCAAAGAAAAGGCTGACTCAGGGGAGCTGAGGACTGAAGGAGTGCACATAAATCCTCTCCCAATCAGAACATTCGCACCCTCCGAGCAGCCGTTCAAGGAAGCAGTTCAATCCTTAATTGAGCATGTCTGCGAGTTGCTTTACTTGTCAAAGGCCCAAAGAGATGATATGTTCGCTGCACTAAACCATATCGTGTCAGGCAAACGGCTAACAATTCTAGAGACACTCTCTGAACCGCCAGTAATAGACAAGGAGATGTACGACTGGGGACTTCTCACCATGGTCTATCTCAAAGGAAATGAATTCAAGCGAGCATTGGTCAACATTGGCACTGCTGTTAACATCATCCCTTTGAAAACCCTCAGAGCCACTGGCATCACTCGACAAGAAGCAACTCATGCTCCTATCTCAGTCAGAGACCATGAGGGAATCTCTAGGGATGCTTACGGTTACATCGTTCTCAACATAAGAAATGGTTCAACCTGGACAGAAACTAAATTCTTCATAATTAAGGAGGATCCAGGATATGACATGATTCTTGGGAGAGCATGGATTCATGATGGAAGAGTTACTGCGATATCTTCATCTTCAGTTGCACAATTCTCCATCGAAGAAAGCTCTGACTGGGAAGATGATCAACCTTTCGAGCATTTGGGAAAAGTCGGAGCCTTGATGGAACTCACACAAAAACCTGGGGAGAGCGCCCACGAATTCGTCGGGAGGTTTCGCACTCAGGCAAGTCTTATTCCCCTTGATGCATATGTATTACCAACTTTCAAATATGCTACCCTAGTCCGGGGACTCAGCTCTGCTCAAAATCTAGCAATCGCCAAACACTATGAGTGGTTAATCTCACCTCAGCACTACTTCACCAAATGGTTGGATGCAGAACCTCTCCAAATCCATCATCTCACTAACACGGTCATTGCTAAGATAATGGCTGAGTTTCACAATCAATATCCTAAATATTCTCCTTTGCATGAGTGTCCACATGTGCCGCAGAATTGGAAAGCTCCACCAGCATGGAATCCCACTACACGAGGAATTCCAAACCATCAAAAGATATTCAAGGCACAAACAACCAAGCCTAACAAATTTCATGAAGGAGATTTGGTTCTTAAGGCAACCAGACGCAATTTGCATTCCACAAAGAGTTCTAACTGGGAAGGACCTTTTATGATTGCTAAGTCAGTTGCTGGAGGATACTACAAATTGGTTGACATCAAGGGCAAGACAAGTATACCAGTGATTCATGAGAGTTGGCTCAAGATTTTCGACGCATGAAGCATTTAACATTGGGTGTTTTATGTCCAAGACATACGCTCAAAATATCTGATGTTTGCATCTTAGGATTTTATTTTACCTGTATTTTTAATTCCTCCAAATGTGTGCAATACTTGCACTCGGTATTTGAAATTCAGCAATCTATCAAAGTTCTTTTATTTAAGAAAAATCTCTATCAAAATCCAAAATCCAAAATCCAAAATCCAAAATCCAAAAGAAAATCCTCAGTCACTCATAAATTCAAAACCAATCCAGAAATTCAACCAAAATCTCACATCTCTCAGAAGTTCAAACTTCAAGAGATTATGGAAAGAAAACTAAAGAAAGCCATCAAAGTACGATTTATGCTTCTCAGCATCCTCCAAGACTTGCAAAGTCGCTTTCTCCAACTCCAGCTTTTGAGTCAACTCAACAATCTTAGCCATTTTCTCCACCACAGCATCACTGGTAAAAGGTATATTCTGCACTATTGCATCCTTGATGGTGTTGATCTTCTGACGAAGCCACTTCAGGTTAAGGCCAAGTCTCTCAGAATTCTCCAAGTTGTACTCCCAATCAAAGAGTACATCTCGAGTGACGGTACTTTTGGGCCTGGTACGAATATCATCTATGACACGCAATATGTTTCCTAGTTGCATTGTCAAGAAGTATCTACGTTCAGGATCTCTTGTAACGACGATATGGCCATACATTTTCCACAACTTCTCATACATGCTGGCATACCCAGTGGGAACGCTGAATCCACCAACAAATACATGATACGGGAGTGAAGAACCAAATGGAGGCTCACAAACAATCCCTGCAGTAGAATATTCATGCACTATTATACGGTTCTCGATCTCGGGAGCAACCTCAGCAGTCATAGGCGCAGCTTCTTCTGGGACAATATTTTCTACTCTCGGCACGACTTCCTCTGTTTCTGGAGCAATCAACATTGGTGTTTCAATCGCCTCGACAATATCAGCAGCAAACATCTCACGGCCTTGAAGTACAGAGATGGTTGTCTCATTCTCAACAGCGCCGCAATTGCTCGAATCATCATTACTGGTCTCGTTATTCCCAACTTCGGCATTTGACACCTAATAAGAAGATTACACGGGATTAGAGCGATCCAAGCATGAAAACTCAATACAATCATAAAGTCTGGCATGTAAGTGAACTAACATTATCTACGTTCTTCACTATGCGTCCAAGACATGAGCAAATAGCACAAAAGTCATAAAACACGTTTTTCAATAAGTTCGTCAGAAACATTTTATACTACTCTATATGAGACGACGAACTGGGAGCAATTGGTAATGAATCTAAGGTTTAGTCATATACCATTGTCTTTGTATGGATGTCATCTACAACATATCAAAATTTCATAGCAATTGGATGAACGAGCAGTGAGTTGTGGGCAAAACATTTGACCTCATACCAACTGAAAAAATTTCTGGAGGTCTCCTGGAAGTTTATTGTTTCATCGATTTCGACCCCTAAAAGTGCTCAAAACTTAAAAAGCTTCTGAGTTAAAGCTTGGAAATTTCCTGGGCTTAAGGATACATAGGTAGATCGCGAAAATCTGATGTTGGATGAAGATTCTACAGCATTTTTACTAAAAAACTGGAGTCTGGATTTTTCTGATGACGTATTTCGACAAATTTCTCATATATTCATCGGGATTCTAGTTCATTCATCCACAAATCAGCAATCCTACACTTCTATTAAGATAATACAAAATGGATACTTACTTGAGGAGTCTCCAATTCATTCGAAGGGTTAACAGGGTCGGCATCAATATTGGGAGCACCATTATTTCCATTTAGTCGTGATTCTTGAGGATTCTCCTTCTCCCTACTATTCGAAGACGAATGGATAGCATGACCATGATGGCTTTCGACAACAATCTCTTCCTGGATCCATCAACAATAATCATTATTATTTTATTCAAGGAGATGCCGAAATCACTTATATGAAAGGATACTTACATCAACCTCTCCGTCGGTGCTGGATCCCTGAATTGCTCGTATAGAGGAAAGATGAAGACCGTCAACAACCGATGGAGCAAAATTCTGAAACAAATTAGCAATACTCTTCTAAGATCCTGATTATATGGGCAAGAAATTCGCAACGATAAGAGAAGTGTTAACAACTTACCAAAGAAGCGGCAGGGGACTGCACATTATTCGATATCATTCTATGAGCTATTTTGCTTCTTCCTTCTCCACCCTGGGGACTTTCTTGGAGGTCTACGAAGTTTACATGGATTCGAGGCCTCACAGCACGGCCATCCTACACAAAATCAATGGATGATTAAAACACATCTATCTTACTTTCACCGATCGTGAAGAAAAGAGGCTTACCTGCGCACATTCCGGAGATGTCTTCCTCTTGTCACCACGAGAAAGGTACTTTAGCCTTGGTAGAGAATTAATAGAGTCAATAGAAGGAAAATCTTGCGCTGGAGACTTAACATCCATCACAAAGGCATACAAACGCTCAAGTTGCTGACGCCAGAAGCCTATGTAACCCGGAGTCACGAAATTAGCACGATCAGAGCATGGGAATAAATACTCATTTCCCTCCACATGAGTGCAATCCAGATTAGCCTTCAAATACTCAACTGATGGTTTGTTCATTCGGTGACCTGGGATACACTGGTCTACGCCCATTTGCCGAGCTGCCCTGTCAATGTTATATTCCTCTACTCTGAATTCTCCATGCATTACTAATACTAGGTGGCCAGGAGTGCAACTTAATATGAAAGATCTCTCTCCATCATTCAAATCAGCACCGGTCTTCAACATGATATTTTCTTCACCAACATTGAAGGTGATCAATTGTGAGAACAGATCAGGGACCAACACCCAGGGGCGAAAGTTGAACTCGGATTCAATATCGAAAATATCAGTGATGCATATCTTGTATTGCGGCTGCTTTGTAGACCACTTCATGATCCTGGCGTTGTCTTTCT
Organism: Papaver armeniacum; assembly: GCA_023531295.1. NCBI lineage: Eukaryota > Viridiplantae > Streptophyta > Magnoliopsida > Ranunculales > Papaveraceae > Papaver > Papaver armeniacum. The sequence continues at coordinate 121,092 of JAJJWW010005611.1, read as the reverse complement.
CGAGGAAAGCATGGCGAGTGTCGACATTAGGCCCTTGCAAGACACTACGGGGAATCGGAGCATACTTTTCAAGATGCTCCCACATCAAAGCTTGGAGGAACATGGTATTAGCATATGTTTCAATTTTAATGAAACCGTTAGAGAAACTGGAGTCAATAACCAAAGAGTCCAAGTTGGCAAACAGTGAACCTAAAAACAGGCTACCAATTGGAAGTTTCTCACCTTTGGCCATCTTAATGGCAAAGGGTATCACCAACGGCTTCAACAAATGTCTGTTGTCCTCAAGAACATCTCTGGAAAGCCATAAACACAGGAAAGCAGCAATGGACATGGTACCATCAACAGGTTCTTCAGGAATTCTATCTCTCGGCCACCAGTATCTCAACCATTGAGCATAGCAAAATTTGGGAGACTCGTTGAACTCATGCATTTTAGCTTCCAAAGTGCGAGATATCAACTTCTCCTCTGTCGAGAGTTCTCCAGGGAAATTTCCGGCGACTGGAAGATGCAACAAAGCGACTACATCTTCTAAAGTAATCATGAACTCTCCCCATCTGCATATGAAGGTGTGAGTAGGAATACACCAACGAGCAAGCAAAGCCACGATACCTGGTATATCATGATTAATGATCAAATCTCCAGCAGCTTGAATGGCTCGCGTCACCCGCGCACTATACAGCAAGGTCCTCACACGGCTGTAGCCTAGCATATGCCTTGCCCATCCAGAAAAATGCGTCAGCGGCTTCCGAGAAAGTTTGAGTTCCTAATGTTTCCCTTCCAAGCAGAACCGAATTATTGCTGGAGGAGACACCAACTTATTATGAGCAGTAGTCCTGGGATTTATGAGCAACCGAAACGAAGAACCTAAAGGACGTTTTTCAGGCCTATACAAATATTCAAAGAATCTGTCTTCAATGCTTGGAATGTTCTTGGGTTTGAGAATTTCCTCATTCCCCTGAGAAGTTCCAGAATCGCCATCCCTGGAGCAAACATCATCTCCAGAAGTGTCTTCTCTGGAAACGTCACTTTCAGCATCATCACGGAATCGAGTCATCTTCGCCAAACAACTGCAACATTCCACACGAGTTTCATCAATACAATGGAATTAAAGCAATCAAACAATTACGATGCTCACAATCAGCGTCTGCAAAAAAAAAAAAAAACGGTAATCCTCAACTCTTACCTATTTTACGATTTCACGAACTTAGTGATAACAACGTAAAACCCCAAAACTTGCTCGTTCTTTCAAACTGCAAAGTCGAGCATAAAACATATTATTCAAGAGTCAACACTGACTTCTCAAGAAACAATAAATAATTCACATAACCCTCTATGTGAACATTCGCTGATTTTTACGTGTACATACACTATAAATCACTAAACTCATGCATACACTACGAATTCATCAACTCATAAATTTTGTGCTTTCAACAATTTTTCATAAATCAAAACTTGATTTATATTTAATAAAGCGTGAATAAGTCACGCACCTTTTTTTTTAAAAAAAAAACCGTGAGTTAATAACTCACGTAAATATACAAAAAAAAAAAAAAAAAAAATTTTTTTTGCTCAATCCAGCATTCGTTCATGAAACGAGGGTCTTTTCTATTTTTTTAAAAGTCTACATATTTCAAACAAAATTTTGGAAGTTCGTAAACAAATTTTCATCATGAACTCTAGGTCTTTTCAAAATTCCTTTGACTCTAAGGATTATTATTTGTTACTTTTACGAACAAACCTACGTTTCCAAAAGTATTTGCAAAGTTCATGCTTCAAAAACAAACTTGGGTTTTCATGAAACCTAATAAACGAAACTTTTACTACTGCAACTATACCATGTCTATTCAAAAATTTATGTATCTCTTCCATATTAGGGATTTTTACTCGTTCCTTCAACTAACGAACAAACATGCATGTATATATATATATATATATATATATATATACGTTTTCTAAAAATCCCTCATAAATCCTACGCATGCATGCAACCATGGGATTTTTGGTTTTGTGAACAACTCATCAATCATGAAACTAACAGCAAAAAAAAAAAAATTTGGGACTGACCTGTCGCCGGCCGAAAGCTGACCGGACGTTGATCGGCGCTGGTTCTCCGGCAAATTTTTTTTTTCCTCCCTGCTGAACTCGTGAGATGATGAAGAGAGTTTGCTCGGTCAAAAATAAAATAAAATAATTATTAGGATTATTCCCTTTTATATCAAATTTATTTCCAAAACCTAATAAAACATGGGTTTCCTTTTTTGGGCTCGGGCCCGTAAATCCTAGACCGACCATAACTAAGCTTCCGAACGCCCAAATCAGCAGTGCCTCATCTCTCCACGCTCATGAGATGACACTCTATCTTACTATCAGGGTCCTCATCTCATGCATTTGCTCGTACATGACATCATTGGGGTAAATCGAGGATTCTCGAAACTACCTTTGTAGACGAGTTCAACCACTGATCTCATCGACCAAAATCACCATTTAATTCTTACTGCGGAACATGACTGTCCCTCACTAAGCAGGGGACTTAATGTTGATGGTGGATTTTCAACAAAGGGCAAAACCGTAAAATCATGAGGCATGTTTTTGACACAACTTTCGGGCATGCAACGATTCATATTTTACGAAGCCATGATGAATATGTTTTCGAAAAACCTCCACTAGCTGAGCGTTCGATCCCTGGCATTTCGTCGTGACCTCTACGCAGAATAATGTATTTGGGCGGTTCTCCGTAGATTGAGAGCTTAACGCCTTCAGGACGTCGGTGATACTCACTGTTCCCTGACTGCAGGAGAGAGACCCACCTGCACATATAAGAAGAATAGTTGGGCGGCTGACGCCTTCAGGACGTCGGTGACACTCACCGTTCCATGACTATGTGGAGAGACCGTGTATAGATTCAGGCGGTTCTCCGTAGATTGGGAGCACTAACGCCTTCAGGTCGTAAACAACACCGTGACTCCCTAACTATGCACCATTCAGAATAGATGTGACGCTTTTAACTGGATAATATCTTTTTTGCAATAGATTAATTCTGCCGTGACATTCACCACTGAATTCCCAGAATAATCTATTATTGCTCCTATTCCATGGTCGAATCCACGGCCTGATCCCATGGAATGGCAATAACAATTGCTCCTATTCCATGGTCGAATCCACGGCCTGATCCCATGGAATGGCAATAACAATTGTTCTTATTCCATGGTCGAATCCACGGCCTGATCCCATGGAATGGCAATAAACAATTGCTCCGATTCCGTGAGCGAATCCACGGCCTGATCTCATTGAATGGCAATAAACTACTATATTATCTCATTATTCCGATTTCATGATCGAATCCATAGCTGATCTCATGAAATGGTGATAGATAATTTTAATTACTTTGATTCTATGGTGGAATCCACGATCCCATAGGATGGTAATGCTTGTTTTATTATTCTAAATTCATAGTCGAATCCACAGTTGATCCTATGAATTAATAATAAACAACTATTCATTTTTATTACTCAGTTTCATGAATTATTCTCCACTTAATTTCATAAATTAATAATAAATACTCAATAACTGGGCGTCTGGACTACCACTGAGTAAGCCCCACAAAAATGGTACATGTGTATTCGACAATGATGCACGACTGAGCACCCAGATGCACGAACGAGCTACCAAAAAATATGAAACAATGAGGAATCCTACACAAAACAGGGAGAAAACAATAAATATTAATTAAATAATGAGAGGCGTCCTGGGATGGGCCCACCGGCTTGCCGGCCGGCCATGGCCTAGCCATGGTCGGTCCCACGCCTCTCCCATTATTTTCCTTATTTTTTTGTTATTTCATGAACTCATGAAAACTCCTTGATTTTAGCAACTTTCCTTGTTTTTTCAAAACTCATGAATCCTCCATAACTTCATGGATTCATGAAATAATATTATAAAATAAGGGAAAGGTGTGCGGGACCGGGCAACCTAGCCGGCCGGCCATGCCCGGGCCGTGGTCGGTCCCACACCTCACAATCCTTAGCTTTTTATAATTATTATTCCCTAATCTCACGAAACTCCTTTGTTTCAACAAAAACTCATGGATTCTCCATAACTTCAAGGATTCATGAAAAATAATATAAAATAGGGAAAGGTGTGCGGGACCGGGCAACCTAGCCGGCCGTCCATGCCCTAGTCGTGGCCGTTACCACACCTTACAATCCCTAGTCTTTTATAATTATTTCCCTCAATTCATGAATCTCCTGGGTTTGAGCAAAATTCATGATTTCTTCATATTTTCTCAAATATTGCTCAAAACACGAAAAACCAAAAGCCAACATAGTTACACGACTAGCTAGCCTCTCACAACAATTTTAAATATTAAAACACTTTTATTTTAATATTTTCAAAATATTAATGAATTGAGCATACATGCTCATTCCAACAAAAATCAAGAATTTCAGTGAAGATGAAACTCTTCTGAAAATTCACAACATTGCTCGAACACACATCAGAAAATACTGAAACTCTCAGTACGGAGACACGGGCACCACGGCAACACGTGCCTGACTTCATGACCTACCAGAGTCATCCTTAGGGCTTGCACAAAGCCGGTCCCACACGTTTTCATAATTCTGACCTAATTTGCTCAATTGCTCGTATAGGGCCCAAACTATCTCCAACCAACCTGGGGATTGCTCAAACGGCCAACAACTGGTCACGTGACCACCAAGAGCCAGTCCCATGCACTCTTGGTCGGTCCCCATATTTCATACCTAGGTTTTATCACCTAATGCTGAACCCAGCAATATTTCAGTAAATGATGAAACCAACATTTAATCATCATTCTTTCACCAATCCTCAAACTTAGAACCCTGGTGCATGCTCACTCGAGCACAGGGTACCACATGGACGCCCATCATCCCATGTGGTCGGTCCCTCTATCACTCATGACCTATTTTCAGCGATTCATCCACTATGATATGAAATTAGGGTTTTGAATAAATGCTCCACGAATCATCACTCTGAGCACGATTCAAACACTAATGAATTTATGATGGATTCAGCAACCAACATCTGAATTAATCATATAATATTTGGTAGCTTACTAATATTTTAATATTTTATTGGGTCACGTCACCAATAAATGTTTCGTCGAATCGAGCAATACTTGCTCAGTTGCTCAAATATTGATCCAGCTATCAATATTTGGTAATTTATCAGTAATTTGTCGAATTGGGCAATACTTGCTCAATTGCACGACAAATTATCAGCATTCAGTAATTTGCTGAATTGAGCGATACTTGCTCAATTGCACGACAAATTATCAACATTCAGTAATTTGCCAATTGAGCGATACTTGCTCAATTGTACGTCAAATCATCAACATTCATTATTTTGTCGAATTGAGCAATACTTGCTCAATTGCTCGTCAAATTCTCGATATTGATAATTCGTCGAATTGAGCAATACTTGCTCGATTGCTCGAATATTGATCCAACTATCAATATTCATTAATTTATCGATATTTAAATCGAATCGAGCAATACTTGCTCGATTTGCTCGAATAATCCACATATATTCAAGAACTCATCAATATTCAACAACTCGTCAATTTACAATATTTGCTCGGATTTGTTAACATTAACATTCATGAATCGTTGAGCATTTGTCAAACATGCTCGATTCAACAAAACCTAGACTCATTGTCTAATCGGTCAAACAACCGATAAACTAAATACACGTCTCATTATGCGAGACTCCACGATTCGTGAGACATCAATCACGTCAAATTGGGGGATAACAACTAGGGTTTTGGTCTGGCGGCCTACAACACGTAGATTTCATCCACGACGAGAAATGTGCGTAAGTTGTGTAAACGGTTGAAGGAGTTAGCAAAGTAGTGGGTGCAAGATCCGTCTCCACACGACATGGAACTGACTTTACCACGATCTTCCACTTGCCAACTCTTCCACTCATGAAACCGTCACACTTACAGAGATCAAGGTGTTACAACTCTGACAATATAAATAAGTCTCTAATCCATGATTGAGGACAACGAATGATCACTAGCTATCAGCAATCGTCCACACAGAATTTCTCGAGTAACTACTCTCAAGAATTCATCAATCTATCAGAACTTATTCGAACTCAACAGTTCACCAATTATTGCAGAAACCTTCAACACATCCATAATTAGCTTTGAGGAATTCAACCAACCCGGGGATTGCTCAAACGGCCAACTGATATACGCATTTATGTGTCTATTTTCATCTCGATTTTCTATATTGTTAGTACCCATTTTTGTACTTATTTTGGTATTTTATGTCTCTGTAGGTATTTTTGGAGAAATAAACATGTGCGGAGAAATTGGCTCGAAAAGTGCATTTGGACCTCCGGAGAAAATTGCTAAAGACACCCCTCTCAAATGGATAAGGGGCATACAGTTGATAAGGGGTAATCCACCGTTATTTGCACCCCACATCTACTATTTGCACCCTATGGCTAGTTGCACCCCACTCTGGTTAGGGGGGAAACCTTTCTCCACGTTCAAAAGGAAAAATTGGTGGGAACTTAAAGACCAGTTGCAGCGACTTCACTGATTTGGTTTTGAGCGAGTTTATCTCGGATTTCTTCACAGATTTGGACTTGTTCGGGCTTGTTATGCTAAAACAGGATTAATAGTGGGTTTGGATTCGAAGAAAAACAAAATTTCGATATAACAGGGAGGTGAAGATATTCACGGAAAGAGGTGATATTTTGGAAGAGATTTGGGAGAATCTTACTCGGATATTTTCGACAGTTTGGATTGATATGAACTTGAGGCGTTGAAATAGGGATAATATGTGAATTAAATTAAAAAATAGCAAGTTTCCATCATTATCTCGATTGATACATGGAAAGGAGAAGTCTCGGGTGTTTGAGATGGAAAAGGGAAGTACGTGAAGATAAAGGGAGAATATCTTCTCTGGCGGATTTGTTGCTATCTTTAGAAGAGTTTCCATTCAACATGAGAGTTTGAAGCCAAGCAGAGATGCGTAGAGCAGAGAATGAAGAGGGAAAGTCCGGAACTTTGGGAAGAAGTTAAAAGACGATAAACTAGGATTTAATCGACCCTGTGGTGTATATATATGGGTTTTTGGAGTTACAAGAAGGTGGTCGGGAGTTTGGGGAAGTTTCTGTGACGCTGCAGAGCCAAAATCCAAGCTGCAGGAGGAGTTGCAGCAGCAGCAGGAAGAAACCTAAACTGAAGAACATATAGCTGCAGAGAACAGTCGCATTTAGGGTCTTATATTTAAACAGTTTTGTAACAGTTAATTAGCCACGCATATCTTCAGTTTGCAACAATTATTGTAACGGTGACTTCTGTAACGCCACTACATCGTTGCAGAATCGCTGTGTGATATATTTTCTTCAATAAAAACACCTTTTGAGCCATGATTTATTATTTTGAGCGTGTTTTTACCATGAGGAGCTAAACCCCATCACTGGGACGACGGAGGAAGCCTAACATCATACATGGGTAATTATATTTAATTCTTATATGACTTTTGCACTAATTAAAATTGAATTATGATTTTGATTAATTAGTTGTCATCTCGTTTGATGGGTCATGCTTGCGTAGATGTATTGATGTCCCATGCTTAGGATTTACAACTAATATTTTGAGAATCTTCCTTGGCAAAAATAAGAGTCCATGTCTCTATTTATTGAGCTATAATTGTTAAAATAATTAATATTTGAACCTTATGTTATGAGTTTGGTGGAATCCTGAGTCTCAGTACCTCTCGATACCGTGACAGTATTTTGTACATATTTTCTAGTATTAAGTCTAAAATAAATCTTATCAAGTCTGAGTTAAACGAACTTTACTACCACTTTACAACAACTTTCAAAATCACATCACCAACAACTGGTCATGTGACCACCAAGAGCCGGTCCCATGCTCTCTTGGTCGGTCCCCATCTTTCATGCCTAGGTTTTATCACCTAATGTTGAACCCAGCAATATTTCAGTAAATGCTGAAACTAACATTTAATCATTATTCTTTCACCAATCCTCAAACTGAGAACCCTGGTGCATGCTCACTCGAGCACCGGGCACCACATGGACGCCCATCATCCCATGTGGTCAGTCTTTCTATCACTCATGACCTATTTTCAGCGATTCATCAACTATGATCTGAAATTAAGGTTTTGAATAAATGCTCCATGAATCATCACTCTGAGCATGATTCAAACACTAATGAATTTATGATGGATTTAGCAACCAACATCTGAATTAATCATATAATATTTGGTAGCTTACTAATATTTTAATATTTTATTGGGTCACGTCACCAATAAATGTTTAAATCGAATCGAGCAATACTTGCTCGATTGCTCAAATATTGATCCAGCTATCAATATTTGGTAATTTATCGATAATTTGTCGAATTGGGCAATACTTGCTCAATTGCACGACAAATTATCGCATTCGATAATTTCTGTCAATTGAGCGATACTTGCTCAATTGCACGACAAATTATCAACATTCGATAATTTGCTTGAACCGAGCGATACTTGCTCAATTGTACGTCAAATCATCAACATTCATTATTTTGTCGAATTGAGCAATACTTGCTCAATTGCTCGTCAAATTCTCGATATTCGATAATTGTCGAATTGAGCAATACTTGCTCAATTGCTCGAATATTGATCCAACTATCAATATTCAAAGAATTTATCGATATTTCGTCGAATCGAGCAATACTTGCTCAGTTGCTCGAATAATCCACATATATTCAGTAACTCATCAATATTCAACAACTCGTCAAATTTACAATATTTGCTCAGACGAGCAACATTAACATTCATGAATCGCTGAGCATTTGTCAAACATGCTCGATTCAACAAAACCTAGACTCATTGTCCAATCAGTCAAACAACTGATAAACTAAATACAAGTCTGTCATGCAGACTCCACGATTCGTGAGACATCAATCACGTCAAATTGGGGGATAACAACTAGGGTTTTGGTCTGGCGGCCTACAACACGTGGATTTCATCCACGACGAGAAATGTGCGTAAGTTGTGTAAACGGTTGAAGGAGTTAGCAAAGTAGTGGGTGCATGATCCGTCAAGTCTCCACACGACATGGAATTGACTTTACCACGATCTTCCACTTGCCCACTCTTTCACTCATGAAACCGTCACACTTACAGGGATCAAGGTGTTCACAACTCTGACAATATAAATAAGTCTCTGAATCCATGATTGAGGACAACGAATGATCACTAGCTATCAGCAATCATCCACACAGAATTTCTCGAGTAACTACTCTCAAGAATTCATCAATCTATCCGAACTTATTCGAACTCAACAGTTCACCAATTATTGCAGAAACCTTCAACACATCCACAATCCTTGATCATCATTGATCCCACACAATTCTCAGATTCCCTACTACAGATCAACCCATCGCCCTCTTTGCGACCGAATTGACTCTGGAACGGCCATTGTCTTGGTTTAGGCCGCAGTACTACTGATTGATCTCTCGAATCTAAGCACCCCCTTTGCAGCGGTGCATCTGTGTGAGGTTCAGCAGTTTGCTCGGTTCGAGGAGTCTCGACCACATGCTCGACTCTTCATTTTCCTACAAAACCAGTGAACCATTTTCCCCATCCACAATGCTAGAAAGAAGTTAGTGTCAGTGTCTGCCATTGTATAGACAACCAATCCACCATCTTGGATGGGCAAAGTAGCCATATGCTACTGAACTAGACCGAAACCTGCACCATCACCAATAATAATCTGTCTCAAGTATTGGATTAGGTGCTTATCAAAATAAGAAGTAGCAGCATGTAAGGCCTGTGGGTTGGTTGTCCTGAGAGTGAAATAGAGTCTTGAGACATCAACACATTTGTGCAAAAGCAAAAGTTCACACTGAGGATCTTATAACTGATGTACTTTTTTCATCAGTTGTATAGTCTTACTAGCCCTAATTAGAACCATGTCACCGCAATAACCCATGTATAAACTGATTGGTCCACCAAGCAGTTTAATACCCGTAGAAGGCTTACCAATATTAGCAGGGAAGACACCCTCAGTAATACTCCTATGATTACTTGATGGCCAAAAGATTTATGTCTTTGAGATGTTTAAGTATAAACCCCTCGTAGGACCTTCAGGTTAAATAAATTATTATTACTATTAGATAAAGAGTATTATTATATGATGTCGTATAGCATGCACAATACCTTACAGCTCAAGCTTAGTTTCTTCTTATTTCCTAATATTGTTTTTTAGAGTTCCATTATTAGTTAAACACTTATTTCCTAAGTTAGTTAAACTCTTTTCTTTCCTAGTTTAGTTACTGATGCGCGTCGTTTACACAACAAATTAATAAAGATATTTCCCACTAATTAACTGGTAATATAGCGGTAGTAAGAGATCGTTCCCACAGAGAGCTGTGTAATTGATAGGTTATTTAGTTCAGCAAAGTAAAGTAAAAGACAAATGAGGGATTGGTTTAAAGTGAAATAAAAAGAATAACAAATAAAAGAAAGATGATTAAGGAATCATTCGCCAACTTTGGAAAGAAACTTAATAAAAGTACTTGTTTATTTCTTGTAGAATTTCCATTATCACCAACCGTAGAATAGCAATAAGCTCTGCTATCCCCGGAATTCTGTTGCCACTGGATACGGAAGCGCTCGACTACCAGATTCTATCCATATGAGCCACCATGAATAAACTCTCAAGATGTAACCCACCGGATGCATTACGTTTTGTGAATTAGGTTGATCCTAGCATCAGACGCATAAGCTCGGTCTGCTTACTAGTGTCATCTCTATACACAATTGCTTAACAGAATCCCTCTGTCAGCTTTTGCTATGTACTACTTGTGTATGGAATTGAGTGACTATTACACGTATCACCAACTCCAATACTAGTAGAAGAATTATTATCAGGTTAATTCAAATGGCCAATTGAATAACCCAATAGTAATCTTAGACGATAAAAATAATAGAGACAATCGACAAGAAAAAAAATCAACTTAAAATAAACTTGTAAAAAGAATTAAAGTTTCATAAACCAGGACTTTGAAATCATACCTTAATCAGTAAAATTTAGCTACACATGGATTTACTAAAACCCATGAAAAATATATAGAAGAAGAAAATAACTTGGTTCCCCCCTAAAGGGGTAAACCCTAGAATAGAATATAGCCTCCTTTCTCTTCTTTTTCTCTCTCTATTTTTCTCCCAAAAAGTTATATATCTACAAAAGAAATAATAAAAGAAGAAGTTATTTTTCTCTTGGTTTTAGTCGGCTATTTATAGGCTTCAAATACCCTAGGAGATCCAAAATATGCGTGCAAGATAGGGAAGCAAAGTCGGTTTGACTTATCCAAAAATAGATGATGGTGATTCGGTGTAGCAAGTCGTACTCAAGAAATGTCTACATGCATTCTCATCCATTCGATCTCCTGGGACCTCATATGTCTTCATCTTCACCATTGATCTATCCTTCTTCGATGCACCGTTTCGCACAGAGTCCCCACTTCTCCAAAACACGTCAAAGCCGCCTGCAAGAGTACCACAAATACAGCCCCACCACGTGCTTGTCTGTTCCCTCTTTTTTTCTGATTTGTACGACTCTTGGACTTCCATCATCACACTTCTCTGGCAACCATGGCAGCATCATATTCTTCTCGAGCTCAGCCAACGTTAATGGCAGCAACTGTCGTTCCTTCTTCCCTGAGTTCTAGCTTGAGCTCCCTTTTCCATCAATCTCAATCATCTCCATCGAGCATCAGCAGCTCCCTCTCGGTTTCTTATTTCTCAATAACTCCTTCTCAGCTCCCATACAAACCGAGCACACGACCTTCTTCCACCAGTCACGACTTCATAACTACTTCCAAGCTCGAGTTCCTCTTGTTCGACTTCAGCTTCCACAGCAACACAAACTCGTAACTCATCCTCTCCATTGCTGCCATGTTTCACAGCTCGAATATCATCTCCCTGCCGACCATCACTGGCAACAACAGCTAGCCCATTCGAACTCCTCCATCTCTCTGTGTTGTTCCAAATGAGCAACCATTGCTCATATAACTCCACACTCGAGCACGTGAAATCACATCCAACTTCATCTCGTTTCGCCAACAGACTTCTTCTTCCTCGAGCTCCACTTTCTCACTGCTCTTAATCACCGGGATTTTTATCATCAAGAATGCGAAACCGTTTCTCGGTGAAAACTCGAAATCGAAGCGACAACCCATGTTTTGTTTCGCTTTCAATTACCCAATGATGTCTATAAGATCCCAAAATACCTTCTTCTGAAATCCATCAAAATCATGATCATCGTGATGATCAAGTTCCGAATGCCATCGCCTGCATTCTATTTTGCAACAAGAAGACGAAGTGCCCGAGTAATGAAGGCGGGTGCCTTCAACGGATTTTGAATTCCGGCTTCCCCATAGTAAATGATATAACTTCCTTTAGCAATTCCTTTGAGCTTGACTGCCCCTTAACAGGAAGTGCCCCTTAACGATCAGTGAGGATGCCAATAACACTTCTCTTTGAAATGACCATTTAGCCCTTAGTCTTCCAAGTTCTTGTTTTGCTCATAACTCCTTCATGCGAACTCAGAATGACTCCGTTCTTTCGCCATTGTCTTCATCTTCTCGTCCTCTACACAATGAAAAGTAGAAATCTTGTATTTGAACGAGTTCCAATTAGTCTATGGCCCTTCTTCACCTGTAGCTAGCTTCTTTCCTTGCACAATTAAGTACAAATTCACTTCTTTTGGATGATTCGTCTAACAAAACACAAATAAGAGAAAACAAGCGTAATATACAATAATTTGCAATAAAACCAACAAATACTAGCATGGAATTGACACTAAATATATGTGAAATATGCACTTATCAGTTACAAGTCGGCTCTGTTAAGTCTATTTAAGTCGAGCCTTATTTCAAGTTTATTCATTCAATTATTATTATCTTAAAACTTTGAAGAACTTCTTCCAGCAAATACCTTTTCATCTCTTGTTTACTTCAATCTCTGATTTCGTATCCCTTTTCATTCTCTTCGTATCTTCTGCAATCTACGCATTGCTTTCATCTTATCAGTTCTACATTAGTTGGTATCCAGACCTCTTTTCTTAGATTTTTGTCTAGGATTCGATCCTTTCAAATGCTTCCGCACTTTAACCTTATATCAAAAAAAAAAAAAAAAACAATCAAACCCTAATTTTTCAGAATTCTTATTTCTTTTCGTGTTCCAATGACTGATGCTTTAGAAACAAGAGTGGATAAACTCTCTGCTGCTGTTGAGACTATTAATGGAAAATTAAATACTCTCGAGGAGCTTCCTGCTCTAATAACTGGATTGATGGATTTCCTGGGCATTCAAACAAGACAAGCAGCTGAGTCTTCTATACAAACAGCATAATCTTCCAAGACTTTTGGATTTGTTTACACAGAGGATATACCAGAGAAAGACTCCGAAAATTCACACAGAACCAAAGGAAAAAACACTAATATTCCTGAACCAAAAAAAACTACTTATGCGTTACAACATACCAGTGATGGTGATGATTCTGCTAAGGAAAAAGAACATCAGAGATGGACTGAAGAACGACGCCTTAGAATTGGACCAAACCCTTATGGTTCTTTGCCAGAATATAAATTGAAGGCTGATATTCCAACCTTCAATGGAAGTTTCAGAATTGAAGAACTCTTGGATTGGTTTTATGAAGTTGAGGCCTTTTTTCAGTTTATGGATTTACCTGAGGAATCGAAAGTTAAACTTGTTGCTTACAAGCTTAAAGGTGGCGATGATGCATGGTGGGAAAAGATTCGTGAAGATAGAGTCAAATACAATAAACCTCCAGTGGGTACTTGGACACACATGCGTAAGTTGATTCGAGAAATTTTTTTGCCTCTGGATTACAAACAACATCTCTTTGTAAAACTTCAGCATTGTGTCATCAAGGTACTCGACCTGTAGAGGAATATGTTGCTGAGTTTTAAAATTTAATTGCTCGTAATGAAATTTAAGAAACTGAGGAGCAGTTGGTGGCACGTTTCATTGAAGGTTTACATAGATTGATTCAAAACATCATGACACAATCTGTGTTCACTATGGTAGAAGCAATTCAACAATCCATCAAGATTGAGAAACGTCTTTTGCGTACTTCTAGACTTTCTCAACCTCGTCAGCCTCGTTATGGTTCCAACTATAAGGCACAACAGTTTTCAGGTACAACCTATCATGATAATTATTTTTCTTCTGCTCCAAGTTATAGTTATTATGAAGAGAGTAATTCTCCATCTCAACATCAACTGCAACATCAATCTCCAGTTAATTTCTCATACTCTCAAACACCTGTATATGCAAATTCTTCACCTATTTTGCAAAATCCTATTGAGAATTCTCCTGTTCAACAAACTCCACCCAAGTATACACCTATTCGTTTTTCAAATCGACATCCACAACAGTTTCCTCCTCTTTCCAAACCAACCAATATTTATTCCAAATTTCGCGGAGAAAAGTGTAATAGATGTCAACAAACTGGACATACTTCTGCTGACTGCCGTAAATTTAATGGATTTATTGGAGATGCTAAGCATAATGATGATTCTCAGGATATTGAGGATTGGGATAATGAATTAGATACTGGTGAAGCTACGGAAATTCATGATGCTTATGGTGAACATTTGGTGGGTATTATTCGTCCACTTTTACTCAATCAACCTTGTCTTTCTCAAAGACACAGTATTTTTCGAGCCAAGTGTACTATTGGTGGCAAAGTCTGTGATATGATCATTGATAGTGGAAGTGTGGAGAATTATGTCGCTGCTCATGTGGTTAAAAAACTTGGTTTATCAGTCAATCCACATCCACAACCTTACTCAGTTGGTTGGGTTAATGGTTCTTCTACTCAACAAATTTCACACCAATGTGTTGTTGGTTTCTCTTTCCCCGGATATTAAGACTCTGTGTTGTGTGATGTTATTGATATGTCTGCTTCTCATCTTTTACTTGGAAGACCCTGGTAATATGACATTAAAGCAGCACACAATTTCTTTGACAATACTTATACTTTCACTCATCAAGGGAAGTTGAAGAAATTATGTCCATCCAAATCTTCGTCTATTATTCGTGAACATTGTGATGGGACAACTAGCGCTTTGGTGACTACTATTGCTCGTTCTTTGCATACTTCTCACACTTTGAGTTCTCATGAAGTGGCTAAACCAATGATTGAGATTCCAGAAAAGGTAAAACCATTATTATCTCGATTTAATTCTTTATTTCCTGATGAGTTACCTATTTCTTTACCTCCTTTACGGAATATACAATATTGTATTGATTTCATTCCTGGTGCATCACTTCCTAATCAAGCACATTATCGTTTAAGCCCAAGTGAACATGAGATCTTACAAGGGCAAGTTAATGACTTGTTGGCAAAAGGGTTGATACGACCGAGCAACAATCCTTGTGCTTGTCCTGCGTTTTTGGTACCCAAAAGGATAATGGTTGGCGAATGTGTATTGATTGCTGAGGTTTGAATAAAATCACTATTCATTATAGATTCCCTATTCCTCGTATTGATGATATGCTTGATTTGTTAGCTGGTTTTATTATATTTTCCAAACTTGATTTAAGAAGTGGTTATCATCAAATTCGTATTCGTGAAGGAGATGAATGGAAAACAACTTTCAAAACAAGAGAGGGGTTGTATGAGTGGCTTGTTATGCCTTTTGGATTATCAAATGCTCCAAGTACTTTTATGCGCCTTATGAATCAGGTTCTGCAACCTTTCCTTGGTCAATTTGTTATTGTTTATTTCGATGACATTTTGATTTTCAGTCGTAGTGACAAAGAACATCTTTTTCATCTTTCTCAAGTATTTAAGGTGTTATAAGATAATACCTTGTTTGTGAATCTTAAGAAGTATAGTTTCCTATCTTCTGAGGTTACATTTTTGGGATATGTAGTATCTGATAAAGGCATTCATGTTGATCCTTCTAAAATTAAAGCCATTCAAGATTTGCCTACTCCTACTTCAGTTAAAGATATTCGAAGTTTTCATGTCCTGGCTTCATTTTATAGAAGATTTATTAGAAATTTCAGTACTATTGCAGCACCCATTACTGAATGTCTCAAACAAGACAAATTTGTTTGGACTGAAGAAGCTGATAAGAGTTTTTATGTTCTTAAACAAAAGTTATGTACAGCTCCGGTCTTAGCTTTGCCTAACTTTTCTAAACCTTTTGAAATTGATTGTGATGCTTTAATCATTGGCATTGGCGCAGTATTATCTCGAGAAGGACACCCTGTTACTTTTCACAGTGAGAAGAATTCAGATACTCAGAAGAAGTGGTCTACTTATGAACTTGAATTGCTTGCTTTGGTTCAAGCCCTGAAATAATGACATACTTATTTAATTCATAGTGAATTTGTTGTCAATACTGATAACCATGCTCTGAAGTTTTTACAAACATCTGCCAAGATTAACAGGATGCATGATCGTTGGTTGTCTACAATCAACAAATATACTTTTTCTGTGAAGCACAAAAGTGGAAAAACTAATCAAGTTGTTGATGCATTAAGTATGAGAGCTCATTTACTTGCATCCATTCGTAATGAGAGCTTTGCTTTTGATTATATTAGAGACATGTATTCAGAGGATGAAGATTTTAAGTCCATATGGGAAAAATGTGGCTCTACAACTAATAGTGTAGATGATTTCCTGATTCAGGATGGTTTTTTATTCAAGGGTAATCGTTTGTGCATACCTCAGGGATCCTTACGTCTTCATCTTATTAGAGAACTTCATGGAAGTGGACTTGGTGGACACTTTGGCCGTGACAAGACTATTGCTCTTGTGGAGGAACGTTTCTTTTGGCCTTCTCTAAAGCGTGGTGTTCAGAAATATGTTTTGAAATGCATGGTGTGCCAACAAGCTAAAGGTACTATTCAAAATACTGGTTTATATACTCCATTACCAGTTACAGATGCACCTTGGGTAGATGTAAGTATGGATTTTATTTTGGGATTGCCGCGTACTGCTAAGGGTAATGATTCAGTCATGGTGGTTGTTGATCGTTATTCCAAGATGGCACATTTTATTGCCTGTAAGAAGTCTACAGATGCATCTAATGTAGATTCTTTATTCTTTAAGGAGGTTGTTCGTCTTCATGGAGTACCTAAATCAATTACTTCTGATCGTGATACAAAGTTTTTGAGTTACTTTTGGAAATCCTTATGGATGCGACTTGGAACTGCATTACAGTTTAGTATTACTTCTCATCCACAGACAAATAGTCATACAGAAGTAGTTAATCGATCTTTGGGAAGTTTAATTCGAGCCAAGTGCATGGACAACAACAAACAATGGGATGTTCTCCTACCATATATGGAATTTGCTTTTAATACCTCAGTAAATCGCTCCACTGGTAAGACTCCTTTTGAGATTGTGCATTCTAAAGTTCCTAATCACGTTTTGGATCTTGTAGTGCTTCCTAAGTTACAGAACTCAAATACAAAAGCCGATTCAATGATTGAAAGAGCTTCTCAACTTCATCAGGAAGTTAAAAACAAACTTGAGGAGTCAAATGCAAAGTATAAGGCAGCTGCAGATATACACAAGCGGATTAAGATTTTTAAAGAAGGGGAATTGGTTATGATTTATTTACGAAAAGAGAGATTTCCAGTTGGTACTTACAATAAGACCAAAATGAAGAAATATAGTCCGTTTAAAGTCTTGAAACATATCAATGACAATGCATATGTCATAGACCTTCCAGTTAATTGGAACATTTCCAATGTGTTAAATGTTCAAGAAGTTTTCTCCTTCCATGGAGATAATGAAGTTCTATTAATTCCATATATCTCGAGGACGAGCTCTATTAAAGAAGGGGGGACTGATGCCGTACAACATGCACAATACCTTACAGCTCAAGCTTAGTTTCTTCTTATTTCCTAATATTGTTTTTTAAAG
This sequence comes from Papaver armeniacum, assembly GCA_023531295.1. Taxonomy (NCBI): domain Eukaryota; kingdom Viridiplantae; phylum Streptophyta; class Magnoliopsida; order Ranunculales; family Papaveraceae; genus Papaver; species Papaver armeniacum. The sequence goes on along the minus strand of JAJJWW010005611.1, from coordinate 103,117 downwards.
TTCCATTATTAGTTAAACACTTATTTCCTAAGTTAGTTAAACTCTTTCCTAGTTTAGTTACAAGTCGGCTCTGTTAAGTCTATTTAAGTCGAGCCTTGTTTCAAGTTTATTCATTCAATAATTATTATCTTAAAACTTTGAAGAACTTCTTCCTGCAAATACCTTTTCATCATCTTGTTTACTTCAATCTCTGATTTCGTATCCCTTTTCATTCTCTTCGTATCTTCTGCAATCTCCGCATTGCTTTCATCTTATCAGTTCTACATTATTATATTAACTAGTTGGAAGCCTAATAAGCTAAGTTCCAATAACGTACTACTACATTAGTTGAACAGGTTGCAGTGCTAGTTTACCAGCAAGCCTTATGAGGAACCAGTCAAGGGAGCCGATGCGGATAGGGGGTTGATTATGTCGCAAGGGGGCAAGCTAACTCTACCTTCCATGTTAAATTCTGCAATATTGCGCCATCGGGGACTCGAACCTGGGACCTCCTGGAGCGCATCAACATTTGAAGAACGAGGATGACCAGTTGAGCTAACAACCAAAAACAGTAATTAAAAAAATTATAATTAAAAAAAAAACAATTAATCCCGGAACCCCTGAACCTTAAAGCTTTAACCATCAAAAATCAACCTTGATCCCAAAGTTTGAAGGCTATACTTGTCTTTTAAGCCGCAAGTGTTATCCCACACACGTGACTTAACTTGGGTGGATGGAAAAGATGACAAAATGAGACATTTTCCAAACTTGTCCATAGTGGGGCATTTTTCCAACGTTGTCTTTGATTTTGGGGTATATTTCCAATTTCCCATACTAATTAACAATAACATATTGAGGGAGGATCCATGGACACTCTTAGATGGACAAGGTCGGACAAGATTTGCGCCATTTTCTCCGACAAACTCAAACGACAATGAATTTAGGTCTAATATTTTAATGATATGTTCATATTATAGGACTTTATATTCCTACCAAAAATGAATGCAATTTGAGATAGCAAACCTGACCATCTACAATCTTAATTTCAACCGTTAATTTTGAACGACTGATATTCAAAGGGGTAGATGGTGGTTTTATACGTCTCGAATTGTGCTCATTTTTTTGTAGGAATGTAGAGTCTTATAAGAACAAAATACCATCAAAATATTAGACTTAAATTCATTATCGTTTGAGTTTTGCGGAGAAAATGACGCAAATCTTGTCCGACCTTGTCCATCTAAGAGTGTCCATGGATCCTCCCTCATACATATTAGCCATTAACAATAATCAGTAAATAAGGAGTTTTTGAAATTATTTCAAAATGATCCAATCCTCAGAAACATTGAGTAGGCCCCAAACTAGCTAGGTTCTTAAAATTTAACTACAGTGACTTTAATAACCCATATTACAATGCACATCCATCAATTATGACTACACCACATAAATCTAATGCAAAGCAACCATTATACCACTTGCATGTTTCCTCTTACTACGGAGATACGGGTACCCCATAATTGCCAAAATTAACTTCTTATGCAACTGTTCCAAATCCAAAATAATTCAAAATGATTAGAGTATCACCCTACAACCTTTTTATAATGGGCTATCATCACAGAAATCCAAACGTTTCTAATTTCCTTGGCAAAAGGATAAGGTTTGGGTTTTCCTACGTAAACGGACTGAATCGGTTGTCCGTCCCTGTTTTTTAAGTTTCATATTTTTCTTCCAAGTTCACCCTTCAACCATAGTTAAAAGATCCAACCATAGTTCACCCTTCACCCATTTACAACTAACACCATGGTTCACACATTCATTGTTTGCATCTTCTCAGCTCAATGAGCTCTTAACCATTCTCAGATTCTCAACCTTGTCCCTCTCCTTCTGCAGCAATACCAATTCCCAGAACTCAACCACAACCCCCAATGCTTCATTGCAATTTCTGGAACAAACCCATCTTTCTGAATCCCTTGTCTAACTTTGAATCTCAACTGTTCATCCCTTAACCAGAAGAAACAATCATTTCTTCCATATATTCTCTAGCAACTCAGCCTAAGAACAACTCCACTCTTAACTTCAAGTTCTCTTCTACCCACATCAGCACCATGGCTAGCCTCCAATCAACTACTACCTCATTTTCCCTGCATATACGAGTAAACATCCATCTAACCAACCATAAACAACTCCATAATCTTCTTAACCTCAAGCATCACTACCTGCAGTTCCATTGAAACCATTAGTGCAATGACCACCAGAAACATTTCCTGCATCTCTTCTAGATGCACACTCTCAAAACTATGGCAGCAACATGTATCTTCTAATAACAGGCAGCAGCAACCCAAATCTACCATGAAATCCTACCTTCTTAACCTCCATCTCCTTGACCATCCGTTACACAACAAACTCAAACTCAACATCAACCACCAACACTTCAACTAAATCTCCGGCCAGCAAATTCACATCAAACCCTCAATTTCCTTGTTTAGATTCAATCAAACCTTATTTCGATCATTTCCTAGCAAACCCACATAATTCTATCACCAATTCATTCTTCTCAAATTCAATTCTTCCATTAGCAGCAAACCCCGAATATTCTCAATTCCATATCTGATACATCAATATCTTCAATGATTTCCAATCTCAAACTTCGAAGTTTCCATCATATGAACAACTGATACAAACCCATCAATCATTCGAGAGCATTTTTAATAACTGATACAAACCCATCATCACAGAAGATAAAACCCAAACGAAGAAAACAAAAAGAGTGTTAGGGAAGAAGGAAAGAAGAAATGGGGGCAGGGAATTTGGTTCGGTTTACGAGTATGACTTATTAAGTTCTCATAGTCGATTTGGTTAAGCAACTTAAGGGACTATAACGGCATTTCATACCGATTCTTTGCCCACCAGCTCCACTGATTTGATTCAGTCCGTATGTATAGGAAAGCTCAAACCTTGTCCTTCTGCCCAGCAAACTAGAAACGTTTGGATTTCTCAGAAGATAGCCCTTTTATAATTAGTATATTGTATTGCACGAATAAGACTACAAGTTATATATATATTGATACTTAAAAGTTAACACACACTACCGCCTTTAAAAATCATAAAATTAGCAATAAAATACATGCTTTTGTAAAATTTTAACGATTTGTGTACCTTAACTTTTCTTGTAATACATCTAAGCAAGCATCATACTACTCCATCAGCACTTGGCCTGCCTCTAAAATCATCTAGACAACATAAAAATGTATGTATATAACTGTAAATGATACTCATGCTTCCCGCTGTATACCATTGTACGAAATCTTTTAGACAGTCTAAGAGCGTCGACCATGCTTCCGAGTTCGGACAAATGTACAAAATTCTAAAAACACGTGGAGATAAAAGATGTATTTTACGCACAATGAATTTTCTTCTACACGGTTGGTATAATGCTCGACTGATTGTAAGAACTAAAACCATCTTTTGTTTCATCACAAAAGATTAGGTTAAGATAAGAAGATTAGAAATGAAGCACAAAAGACATAAACCATCTTAATAGTATTTTTTTGTGCCATTCTTAATAGCGTTTTTTTTAGTGCTAATAAGAATAGCGTTTTCACTATTCCACCATTACACTTGCGCTTCCATCCACAGTTCCAAGTGCTGAGGTGGCGTGGAAGATGGAAGATGGATGGATTCCACCATAAGACTTGCTCCAAGAAGATTAGAAATGAAGCACAAAAGACATAAAGCAATGAATATACGCTGCATATTAGTAGTGGAGTGAGGATCTGTATTCTTGACCTCAAAAATATTACTCCCTCAATTCCTAATTAATAGGCTGGTTTTGTTTTTAGAGAAAATTAAGGAAATTAAGAGAACTAATCATTGAAAGTGGTCCTCATGACATTTATCAATAAAAGAATTGAAGTGAAATGGTCCCCATGACACTTGTCAGCAAAAGAAGTAAAGTGAAATAGTCCACACGACACTTGTCATCGTAGAAGTTAAGAGAAAAGTGGTCCCTGAAAACTAAAGTAACATTTGACTTTCCCAGGAAACCAACATATTTTTTTGAAACATTTATTTATAGAAACCAACCTATTATTTAGGAACGGAGGGAGTAGTACAAAATTTAATTCCTTTTAGACAAAATAAATAAAATTTTTAAAAAAAATTAAAGAAGAAAAAATGGAATATCTTTCTCTCTCTCTCACTCTCTTTATTATGTTAATAAATGAAAAGAAAATCAGCCAAAGATATTCCATTTTTTTTTCCTGTAATACTATAAATGAATATACAGTAATTAAGATTATGAAGAAAATTAATACTGATACAAAACTCTACAGCTGTCTATGTTAATACTCTACTAGTAGATTCTTTTACTGTAAAGAATCAAAACCAGAATTAGAGATTGGTGATGGAAGTCAAGAAGATATGGATATTACCAAACCAGTTGGGATCTTCAATGTCTGTAACTTATTCGTTTTTTATAGTATTGTTTTTTGATTAGTTTATTTTCATTTCAATTCTATCTTCAAATACCCAAAACCTTTAACCTGGGTTTAGTCTGTTTGTTAAATTAATTTTGTCTACTGACTTGTAGTGGTGGTGGGGTTTCTCTGTTCATCTATGGGTAAGTTTCTTTTTAAACAGAATATGTTGTAGAAATTAAATGCTATAGTAATATTTAGAAGGTTAATGAAAAAAAATAAAATAGTTGGTTTTGTTTGGAGTAATACTCACATGCTTTAGTAAAGCTTTACAACTGCAGATACCTTTACTCTAATGTTGGTTTTCCAACTTGAGTAAGTAGAAGAAGAAGTTGCAGAGAGAGAGAGAAAGATAAAACCTTTCAGTGTAGAAAAATCTTTGACATACTTCTTTTGTTTGGATTATTTTCTTGCTGCATTGGGTTTGGAATGGAAGATATAAAAATGGCTTCTTAAGATTTTGTGTGCAGGATCTGTCTTTTGACTCTTGCTTCTAATGTTGGTTTTAGCAAGATTTCTTTAGTTCTGAGATCTGGCTTCTATAGATTTCTTGAGGTGATTAATTTTTATTTCCAAGGTTTTGGGTTCTGTTGTATCTTCTTCAGTTTGAACTAAATTCTCTAGAGGTTTGGGAAGCTTCTTTTGTGTATTACTATGAGGTTTTAGGTTCTGTATTTTCAGTTTGAGCCAAAAGGAATTTTGTGCATTTTGAAGTTTTGGGAGACTTCAGCTGAAACCAAATCCCACCACCATAAAGAAAAAATGGCTCCAAGATTGGATTTTTCAGAATGGTGGACAAAGGATACAAGAAAGGGAACTCCAGTAATTGTAACCATGGAGAACCCAAACTACTCTATACTAGAAATTAATGGTCCAGACGCAGCTTTTCGACCAGTCGACAAGGATCGAGGGAAAAATGCAAAACAATTTACATGGGTTTTACTACTCAAAGCTCATAGAGCCGTCGGTTGTGTTGCTTGGCTTGCAACTGTGTTATGGACTTTACTTGGAGCTGTAAAAACAAGACTGTTTTTTGGTCGAGGAGTAACTATGGAGAGCGATAAGTCAAGTAAAGAAAGATTTTTATTCAAAGTTATTCGAGGTTTCTTATTGATCTCTTTGGCAATTCTGGTTTTTGAAGTGGTTGCTCACTTGAAGGGTTGGCATTATTTTCAGAATTCTCATTTGCATATTCCGCAAACATCTGAAATTCAAGGATGGCTTCATATGATTTTCATAGCGTGGTTAACGTTTCGAGCTGATTATATTGCACCAACAATCCAAGCTTTGTCAAATTTTTGTGTTGCTCTTTTTATAATCCAGTCTATTGATAGGATGGTCTTATGTATTGGTTGTTTTTGGATCAAGTTGAAGAAAATTAAGCCGACGATTACGGGAGATCCATTCAAGTCAGATGATTTGGAGGGAAACAATTATGAATACCCCATGGTTCTTGTTCAAATTCCTATGTGTAATGAAAAAGAGGTAAAAACACCAACTAAATTTCCTTTTACTTTTTTATGCTGTCAATTCTATTTTCTTCTTTCAGTTCTCATGATTAAGGTCAGTTGTATATGTTTAAGTCCCTAGCTTTGTAGTAATAATAGAAGTTGTCTTTTCAAGATATGCAAAATAATCTCAAAATGCAGATATAGTCCCTACTTAAGTAGTCAAGTCCAAATTGTCATGCTTCTTTCTGTAATTCAAGCCCCTTGGTTTTTGTTCATTATTGAAGTTCATTTCGAGTGCTAGATTGCATCATCTTAGATTTTAATTACCAATATTAAGAAGTAATCCATTAGTATTCTTCAGGTATACGAGCAATCTATTTCTGCAGTTTGCCAGATTGATTGGCCAAAAGACCGTATACTGATTCAAGTACTAGATGATTCTGATGATGAAAGCATCCAGAATTTAATCAAAGCTGAGGTTTCTAGGTGGTGTCAACGGGGTATCAACATTATTTATCGACATCGATTGGTTAGAACGGGTTACAAAGCAGGGAATCTCAAATCTGCCATGGGCTGTGATTATGTACGAGGGTATGAGTTTGTTGCAATATTTGACGCAGATTTTCAACCCAACTCTGACTATCTTAAGAAAACTGTTCCTCATTTTAAGGTGATCATTCATATAAAAATTGAGTTCTGGGTACCTAATTTGGAACTTTATAGTTGGTATTTGCTTGATGTAACGCTGTGTTTTCCACAATACAGGACAATCCTGAACTAGGGTTGGTTCAAGCTCGTTGGGCTTTTGTGAACAAGGACGAAAATCTATTGACTCGCCTGCAGAACATTAATCTTTGCTTCCATTTTGAAGTAGAGCAACAAGTGAATGGAGTCTTCTTGAACTTCTTTGGTTTTAATGGAACTGCCGGTGTTTGGAGAATCAAAGCTCTAGAAGATTCCGGAGGCTGGCTCGAAAGGACTACTGTAGAAGATATGGATATAGCTGTCCGTGCTCATCTTAATGGCTGGAAATTCATTTACCTTAATGATGTTAAGGTACTGCCTTCATTCCAATTTTCGTCCCAAGTCAAAAAATTTTTACTCTTGTTCGTTTGACAGATCTCAGTAAATGTAATTTTCAGGTGCTTTGCGAAGTTCCCGAATCCTATGAAGCTTATAAGAAACAGCAACATCGGTGGCATTCTGGTCCAATGCAGCTTTTCCGATTGTGCCTTCCATCTATTATACATTCAAAGGTAAGTTTCCTTTAGTCTTTTCTTTTCTTTTTGCAGCTTTTTGGTTACATTTTTCTTAAGGTCTCTTAATGACGCAATGTTGAAAAGATGCCTAGTTAGTCGTTGAATTAGGATTTCTAGTTGGAATCTAAGTGAAAGCACGCTTTCATTTTTTAATTGCAGATAACAATATGGAAGAAAGCAAATTTGATACTATTATTCTTTCTCTTAAGGAAATTGATCCTCCCATTCTATTCTTTCACATTATTTTGCATAATTCTTCCTTTAACCATGTTTGTGCCAGAGGCTGAATTACCTATCTGGGTCATCTGTTATATACCCGTTTTCATGTCATTTCTCAATATCCTCCCTACACCAAGATCATTCCCCTTCATTGTTCCTTACCTCCTATTTGAAAACACAATGTCAGTTACCAAATTCCATGCCATGGTATCAGGATTATTCCAATTGGGAAGCTCTTACGAATGGGTCATCACAAAAAAGACTGGTAGAGCTTCAGAATCTGACTTGATTGCCGCAGCCGAAAGAGAATCAAAAACTTTGACACACCCACAAATATATAGAGGAGCTTCTGATAGTGAGCTATCTGAATTGAACAAATTGAAAGAACAGCAAGAGGCTCCACAGCCGCCACCACCGAAAAAAGTTAACAAAATCTATAGAAAAGAGCTCGCTCTAGCTTTTCTACTCCTCACTGCCGCAGTAAGAAGTCTGTTATCAGCTCAAGGGGTTCATTTCTACTTCTTACTCTTTCAAGGTGTATCTTTTCTTCTTGTGGGTCTCGACCTAATAGGTGAACAAATGAGTTAATAGTCCAAGCAGAAGCATGGAAAGACATATTACTATATAAGAAAAGATAAAAGAAAAGAAAATACTGAAACCATTTTACTGTCAATCACTGCATATTCAGCAGCAAAAGTTCATATTGCTCATTCAACTGAAGCGAATCAACCCGGTAAGGCGGAAGAGGACCTCAAGCTGAATAATAAGCTCTCTTTTTTCCCTCTAATTTTATTTTGAAATGCTGGCTGCCGTATAGAATTTTTCACTCTATCTCTTACTCTCTCTTTGCCTTTGTGTATCTGTTACATAGATTTTTATAATTTCTTGAAAAAAACCCCTTGAAATTTAATGATTGTTATTATATACTCCCTCCGTCCCACCATTAGATGACCTACTTGGTCTAAGATCTTGTCCCATCATTAGTTGACCTTTCACTAATCAAGGGGATATCTTTTGATTGATTATCGGTATCATAAGAAATATGTATAATTTGATATTCATGTTTATACTCGTTACGTAGGTGTTTTAAAATGATTTTCAACGGTACAAAATTTACGAAAATCTATGGTATAGTTTGAGAGACAAATGATTTCTAAATTTTACAAATTATTATCCATAAGGGTATAGTTGTAAAAAATACTTAAAAATACTCATTTCATTCATTGCTTTAAGAATTGTGCAAACTTCAACTAGGTCATCTAATAGTGGGACGGAGGGAGTAATAGTTAGGAGTAATAGTTAATATCCTTCTTTGGGATGTGCATGGTTTGCTATCCATCTTGTAATCTTTCAAGAAACCAAAATCTTGAAAAGAAAAAGTGTTTGTTATTTGTAACCATAGCTATTTGTATATTTGTTCTCCATTAATTCAGTCATATACTTATGTCCAAATTGATGGTCCATTTCTTTCCACTTCTCTTTTTCCTTTTTGTGTGTTTCTCCCTCAAATTGTAGGGTATTTGTATGTAAAATATAGTGTCGGTGGGCAGTAAGAGTTGGAAATTTGAGGTTCTTCCCTTGATATACCCACCTTCTCTTTCAATTATTTATGATCACATGATAAGAGAGACAGAAGGAGACTCATCCTCCCAAGTCTTAATGTTTCTCATACATGTAGGGCAGCATCTCAAGGTATCTTCCTACCTCTTGGGTTGCAGCAGCACATGTGTATTGAGGAAACAGTGTTGGCATCGTGTTATTTTTCAGTACAATATGTTTTGATTTGCTAAATGGTGAAACTTTTTATCTGCATGGTTTGGATGTCGTGGTCAGTAATATGGTTGGTGTATCCATTGGAAACCTGTAACATTTGGAAAAGCGAACGTGCTTCATGAAAAGGAAAGCAAGGGAAAGGGATAGGGATGGAGAAGAAAGATTTCAGTAACTGTGATCGACAAAAAAGTAGACAAAATAGGTTCTTTGGTTGTTTGTTTGTGTGAGAGAATTTTGAAGTGAGGGCAATTCCTATGGCAATCAACAAACTTATTGTTTTGTTGAGCCACGTGGATGAACAAACGGTATTCTCCACTATGGGTAACTGTTAGGGTACCGACCCTAAACTCGTCATAAGCCCATGGGTAGAACTCAACTCGAAAACTGGTTGACTAGATGAGGGATCCCATTGACTTATAAACTACCCAATTAAGCCCTATCTACCAATGTGGGATTAAGGTCCCAACATCCCACCACGCTTCCAGACCCAACGTCTTCGTTGGCCCACTCTATCGACATTGGCCCGGCGGTAGCCCTTTCCTTATGGCGGGTCCACTCGACTACCAGTATTCAATGCGGGTGACAACTACGCCCATACATAGGTGCCCCAACACTTTAATCTAGCCTATAGGTCACCCCTTCCGTGGAGCGGGCATGGGTCGTGGTGGTTGGCTCTGATACCAAATGTTAGGGTACCGACCCTAAACTCGTCATAAGCCCATGGGTAGAACTCAACTCGAAAACCGGTTGACTAGATGGGGGATCCCATTGACTTATAAACTACCCAATTAAGCACTATCTACCAATGTGGGACGAAGATCCCAACAGTAACAAGGCAAAATGAACAAATCTGATATTTTAGGGCCCCACTAGTGATTTTATTAATATAAACTAATAAGAGTTGGGCCCCACTAATGATTTTATTTATATAAACTAATAAGAGTTGGGTCCCACATATGATTTTATTTTATATAAACTAACAAGAGTTGTGTCCCACGGATGATTTATATAATAATAAAAAATAAACTCTAAATATAATATAACCGGGTTTGGGAGAGAGAAAATGATAGGAAACAATTTGTTTCTTAATCACGGCCAACAACAACAAGCTCAAAGGCTCATGATTCTAAGAACCAATACACCCAAACAATAACACTTTTCTTAATATTTTTCTTCTTATTATTATTGAATAGAAAAGCCCTATTTATAGGCTACATTACTTGGAAAATAAGAAAACAAACCCTAAAGCAAATCCTATGAGAAATCCTAATGATAATGAAATACTTATTTTAATAAATAATAAACTCATAATAAATCTAATAATAAATATCTAGTTTTCCATAAAATCTATATTCTCACGTTCCGCAGTCACTGGCCAAGGCGGCTTCCATAATTTTGCTAGACTTGACCCGTATAATGAACCAAGAAGAACAAATATGCTTAACCGACGTATCGGGTCAACAACGTCGACATAGCCGATAAGACATGGTTTTATCATTCCACCCTCCTTAAATGGGACTTTGCCCTCAAAGTCCACTATATATGCACACATAGGCTCCGAGCGTGGTTTATCAATTCCACCCTCCTTTAATAGGACCTTGCCCTCAAGGTCCGATCTCGATACAACCACAACTTGGTTTTCTTCCGTCTTCGACTCGATGCATGTTACTTCGGTAGTATCATGGGAACAAACATCTTCGTCAACCTCTACAGATATATGTGATGAAGTGGAGTTAAAATCATGAGTTACTTCAATCTGCTGATATTTAGCATCTTTAATCATCTGATACTTCTCGTAAGTCATCTCTCCAAATTTAGACAATATGCCACACAAAAAATTGTACTAAGATCCCATATAAAGAGTTTCCCATTTATACCATCTTAGCGCATTCCCTTCGAGGTGTGCAACTGCTATTGCAGTTTTTCCATGCGATGCAATTTTATTACACTCAAAATATGATTCAACTGTTAATAACCATTCAACTGCATATGTACCATCAAAAATTGGAAGAACCGGAGATGGGTTTTTATTTCGGTATTTACTGTACCAAGACATACTGGCATAGATACTAGATTGTGTTGTTGGGTTCTGCAACAGTTGAGCTTCACGGGTAATGGGATGATAATTGGGCTTCACGGGAAGTGGGCTGAGCTAGTGTTCAAAAATAAATAAATATTTATTTATTTATTTTATTGTGCCAAACAGGAGGATTTAAAAATTATTGTTTCTAGGGTTTAGAAAAAAAAACAGTACGAAGATGAATTACTAAACGACTGGAATCAGTGGATGTAGACATTGTAGAGTGTAGACAATGAAGCACTTTAATATTGCATAGGATTGATGGATGAAGTGATTAGATATAGACCACTAGTGCATGTGAATGGTGACACAAAACCCTTAATGCTTACCGATTAAACTAACCTCACAAGTCGCAACTACTGACGAAGCTTCAATGGTGGTTTCCACGATATCGTCTTGAACAGGTGTTGCTACGTAGTTACCGATGGATATGATACTTCAAAATCTTACGATTTTTTTTTTTTTTTTTTTTTTTTTTACGCTGAAAGATGGTGGTGGTAATGGGTAAAGCGAAGATGGTCGATGATGATGATGGCGGCAGAAGCTGGGATAGGAACGAAATTGTCTGATACAAATGATAGGAAACAATTTGTTTCTTAATCACGACCAGCAGCAACAAGCTCAAAGGCTCATGATTCTAAGAACCAATACACCCAAACAGTAACACTTTTCTTAATATTTTTCTTCTTATTATTATTGAATAGAAAAGGCCTAATTATAAGACCCTATGAGAAATCCTAATGATAATGAAATACTTATTTTAATAAATAATAAACTCATAATAAATCTAATAATAAATATCTAGTTCTCCATATTCTCACGTTCCGCAGTCACTAGCCAAGGCGGCTTCCATAATTTTGCTAGACTTGACCCGTATAATGAACCAAAAAGAACAAATATGCTTAACCGACGTATCGGGTCATCAACGTCGACATAGCCGATAACATGGTCTTATCATTTTGATAGGAAACGATTTGTTTCTTATTCAACGGCCAGCGGCTCAAGCTCAAAAGGCTCATGATTCTAAGAACCAATACACCCAAACAGTAACACTTTCCTTAATATTTTTCTTCTTATTATTATTGAATAGAAAAGGCCTATTTATAGGACCCTATGAGAAATCCTAATGATAATGAAATACTTATTTTAATTAATAATAAACTCATAATAAATCTAATACTCCCTCTGTTTTTGGAAAAGTGATACTTTCACTTTTTCATTTTAGCCTAAAAATAGGCCAAATTGAAAAAGTGAAAGTATCTCTTTTCCAGAAACGGTTCTCACGTTCCGCAGTCACTAGCCAAGGCGGCTTCCATAATTTTGCTAGATTTGACCCGTATAATGAACCAAGAAGAACAAATATGCTTAACCGACGTATCGGGTCAGCAACGTCGACATAGCCGATAAGACATGGTCTTATCATTCCACCCTCCTTAAATGGACTTTGCCCTCAAAGTCCACTATATATGCACACATAGGCTCCGAGCATGGTCTTATCATAAAAGAACTGGGCGATCTTCCTTCCAACTCCAGCGGTCTTCCCTCCAACTCCAGCGATCTTCACTACAACTCCGCGTCTGTTGCACGATCGCCCGTCCTTACCACAGGCGCGCGCTGGGTTGTCCATCTCGATGTTCAAATCAACAAATATATTGAGTTGAATATCCATTTTTCATGTTTGTTCATTCCATAGTGGGAGCAAAATGAACAAACTCCAAGTTTGTTCATTCCATAGGAACTGCTCTGAGTGAAAATTGATATGTTTATAAGTTTTTTCACCGTAGTGATAGTATCACCGTGATGTCATACCGTCATTAGGGGAGCCAACAGGTCGGATCGGATCTGAACCCGGTTATTTTATTCTGTTTCGGGTCTTAACGGTTCCGGTTCCTAAATTAGTGGACCCGGAACCGGACCCGGTAAAAACATGAAATACCCGTCTATTTTGGGTATTTATTAGGTCTTGTATAATCAACTATACAATATCTTGGTAAATTTTTTTATATTCATCATTTTAGCTTGAAACTAATGATTTTTTATATAAATTTTATGTTAAATCTAGGTAAATGTTCTAAATAAAATTAAATCTAAGAAAAAAAAAATGAAAAACGAAAAAAAATCTAAATAAAAAAAATGAAAAATGAAAAAAATCTAAAAAAGAACTAGAAGAAATATTTGTATTTGGGTAAAATTAAGGAAGAAATACACAAATATCTGGATACCAGATATTTGGCGGGTACGGGTCGGGTAATACCATTAGGACCCGAAAGCCTAACGGTTCTACCTATCGGGTAGAGATATTGCTAACGGTTCCCATTTTAGAACCCGAAGCTGGACCCAATTCATCTGGATACTAGATATTTAGCTAATTACGTATACGGGTATACAAGTTAACAAAAGCCTTACTTTTTATGGGAAAATAGAAACATCTTGCGGGTGTGGTATTTGAAACTTTTACTAGTAGTGATCCTAATTTATTAGGTGATATAACTACTACTTGATAACAACAACGACCAAGTATTTAGTCCCAAATAAATTGGGGTAGGTTAGAAATGGAACCGATGTCAAAGTTACCAAACCAAAGACATAAAGAAGAAAAAATAGTAAAAGTATTGCTAATAGTTGTCCAGATACTAATAAATCCTAGGGGACAAAGTCCTAAGTTCTTGCTCTCCGATCGTTGAACGAATTCCTGACCTCTACAAGCTATCCTAAAGAAAATCTTAACCAAAGTCCCTAGGTCATGGGTCTTTACACGGGATTACTAACTTCTACGTATTTCTGTCTAAAGTCAGCTCTTTTGACACATTCCATTCTTTTAAGTCTCGTTTCACAACTTCCTCCCATATCAATTTTGGTCGACCTCTACCTCGCTTTGTGTTTATGATATCACTTATGATACCGATGCACATTGGTGCTTCATGAGCTCTCTGTTGGAGATGTCCAAACCATAAGAACCGGTGTTGAATAAGCTTATCCTCGACCGACGCCACTCCAAGTTTATCACATATATTATCATATCTAATTTGGTTTTATCTAATATGTCCACAACTCCAATGCAGCATACGCATCTCTGATATATTTATCTTCTAATGGTCGTCATATAAAACTTGTCTTTTAGTAGCCTAACATCCAACACCCTACAACATCGCAAGTCTGGTTGACGCCATATAAAACTTTTCTTTGAGCTTTTGTGAGACTTTTTTGTCACACAGGATGCCGGTTGCTTATATGGTAGTTGAATATCATACATCACTGAATAACCCTCGAAGATTGAAGACTAAAGAACAAACGATGACATTTGCTAAGAACTTCATCAATAAAGAGGTACGTGAAGTCTGACCTATTCTATTTACTCACTACATTTACCATTCTATCTTATGAGACTATATGATTTTAGTAGATTTAATATTACAAAGAAGAAATTTCGTGTTCAAGCTTGTCTTGGTTAAACTCTCGAAAAATGATTCAAGCATAGGATGTTCATAGATCCTTAGGAATCTTAGTTATAGAACAATTTATATTTCACAAAATATTTTTGTTTCAAGTTGATCATTTTCCCAAGCAACAATGCACACTATCTATGGATATTGGGAATATTTCATATAATAAGTACGGTAATGCTCGTGAAGATGCTCAAGATTGGATGATTTTTATTTCATATAAATACATATGTTTGATAACCAATACACTATTGTATATATATCATTAAAGAGGTAATATATATACATATATCATAGAGAGTTTAGTTTTTGGTTAATCTTTGTTTTAGAACCTATAGTTGCGTGCTCAAATAGATGTTGTAGATCTTTTATGCTTCAAAATGTAGAATGATCTCTTAGATAACTAAGTAGATGGGACGCTACATTACTATGTGGGATCGACTCTTCATAAAAAATGTGTTAGTTATCCTGAGGTGATAGGCTATAGCGAAATTTAAGATTTCTTCCCCTTCTTGGTTTTTATGTTCATGCCCAAACCCTCTCTCAACACCCTCACTACTTGTGCGGACATGATCATTGAAGTCGCCTTCAATGAGACTTCTCACTGCTAGGCACACCTCTAACCATTTCATCTACATCTTCCCTGAATTTCCGTTTTGCTTCTTTACTCCGACATACTTGTGGGGCATATGCATCAATGACGTTCAAAATTGTATCACCCGCTACGATCTTGACTAGGATGATCATATCCCTTTGTCTCCTAATGCCTACTACTATGTCCTTGAGGTTCTTATCAATTAAGATGCCTACCCTATTGATGCATAATGGTATTTCAAACATACCATTTATGCCCTTTTATTTCAGAATTACTCTTTTATCCTCTTCTTTCCCTTACTTCTCATCTTTGTCCTTTTTGTTTACTACTTATTGATTAAACCCTAGCTCTACTAGTTTCAAGTTTGGTTTGGTTTAGAAAAGTGGTGTAAGAACCCTAAATCCTTCCTAATAGAAGAGCCTCCAACACTTTGTTATTTCCAATTTGTAATTGGATAGAAATTTCAATTTGTAAGAGATGCATCTATTATCTTCTAGTTTCAAATCTTAGAATTGGGTAGAAATTTGAAGATTATTAGAGAAGAACCTCAAATATTTGTATCTTCCTTGTTCCAAGGGTAGAAGAAGCATCATTTGAAGGTTGCTTATTTTTATTTCATGGTGTTTTGTTATAATTTAACATCCAATTTCAATTATAAGTGTTACTTTACATTAGTTGGTATCAAGAGCTTTGGTTTCTTTTTTTGGGGAAATTGTGGAGAAGATTTTAATTATTAGCTTGGGGGTTTGAATCTTTGTATATGCTATTGTCAAATTGGGTTCATTCTCCTTGTGATTTCATTATGGCTCCAAGGAAAAGAGTTAATCAAGGTGAAATTTCTATGAAAGAAGAATTAGAGGCCTTTAAGCATGAAGTGTTTGATGAAATGCAACAAAGAATGGATACAAAATTTGAAGATTTTTTTTTTAAGATTTGGTAACTTAAATGTCCATCAAGATCAATATAGAACTCAACATCATCATTATGAAGAAGAAGTAAAGGATGATGAGACCACTTCTTTTGATAGTCATGTTCATCAACAAGGGAGACGCCAAATGTTTGAAGAAAGACCGAGATACCACAATGTTACTACTTCAAACCGATGGGAAGGTGGACTCAAAGTTGATATTTCGGAATTCCATGGGGGTTTAGCTCCGGAAGAATTTGTTGATTGGTTAGCAACGGTTGAAGAAATCTTGGATTTCAAGGAAGTGCCCGAAAATAAGAAAGTTGGGTTGGTTGCAACAAGACTTCGAGGAAGAGCCGGCGCTTGGTGGCAACAACTTAAACAAATGAGGTTGAGAAGAGGTCAAGATAAAATTGAATCTTGGGAGAATCTTAAGAAACATATGAGGCTTGCATTTCTACCCCATAATTATACAAGACTTATCTATCAACAACTTCAAAATCTTAGGCAAGGGTCCAAGTCGATTAATGACTACACCAAAGAGTTCTATCAATTGGTTGCAAGGAACGATATTAACGAAACGGAAGAACAACTTGTAGCAAGGTATATAGGAGGTTTGAGAATGCAATATCAAGACACTTTAAACTTATTTGATATTTATTCGGTGTCGGAAGCATATCAAAGGGCATTATCTTTGGAGAAGCAATACACAAGGAGAGTTTCACATACCAATTGGAGTACTCACACTCAAGGAGGTGTTAAAAATACTACTTCTCCAATTCCAACTCATCGAGCTCCAACTACTAACGTTCCATCAAAATCCAATACTTCTCAACAAGTCTTTCAAGGTAAATGTAACAAGTGTGGAGACGAAGGACATAAAGCATATGATTGTAGGAAGAGTGATCGTCCGGGGAAGAACTTACTTGTTCAAGGTGATGATGAAGGTGATGCATATTTGGATCTTATGGAGCCACAAATATTTGATAAAGAACCCGAAGAAGAAGTGGAAGAGGAGTTTATCACCGGTGACCAAGGACCATGTTTGGTGTGTTGCGTAACTATTTTACTCCAAAACTCGACGAAGGTGATCGATGGCTATGGATGCTTGACATCCTTTGTGAGAGCAAAGTATTGAGCACCGAGATTAATTCTTTCCTAGAAAGTATTCAAGCATTCAAGAGAACTATAAGCAACATGAATCACAGCAGAGAGCTAGGCTTCATCTCAAACCCTAGCAAATTTAATTAAAGCATCAAAAACATAATTAAACTACAAATTACTCTAATTGACCTGCTCTCACAGCTAATCCAGGCGTGCCCAATTTCATCTTCCTCACTCTCTATTTATACATGGAATTGCTTCACCCCAAAATACCTAACCCTAATTCTATAAAATAGAAATTAATTGAAACCCATACCCCGAATCGCCTTTCCCTCTTGTCACTTCGCCTCTGAGAACGCCATACTTGTGGTGATGGTGGAAAACCCTAGTTTCAATTATCTATCATTTAGATTCTAGGGATTGAGAAGCTATGTAATAGATAATTAATACTAGGGATGGCTATGCAGTGGAGGTGATGGTGACAGATGAGGAGCTGGTGGTGATGGTGCGGCTCTGTCAAGGAGGAAGGGGATGGTGGTGTCGGAGGTTTGTTGCGGAGAGGGTTGTTGCGAGCTCTCACGCAAGGAAGAAAGAGAAGGAGAAGAGAAATGAGGAGAGATTAGGGTTCGGTCGTGGGGGGTACTAGGGTATGGAGAATTTCTTTGTGAAGCGAAGCGGCAAAGAAAAGTCGATGCGGAAGCTTCGGCGAGCGTAGGATGAAGCCGATGGAGATCCACCGAGAAAGGTAAGCGGTTTTGGTGTTTTGTCAGCCAGGTGCAGCAACGGACGATGGGACAGGTCGAGCGAGCGTTGGATGAGGGAGAAAGAAATCTCAACGTCTCAGAAGAGACGGGCTCGGATCCGGGTCACGGGTTGCTCTAGCCCATGTCTTCCTTGTTGGGTTGCAACTGATTCGCGCGCGGGCTTTGGCCATCTATTCCATAGATGCTCGACTCCAATTCTTTGCTCTTTTGCTCCTCGAGATTCTCCGAGCTTTATTTATTACCTAAAAACACAAAATTAATTAATACAAATATTTATTCTTGAAAACAAAGAAAATACGAATATGGGATAATATCGATTTATAAGCGCAAAAAGATGAGTAAAGTGCCAATAAAAAGGTGTATAAATATGCACTATTTGGCACTCATCAAATACCCCAAACCCTGAATTTTACTTGTCCTCAAGTGAAACAAAATCAAGAAATCCTAACTATACCCCGTCGCAGTCTCTCGAATGCATTTAGCGTATGCACTAAGCCTTTAAACCCCTAGGTGTCCCTAGTGGACGAGTTGCAAGTCTCGTGAGGGTTTACAAGAGGTGTACCCACAAAACCTTCTCCAACTTCAGAGTGTAAAGGTCTCAAGCCTCCAAGAAGCTATGAGGACATAGAGTTTCGCATGCTAGTAACGAGAAGTTAGAACTATCGAAGAACGCATTCTCATCCTTAAGTCTTTGAGAAGTAACCATACCATATGAAAGAATTCGGATTCGATTGTGATCATAAGTCTCAACCTGCCTCACCATTAGGGTTTTATGATAATTGCACTCAAAAAGATCGCTTTTTTAGTCTCTCATGTGTGCAGGCAGGAATAAAGAGAGAAATCCGCACACGTTGTAGGTAAGAAGGATAACCTTCCGAAATAAAATGCAGACTCCAGAAGTGTGGATAAAAAATCTTTTTTCGATGATCTCTAAGAAAGGAAAATCAACCATTAGCAAGGGTGGGAGTACTCACTCACTTCTCACCCGATCGGCAACTAACATCATTCTCTCATAAGAAACCATAGAAACGTCTTCAATCTTCTGTCTTCGGTCTTCGATCTTGATCTTCAACTATTGATGTGAACTTGAACTTCATAAAAACTTAATAATTTTTTTTTTTTTTTTTTTTTTTTTTTTTTTTTTGGTTACAATAAAACGATAAACTCAATTTTTCACAAACTTCATTAATTCTCATCTTCTTTTCCTTGTTGCACATAAACCTTGGACTATATCAATTTTTCTTTCAATATTCTGATTAACTCAGGTTCTTGTGATGATGTGTTTCTATGGGTCTTGCTGATTGAGAGAGAGAATGATGCTAACTACAAATCGGTATTTAGAAGGAGTTTTCATCTTTAGACGTCACCCTCATGATTGACGGAATTAGCACTCAAGAGATCAAAAGTAGTGCTGAAAGTGGTGCGAAGTTGGGTAGCTCACCATTCCTGCCGAATTGACGTACGGTGACACACACTCTAAAAGCTTTTCTAGAAAGTCACAAAGAGTGAAGGTCAGTACCTCGCTTGATGTAAAATGGGTAGTCTCCACTATGGGTGATCACAATTCTACTACCGAATATCTAAACAAGACCTAATTAAGCCCTCTGGGGTATGGTTAAATCCAACTTTAACGCTCTAATCAACTAAGAAACCCGATTGCGTTTTCCGGTACTTCCAAGTTCTGTTATTTCGGTCAGAATCTCTATGTAAACATAGCTAAAAGCATGCTAGTGACTCTAAAATCTCTAAAGTTGGAGGTTTTTACAAAAAGAGTTATGATTTTTTTTTTTTTTTTTTTTTTTTTTTTTGAAAATAAAAGGTAAAATAAAAGACTAAAAACTCTAAATGCACCCCCAAACCTAAATCAAACATTGTCCTCAATGTGTCACAGATAGGAAAAATTTAAACAGTCCGTACCACGAGAACTATTTTGATAAGATAAAAGGGAAGAGATTAGGTATGTCGGCGGGAGCAAGGTTGAGCTTCATTCGTCAAGGCAAAATCCAACATTCTCAGTGGTGATTATATCGGATTAGCATAATATATGTGCAAGAAGACTCAACCGAATCAAGAAAAGAAAATTTAACAAGTCCTCTGGATTATATACAAAAATTCACCATAAACTAACAATCTAAAGAGTTGAGGATCAACCCAATAGACGATATGTACACACATTAACAGCCTTACACAAATATAATATGAGAGTGCAAGTAAGACTGCAAATGGGAATGAGTTTCCCCCAAACCTAAACTTGTGAACTAGGTGTGCTGTGAGAACAAAATCTTGCAATTTTAAAGGTACATCATGCAAAAGGTCTAACTCAAAATGAGTTTTGCTAATTACAGCAAGGACATACACATTCAAACTGGCTCCTTAAGAGTGTTATACTTTGATGCAAAATAGTCCAAGAGGACTTGGGAAGCACAAAGCTCTAGGCCTAAGTTAGGCATTTTCGGAAAAGTTGGTTTTTGCAATTTTGTGACAAACTACACCTAGGTTGGGTGAAGGAGTTTCAATTTGTGACTCGGGAGAGAGGTTAGGTACATCTAAGTTATTTTCATGTATAAAATCATTTGCACCGTCACACTCTTTCCTAAGGTCAGGAGAGTGGGTAAATCATGGTCTTTTTCACGGGACAATGGCACAAAGTTCCACATCAATATCACATGCATGAATATCGGGAAGAAGCATCATTCATAGGGTTCACAGGAGAGACACTTAATGTCGTTGAACCTAAAAATTCTATTACATTTTCAAAATACACATGCTCTTCATATTCATCATCATCATCATCATCATCATAGCAAAAATCCATCTCTCCATTCAAAATTGTAGTATTTTTAGTGTACTCATCTACCTCTAGATTAGGTTCATATTCAATGTTAGTTGCATGAGTAAGACTAGAAACACTATTTTCAATCCTATCATTTTGTAACTCAATCGAGTTCCTTTGAAGAATCATCTTGAGTTGTTCCATTGAAGGAGAGTCTTCACTAGTGGGTATGCATTCCTCATATGGATATTCATTGTATGGTTGTGCATGAGGTTCACTAGAGAAGGGAAATTCGCATACATGTTGCTATATGGATGGTCATGCATTGCATTCATTTCAAGCCTAGCATTTAGCTCCATGAGTGTATCCATTGTTGATTGCAAACTAGGAGTTGGGGGAGTATAAAATTGTTCATCTCCCCACTGTGGTGAATGATGCATGTGTGCAAGTTGATTATGGTCCCAATAGTCACTTCTAGACACTTCGTACATTGGATTATCATGGTTTTCCCTAAGACTGTCTAAAAGCATTATCCACAGTCTCAACAGGGTGGTCTAAGCCACCAGGTTTCATATTGCCTAGAAAAACTAGATTCGACATTGCCTTTCTAAAGCGAGATAGTCGTGCCTCTAATTGATCTAAAAGTGATGACTGGGTATGAGGAGAGTGTTCATTCTCAACCTGTGATGGATGATACATGTGCTCATAGTGATTAGGGTATGTGAGGTCAGGGCCATGAGAAGGCACATAAAATTCTCTAAAATCACTATGGTATGTGGGGGGTTCATCCTGTGAAGCGTGCCCGTAAGCACGCTCTCTAAGGGATTTGTTTGTTCCATCCCCAGATGCAGACCAAAATCCTGACATGGTCTATCAAATTGAACTCACAATCTAATTTGGTTTATGTGGATTTGTTTGGTTTAAATGGGTTCATTTTTGTTTTTGTAAACTTTGGTTTATGTGGGAAATTTTTGGTTTGTTGGGAAGCCTAGTAGTTGTTGGCTCAATTTGGTTTTGATGGGCTTAGTTTGGTTGCAGCCCAAAGTGTTTGCAAAACTTAATGGGTGTGGGGCCGAAATTTTGGTTTTGAGGCGCCAAAGGCCATGCCACGAAGTAGAAAAAGAATAGCCTTGGGTGAGTTTTGGTGTAAGCCCGGCCTCTAGCCCAAGCCCGACGGTGTGGCTTTCTGATTTGGTTTAAGCCAGTTCGTTATCGGACCCGGGTGCACAGCCAGGTTGGAAGGCTAACAGCCTTTTGAGTTCTGGTGGGCTCGGTTGATTCTTGAGCCCAATAGATGGCAACTCGGTTATGGACACTCTGGCTTCAGATTTTTTTTTTTTTTTTTTTTTGAAACTTGCTCGGGCCATGTTTCACATGTGTGCACGACCCGTCACAAAAGGTTGAGTTTCGGTTGTCTAGGTTGCACAGCTTTGGTTTTATGCACAAGTTTTTCTCTTGTGCAAGCCAGGTGACTAAGACAAGAAAGTAATAAGTTGCACAGGTTGGTAAATCAACACAAAGATAGAAGCACAAACTTACGGGTATGACACACGATTCTAAACACACGAGAGCTTACAAAGACGGGGAGCTGGTTGTTGTCTTTGGAAGGTCTAACTAACCAAAAAGTATGCAAAGATGTAGGCCAAACAAGTAGATGATCGATTTACAGTCTTAGCAGTGTTTCAAATTTTCTCAAGATGCTTTTCACACGCACACTTCCTTTGGTTGGCTCTTTTCCTTAGTCCTGGCTCGGGTTAACCACGGCCACGGGTTAATGTTCGTTGCGAGATGCAACAAGGGCTAGCAAAGGTGACGGCTTTCCAAGTGGCGGCACAAACTCAACGGCTGGGGCTGGAGTTAGGTATGGTTTAGCAAAAATGGGTTATGCTCGAGCTTGGCGGCCTTAGGGGCTTGCGGCTAAGCACATCATGTTGCACGAATCATGCACGGATGTGACAGTCACCACATATAATGCACGATTCAGCACCATGATGTTCATAGCTCGGCAAGCTCGATTGATGTCGAGGTGGCTTGGTTGACACTGGTTGAGGCTTGTTGTGGCTCAAACTCCAAAGGGGGCTGGAGTTGAACACAAGTCTTGTCAATGCCAAGGATTTTGAGGATAGTGAAGCACGAGATCACTCATACTCGGCTAACATGGTCACAAATTAACTACCAAGGAGCCACTTACACGATTTGATTTCTCAAGGCTTTGCACCTTTGGTTGGCTGCAGTTACCACTTGCACAACAGACAAATGGGTCTTTGCTTTGCTCAACAAACTCACAGTGGTTCAAAGGATGCTAAGGATTGATCACGATCTTTGGTTCAATTGTCTTCAGAGATGCTCACAAGTCTCGTGGTCTTGCTCGGGTTACGCAAGTATATGGCAATGATAGCTCACACATTTAGCATTCAATTAGCGAGACTTTTTCGGCAATTACAAATTGGAAGCGACATAGCACACGGGGTTTTAGGCACAAGGTTAACAAGCAAGCCTATATGCTATCGAGCATTCATTCATTCAAAGTCTAGCAAGTTTATCAACGGGTTAACATTCGGGTGTGGTTAACAGAGAAGGATATGCTAACTTGTTTGGGCTGCGCCTGTTAACAATTGCGCTTCCTTGCCACCTGACACGGGGTTGGCTCGGTTGTATCACATGCACCTTAAGTCTGCGCCACTTCCTTGACTTTCTCCCTATTGGCTTACCTCATGTTCATAAGCACAAAGAAGACTGATTTTAGCGGCTTTCAGCGGGCACAAAAGCGATATGAGTAGCACAACACGGTGAGTACACCTGTTCACTCGGAAGAAATATCGGTTTCTCAAAAGAGTGCGGAGCTTCTGACAAATGGATTTGAATATTAACAACGCACGAGTGAGAGTATTCTTAATTTGTCGGGGAATAAGATTAACTAGTTACACTAAGCTAACCAAGAACAAAAGGAAAGTTATGATGCAAATACGGATGAAACTCATGAATATATACGGGATTAAAATGAAACACGGTAAAATCAAGCCAATAGTCACGGGGCACGCGCCAAGTCCCCGACAAAAACGCCAAAAACTTGGTAGGATTTTAAAAGTGTATTTTATCCTACGACTATGTCTAAACCGCAAGTGCACGGTGTCTTCAATGAAGACGTGGCAAATCACGGAGTCGATCCCACAAGGACTAGGGTGTGCTCTAGTTGATTCTACGGCTTTCTCTAACTGAATTTCAAGTGACAGAGTAACAAAATAGTTTTGTGCGAAACTTGCTGAGTTTGAAGTGTGATGAACCTAAACTAAGGTACTTCGATACAAAGTAGAGACCACTAGGGTCTTTAAATCCACCACTAACCTACCCTTGTAACTTCACTAATTATCTTACTCTTGCCCTTATAACGAGGGAATGGAAAAGTGTCAAGTCTACCATTTCCTAAGGTGTTTCACCAATGGATGAGTTAATCACAACTAAAGAATCAAAGGAGTACTAACTGTCTAATTAAGCACGATTAGTCAAGGGATTAATTGAAGTCTCTAAAGCATGAGTTGTAGCACTATCAATACGATTTTTAATCTAACTACGGTGGATGCTTGACATCCTTTGTGAGAGCAAAGTATTGAGCAGCGAGATTAATTCTTTCCTAGAAAGTATTCAAGCATTCAAGAAACTATAAGCAACATGAATCACAAGCGAGAGAGCTAGGGCTTCATCTCAAACCCTAGCAAATTTAATTAAAGCATCAAAAACATAATTAAACTACAAATTACTCTAATTATTTGCTACGGCTAATCCAGGCGTGCCCAATTTCATCTTCCTCACTCTCTATTTATACATGGAATTGCTTCACCCCAAAATACCTAACCCTAATTCTATAAAATAGAAATTAATTGAAACCCATACCCCAGAATCGCCTTTCCCTCTTGTCACTTCGCCTCTCGAACGCCATACTTGTGGTGATGGTGGAAAACCTAGTTTCAATTATCTATCATTTAGATTCTAGGGATTGAGAAGCTATGTAATAGATAATTAATACTAGGGATGGCTATGCAGTGGAGGTGATGGTGACGGATGAGGAGCCGGTGGTGATGGTGCGGCTCTGTCGGAGGAAGGGGATGGTGGTGTCGGAGGTTTGTTGCGGAGGGTTGTTGCGAGCTCTGCAACGTGGAAGAAAGAGAAGGGAGAAGAGAAAATGAGGAGAGATTAGGGTTCGGTCGTGGGGGGGTATAGGGTATGGAGAATTTCTTTGTGAAACGCGGGCGCGACAAAGTCGATCGGAAGAGTATTGAGCGTAGGATGGGCGATGGAGATCGACGGCCCAGAAAGGTAAGCGGTTTTGGTGTTTTTCTTGTGGCGCGGGGTGCGACAACGGACGATGGGACAGGTCGAGCGAGCGTTGGATGAGGGAGAAAGAAATCAACGCCACAATATTTTTCAAACCACTTGCACAATTGGTGGGAAAGTTTGCAAGATTGTGATTGATTCGGGGAGTTGTGAAAATATCGTTTCCGAAGAAGTGGTTCGAAAGTTGAAGTTAGAGACAAAAGACCATCCTTCTCCATATTCTTTATCATGGCTTAACCAAGGAAGCGAGGTAAAAGTCACTAAACGTTGTCTCATTAATTTTTCTATTGGTAACAAATATGTATACAATGTTTGGTGTGATGTTTTTTTGATGGATGCATGTCATTTACTTCTTGGGCGCCCTTGGCAATATGATCGGTTTGTGAATCATGATGGGAGAACAAACAACTATTCGTTCATGTGGAGCAATAAGAAGTTGACTCTTGTACCCAATCGTGAGCTTATGCCTAAGCCACAAAATGGTGATGGTAAAAATCTACTTACTTATCAAAAGTTCATAGAAGAGTTGGATGATTCAAAGGTTTTCTATATACTTCATGTTAAAGAATCTCCATCGTATGATTCCGTGCCACCGCTAGTCAAGCCAATTATCGAAGAATTTCAAGATGTTTTTCCTACCGACTTACCGGATGTATTACCACCATTACGAGATGTGCAACACCAAATTGATCTAGTACCCGGTTCAAGTCTTCCCAACAAAGCCCACTACCGGATGAGTCCCAAAGAACATGAAGAATTACGTCGCCAAGTTGAAGAGCTTATATCCAAAGGTTTTATAAGACTGAGTCTTAGCCCTTGTGCGGTACCGGCCTTGTTAGTACCAAAGAAAGATGGTTCATGGTGTATGTGTGTGGATAGTAGGGCAATCAATAGAATCACATTGAAGTACCGATTTCCAATTCCTCGTTTGGATGACTTACTTGATCAATTAAGTGGAGCATGTGTTTTTAGCAAACTTGATTTTAAAAATGGATATTATCAAATTCGTATCAAGGTGGGAGATGAATGGAAGACCGCTTTCAAGACTAGAGACGGTTTGTATGAATGGATGGTTATGCCATTTGGGCTATCAAATGCTCCAAGTACATTTATGTGAGTAATGAATCAAGCACTTCGGCCGTTGATTGGGAAGTGTGTGGTTGTTTACTTTGATGACATACTTGTTTATAGTCCAAATATGGAATCTCATATACGTCAGCTCCGTGAGGTTCTCATGATTTTGCGGACACAACAATTTTATGCTACCTTGAAGAAGTGTGCATTCATGACCGATAAAGTTTTGTTTCTTGGTTATGTGGTTAGTAAGGATGGGATTTCGGTAGATGAAGATAAAGTGGAATGCATAAGGAATTGGCCCAAGCCAAAAACTTTGTTTGATATTCGAAGTTTTCATGGGTTAGCTTCTTTTTATCCTCGGTTCATTGCAAACTATAGCGGAATCATGGCTCCAATAACCGAATGCATGAAGGGTGGAAAGTATTCATGGACTCAAGCAGCGGATGAAGCCTTTGAATTGATGAAAATAAAGTTAAGTACATCTCCAATCTTAATATTACCAAATTTTGATAAACCATTTGAACTTCATTGTGATGCTTCTAAACTATGCATTGGGGCGGTTTTCAGTCAAGAAGGGAAACCGGTGGCATTTTATAGTGAAAAGTTGAATGGGGCAAGACTTGCATATAGCACTTATGATGTTGAGTTTTATGCTATTGTTCAAGCACTCAAGCATTGGAGGCACTATCTTATTCACAATGAGTTCATTTTATTTTCGGACCACATGGCATTGAAGCACATCAATTCTCAAGACAAGCTTTCTACTAGGCATGGTAAATGGGCTTCTTATTTGAAACAATTTACTTTTTCCATCAAGCACAAGTCGGGTGTACAAAACAAGGTAGCGGATGCCTTGAGTCGACGTACTTCTCTTCTTACACAAATGAGAGCTCATATTTTGGGATTCGATGATATTCGGGAGCTCTTAAAGAATGATACTTATTTTGGTCCTCTTATGGTTGATGAAAGGTCACTCCAAAATGGCGATTATGTTCTTTTCGATGGGTACCTTTACCGGAAGAATTTTCTTTGCATTCCGCAATCAAGCTTGAGATTGAAAATTATTAAGGAGCTTCACGATGAGGGGCATATGGGGACTACTCGTATTTGGAACTTGGTTTCTAGCTCATACTTTTGGTTGGGACTGTGGAAGGAGATTCATCGATATGTGAAGAGATGTCATATATGTCAAGTATCTAAAGGAACGGCCACTAATGCGGGATTATACATGCCACTTCCTATTCCTTCTCGTCCATGGGAAGATTTGAGCATGGATTTCATCTTGGGATTACCTCTACTCAAAGAGGTATGGATTCAATATTTGTAGTGGTAGATCGCTTTTCCAAAATGTCTCATTTTATTGCTTGTAAAAAGACAACGGATGCGGTCATGGTAGCTCAACTCTTTTTTAAAGAGATTTACCGTTTACACGGTATTCCTTCTTCCATCGTCTCGGATAGAGATAGTCGTTTTGTGGGGCATTTTTGGCGCACCTTATGGAAGTTAGTCAAGACCAATTTAAGTTTTAGCACCGCTTATCACCCTCAAACGGATGGGCAAACCGAAGTGGTAAACCGTTCCCTAGGTAATCTTCTTCGTTGTTTGGTTGAGGAGAATTTGAACACATGGGATCAAGTTTTATGCAAGGCGGAATTTTCTTACAACCATGCGGTAAACCGGAGTAGTGGTTATTCACCATTCATGGTGGTATACGGGTTCAATCCAAGAGTACCACTTGACTTGTCCTTAGTACCGGATTTGAAAAGGCCAAATGCTAAGGTGGAAGACTTTGTTTATCAACTTCACCTTATACATGAAAAGAACCCAAAATCATTTAGAAGCTTCATCAAGGAAATACAAGAACAAGGTTGATCAAAGACGACGCGTGGTTGAGCTTGAAGTAGGAGATCTTGTTTACGCGGTTCTTACTAAGGAACGTTTTCCCGTGGGTGAGTACAATAAGCTCAAGGCAAGGAAGATTGGATCATTTCCAATTGGAGAAAAGATAAATGATAATGCTTATCGACTCAACTTACCAAGCTCAATTCGTACGCCCGACGTCTTTAATGTTAAGCACTTGGTTCCATATTGGGGTGACAATGCTATGGATGAAGAGATGCACAATTCGAGGGCGAATTTCACTTAAGGAGGGAAGGATGATGCATAATGGTATTTCAAACATACCATTTATGCCCTTCTATTTCACAATTACTCTTTTATCCTCTTCATTCCCTTATTTCTCATCTTTGTCCTTTTTGTTTACTACTTATTGATTAAACCCTAGCTCTACTAGTTTCAAGTTTGGTTTTGTTTAGAAAAGTGGTGTAAGAACCCTAAATCCTTCCTAAGAGAAGAGCCTCCAACACTTTGTTATTTCCAATTTGTAATTGGGTAGAAATTTCAATTTGTAAGATGCATCTATTATCTTCTAGTTTCCAATCTTAGAATTGGGTAGAAATTTGAAGATTATTAGAGAAGAACCTCAAATCTTTGTATCTTCCTTGTTCCAAGGGTAGAAGAAGCATCATTTGAAGGTTGGTTATTTTTATTTCATGGTGTTTTGTTATAATTTAACATCCAATTTCAATTATAAGTGTTACTTTACATTACCTATTCGTGTTCTGTTCTTCTCATGTATTATACCATAGCTTGAAGCCTGCATTTTCACCTCCTTCGCTTTCTTGACCATCTATTTAATTTCCTGCATGTATAAGATATTTACGGGTCTTCTAACAGTGGTAACAACTATCTATCTCAATATTTATGTTAGGGATCTCATCTTCCAGCTACCTTAACGAATCCTACTTAACTCTGGTAGCCTCCATGTCCCTTGCAATCGCCGGGTAAGTTACAAAGACCCTCGCACATTTGTCACTATATCCAGGTAACGATGTAACGCTCTATTAACATGGGGATGCTCCGGCCCTCGCTTATTTACCACCATACCCAGGTCCCGATATGGCACCTTACTAAAGAGGTGACAACCCGATCCTTTCTCATTTAACACCACACTGGAAATCCGATGTGGTGCGTCGCTAAGAGGGTTACTACCCAACAAAAAATTCAATCATCAGTTCGCCACGCCTATCACGATCCTCCTCATTCTTTATTCTGTCATGGAACATGCTATGTAGAATAGGCTACATAGGCATAGTTTAGTAACTATTAGAGAACCAAGTAAAAAAAATTACATCCTTGCTACGTGGTTACCAATTTGCATGTGGGTGTACCAATCCAATGCTATTTTGTCTTATATAGACTTTGGCATACCCTCAAGCAATATTGGTAACCCCTGTAGCAAACTTAGGAATTTGGATCTCTAGAAACCAACATTGGGTTTAACATAGTGGATATCAGTAATACTGACATAAATTGGTCGATACTCGAAGTGGACATCAGTAATACTGACCGAAATTAAGAATTTATGTCTAATTAAGGTATATTTGTAGTTCTCCATCCTATAGAATATGTATTTGTTAAATATTTAAATCAGTTTCATGTATAGTTGGATAAATCAAATAAACTGAAGTTTGAATTAATTTCTTCTTCAACATTTGAATAACTAGTGCATGGTTGACTTCGATGTTATCCCCATTGTAGTTGATATTTGTAGGAACTAGATGAATTCTCAAAAGCTCCTTCTTGGCTATCAAGATACTCATGCATTAGATATTGAGACTGTTGATCGAAATTTCATTAATTTTCTATGGTGAAATATACATTTGCTGGTCTAAATCGTCAAATCTCGAATCATAATCATCCAATGGATACCAAGAATGTGTATCATCTTGACTAGCAAAGTTATGTAATAAAGCTAGCTTAGGGTAGTTCCTATGGAACTGAACTGATTTAAAAATATATTGATCCAGGTGGATGGGCAAAGTGGATTTTCCGCTAGGTAAAAGTATTAGGAGGGTCCTCATGAAGCGCGTGGTCGATGATTAAATGCTGGCGGGTTCAAAAAACCCGCGCGGGCGAATTAAGACCGCTGGCGGTGAAAGTAAATCCGCCAATGGCCATTTTTCTATAGCAAAAAAACGGTCAAATTTTTACTGCTATAAATTACCACTAACTTCAAACACTCCTCTCACACCAAAATTCACTTCTCTAGAATTTTATTTACTAATCTCTTCTAATTTTTATTCTAGTGTTTTGAATTTCTTAAGTGAAATGTCTCAAAGGCTATTACACTTTTTTTTGATGCAAAACTTGAAGCTGTTATTTCTAAGATATGTGGTAGTTTTAAAAAAAATTGAAAATAGTAAAAGGGAAGTGCAATTTTTAGAAGTTAATCCAAGAAAATGTCCTGCTAAAAGGCAAAAAAAAACTCCAATTTGGAAAGTGAAGAACCATAGTTAGAAAAACAAAGGAGAAAACTGTTAGACAGCGCGTTGAGTGGAAAATACATGAAATAAAGATAACCAGAAGGCCAAAGATTGTGCTAGATTTTTATTGAAGTTCTTAGTTAGTTCTTATATTATTGTCTAAGATTATGTCTTGTAAAAGAAGTGGCAGTAATAATAATGAATGAAAATATTTAGACCTTAAATTATACTTCCATTTTATATTAAGCGATGTATATTACATTTAAACTTACATATAACATCAAACTACATCAAATCCAGTGATATTATCCTTATAGAGTTCATAGCATTCAAAATGCTTAAACTCTCTTCCGTTTTCTTCAATAAACTGGGCTTGAGCCATTGTTTTTTCTGAAAAACACATAAACACCAAGTTATTTAATATGATTTTAATGAAACTATGATGCAATTGCTCAATGGGGACAAAGGTATGAAGATACTCACCATTTCTTCGTTGGAGAATCTAGAATTATCACGGGGAACCATCCATAAAACTTCTGTATAACGTTTGACATACGTGAAAATGAAGACGAGGATCACGAATACAAACATTTTTCACAAAGAATCAGTGGATGCTAAAAGCCCGATTGTAGGACTTTTATACATATCTACACTTCAACAAAAGAAGACACATACGGAAGACACTTCTGGAAATGTCCTAGGTGTTTCTTAGTAGAGTGGAATGATTAAAGTGTAGGAACGAATTGATTCACCAATGTTGATACATGAAAAATAATACCCCTTAACAAGTTGGAGATGCCCCTAAGAGTAGAAGTGAACTTGGGTTGAGATGTAGGACTTGGGGACTAAACCCATGCCCAAATAGAAGATACCCATGAAAGATGGGAGGACAAAGGAGGAATTAATGAAGAAGGAAAGGGTTTATGTTAAAGAATGACATTAAGGGTAATTAAGAGGTATTAGGACATGTGTCATGTAGTAGTGAAAAGAGGGGCTTTTAGGAAAGCCTATAAAAGAAAGGACAAGGTACAATGGAAAGACAACTCTCTCTCTTACTATTATTGGAATTGTAAGGTCATGTGTAATAGCTAGGACGGGTAGAACC
This sequence comes from Papaver armeniacum, assembly GCA_023531295.1. Lineage (NCBI taxonomy): Eukaryota > Viridiplantae > Streptophyta > Magnoliopsida > Ranunculales > Papaveraceae > Papaver > Papaver armeniacum. Next base: position 71,459 of record JAJJWW010005611.1, on the reverse strand, counting down.
TAAACTGAAATTCACCCCTCAACATTTGGCGACCACACGCGGAGGCTCGTGCCTAGCTCACAAATGACACACATAGGAGGCGCCGGTTCGGACACTACAGGAGCTCAAGCGGCCGACCATCCTATTAATCTCGATCAGGTAACATTAGAGGACGATGACAGCGAGGAAGAAACACCGATCCTAGGTGTCATCAAGCAATCGGTGAACCATAAAGCTCGACCAGCGAAACCCACGCCGCTAACTCTACAAGGCATGCAAGAAGAACTAAAGAAACATGCTCGAAGGAGACAGGAGTTGGAAAAGTGGATAACGCAAGCAGTTGAAGCAGGACAAAGTGTCCCTGAAGAAACAAGAAAAGATGATAGACGCAAGGCTAATAAGACAACAGTAGCAGCACAAAAGGAGATTGCCGAATACCAAGAGCAGAACTACCATGTAATGAAACAAGACAACCGATGCCGCGTGAGTAGCCCATATCCCGCACACATAAGAGGGTACCCATACCCCGAAGATTATACTTCTCAAAAATTCAAAATATACGAAGGCCAGGGAAACACGCGGGAATATCTCAACCGATTTCTATTAGCCATGAACGACAGAGCCAATGATGAAAAACTATGCTTAAAAGAATTTCTCAAGTCACTCACGGGCACAGCGTTCTCCTGGTATGACAATCTAAAAGAGGAGAGCGTGGATTCCTGGAAAACCTTGTCCGCACTCTTTCTCGGGAAGTTTTATTCGGCGAAAAGGAAGATTACAGCAATAGACCTAAGCAAGAGTGGACAGCGGGTAGGAGAAGAAGTAGGAAAATACATCTCGCGGTTCCGACGATTGACGTTGGATTGCCACGAAGACATCAACGAGGAAGCACTCGTCGAAATTTGTGTGCGAGGAATGATCCCAGCCTTTAAAGGGGGTCTGATTAATTTCCAGTTCCAAACCTTTGTAGAACTAGAAGAAGCAGCTGATATGATCGCCGACTGCGTAGAAGAAGCACCCAAAGACTTTATCTGGCGTACTACGATTGGAGCCGTGACAGAAACCTCAGTTGATGCAAGGCCCAGTGTCAGTAGGGAAAGTAGGGGTCGGTCCCAAAGTGACGGCAGGAACCAAGGAAGGGGCGGAAGGGGAAGATGTGACCATAAAGTACCACCCCTCTCCCTTGTAGCAAAGATCGCGTAGTCAAACTTTTAAATCAATGGATTGCCGAAGGAGAAATTCAACTGCCCTCAACCACAGTGGATATCAACAAGATGGACAAAAGATCGCCTAATTATTGTCATTATCATTAGAGGATGGGACACCCGACGGAAGAATGCTTTGTCATTAGAGGCATATTTGAACGAAAGCGGGTAGCCGGGGAGCTCGAAAACACGAAACAAACAATCGCGCATGATCCGTTTCCCCGTCACTAACCCAAAAGAGGAGGGAAAGGGAAGAATCGGAGTATGAGCTAGCAAATTACAAACAACTTTATTTATTTATTTATTTTTTTAAAAACCGCTTTCATAATCAATGAGTAAGTATTACAAAAGGTCCCGGGGATGCCAAAGGCGCTCGGTTGACTGACAAAAGGTCTTAGGATAGCCAAGGGCGCCTGATTGATTGACGAAATTTACAAAAGGTCCCGGGGATGCTAAAGGTGCTCGGTTGACTGACAAAAGGTCTCACGATAGCCAAGGGCACCTGATCGACTGACGAAATTTAAAAAAGGTCCCGGGGATGCTAAAAGCGCTCGATTGACTGACAAAAAGTCTCAGGATAACCAAGGGCACCTGATCGACTGACGAGTTCACAAAAGGTCCCGGGGATGCTAAAGGCGCTCGGTTGACTGACAAAAGGTCTCAGGATAGCCAAGGGAACCTGATTGACTGACAAGTTCACAAAAGGTCTCAGGGCAGCCAAAGGCGCCTGATCGACTGACAAAATTCACAAAAGGTCTCAGGAATGCTAATGGCGCCTGATTGACTGACAAGTTCACAAAAGGTCTCAGGGCAGCCAAAGGCGCCTGATCGACTGAAAAAATTCACAAAAGGTCTCAGGAATGCTAATGGCGCCTGATTGACTGACAAGTTTACGAAAGGTCTCAGGACGGCCAAAGGCGCCTGATTGACCGCCAAGTTTCATAAAAACCTTAGGAACGTCCAAGGCGCCTAATCAACTGACGAGACCACAAAGGTTCCAGGAATGCCAAAAGCATCATAACGACCAACAAGCAAAAAAAGAAAAAGAGGGAGTAGGCGCGTTTAAACAACGCCCGCTCCGACCAAATCCTTTAAAGAGTGGGGAATATGCGCGTTTAAACAACGCATGCCCTACCCTTATCCCTTGAAAATTAAAAAAAAAAGACGGGGGAATAGGCGCGTTTAACCAACGCCCGCCCTACCCGGTTCCTTTGAAAATAAAAAAAAGAGGGGGGGAATAGGCGCGTTTAACCAATGCCCTCCCTACCCTTCTTCCTTGAAAATAATAAAAAAAAAAAGAGGGGGATAGGCGCGTTTAACCAATGCCCGCCCTACCCTTTTCCATTGAAAATAATAAAAAAAAAGGGGGAGGAAGTAGGCGCGTTTAACCAATGCCCGCCCTATCCGGCTCCTTTGAAAATAAAAAAAAGAAAAAGAGGTGGGAATAGGCGCGTTTAACCAACGCCCGCCCTACCCTTATCCCTTGAAAATAATAATAATAATAATAAAAACGGGGGGGGGGGAGTAGGTGCGTTAACCAACGCCCGTCCTACCTTTCTCCCTTGAAAAAAAAAAGAGGGGGGAGTAGGCGCGTTTAACCAACGCCCGCCCTACCCTTATCCCTTGAAAATATAAAAAAAAGAGAGGGGGGAATAGGCGCATTTAACCAACGCCCGCCCTACCCGGTTCCTTTGAAAATAAAAAAAGAGGGGGGGAATAGACGCATTTAACCAATGCCCACCCTACCCTTCTCCCTTGAAAATAATAAAAAAAGAGAGGGGGGATTAGGCGCGTTTAACCAATGCCCGCCCTACCCTTCTCCCTTGAAAATAATAAAAGAAAAAGGGGAGGGAGTAGGCGCGTTTAACCAACGCCCGCCCTACCCGGTTCCATTGAAAATAATAAAAAAAAAATAGGGGGGAATAGGCGCGTTTAACCAACGCCCGCCCTACCCTTTTCCCTTGAAAATAATAAAAAAAAACCGGCCGGGAGTAGGCAAGTTTAACCAACGCCCATCCCGTCCAACTCCCTTAAAAAGGGGGGGGCAGACAGAGAGAGAAAAAGGGAGGAATAACCACGCCCAACTAATGAAAAACCTTACCCAACAACCCCGCAAGAGAAGAACATGTCACAGACGGACCGAAGGCACGATATACTCGTATACAAGTAATTAACATCACACTCGAAATTGAAAACAAAGACTTTATTCACACCAATCTAGTACAAAAGACGTTTAAAATAAAAAGACACTCCACAGTGATAAACTTAACCAGCCATCTACTTAAAGTTGTTGCATGGCTCACTCCCTTCACGGGTACGCGTTAACTCTGGCGCCAGTCTCCGCGTTAGTCTCGATGTTCAAGAAATTGGAACTGGCGCGTCTGCTACTGGTGGAGGTTGAGGTGCTTTACAAGCATAGGTTAGCTAAAAGGGATTTCACGCGCGCTCAATTTACAGAGCGCTTTGAAGCACGTCAGGCTGCTGAGGAGGATGGTGGATTAACATCTGCAATTCAACATGCTCTGGATGCTGCTGTCACGGCCCGCAACGCTGCTGCTGCGTTAGTCACCGAATCCTTGATGATGAGGGCAACCATTGAGTATGCTATCGCTGACTGCCGTTCATATATCTTTGGCCATGCTGCTTCAAGCCTTCTCGGGCACACTCTATCTTTGACTGCTGTTTCTGCGCTTGTGAATCCGTCCTATCCCAGGGACGAGCTCGCGCGCTTATTGGTGTTAAGGGAGGAGATAGGTGTACAGCGGGATTTCAGGCAAGCCCATCGGGATAAGGCACGCCAAAATAATAATAATAATAAAAAAACGGAGGGGGGGGGGGAGTAGGTGCGTTAACCAACGCCCGTCCTACCTTTTTCCCTTGAAAATAAAAAAAAGAGAGGGGGGAGTAGGCGCGTTTAACCAACTCCCGCCCTACCCTTATCCCTTGAAAATATAAAAAAAAGAGAGGGGGGAATAGGCGCATTTAACCAACGCCCGCCCTGCCCGGTTCCTTTGAAAATAAAAAAAAGAGGGGGGGAATAGACGCATTTAACCAATGCCCGCCCTACCCTTCTCCCTTGAAAATAATAAAAAAAGGGAGGGAATAGGCGCGTTTAACCAATGCCCGCCCTACCCTTCTCCTTTGAAAATAATAAAAAAAAGGGGAGGGAGTAGGCGCGATTAACCAACGCCCGCCCTACCCGGTTCCATTGAAAATAATAAATAAAAAAAATAGGGGGGAATAGGCGCGTTTAACCAACGCCCGCCCTACCCTTTTCCCTTGAAAATAATAAAAAACGGAGGGGGGGCGCGTTTAACCAACGCCCGCCCTACCTTTCTCCCTTGAAAATAATAAAAAAAAAAAGAGGGGGAGTAGGCACGTTTAACCAACGCCCGCCCTACCCGATTCCTTTGAGAAAAAAAAAGACATGGAATAGGCGCGTTTAAACAACGCCCGCCCTACCCTTCTCCCTTTAAAATAAAAAAACGAGGGAGTACGCGCGTTTAACCAACGCCCGCCCCGTCCAACTCCCTTGAAAATAGATAGGGGGAATAGGCGCGTTTAAACAACGCCCGCCATACCCTTCTCCCTTGAAAATAATAAGGGGGAGGGGGGGGGAGTAGGCGCGTTTAACCAACGCCCATCCCTTCCAACTCCCTTAAAAAAGGGGGAAGACAGAGAGAGAAAAGGGGAGGAATAACCACGCCCAACTAATGAAAAACCTTACCCAACAACCCCGCAAGAGAATAACATGTCACAGACGGACCGAAGGAACGATATACTCGTATACAAGTAAATAACATCACCCTCGAAATTGAAAATAAAGACTTTATTCACACCAATCTAGTACAAAAGACGTTTAAAATAAAAAGACACTCCACAGTGATAAACTTAACCAGCCATCTACGTAAAGTTGTTGCATGGCTCACTCCCTTCACGGGTATGGGTTAACTCTGGCGCCAGTCCCCGCGTTAGTCTCGATGTTCAAGAAATTGGAACTGACGCGTCTGCTACTGGTGGAGGTTGAGGTTGAGGTGCTTTATGAGCATAGGTTAGCTAAAAGGGATTTCACGCGCGCTCAATTTACAGAGCGCTTTGAAGCGCGTCAGGCTGCTGAGGAGGCTGGTGGATTAACATCTGCAATTCAACATGCTCTGGATGATGCTGTCACGGCCCGCAACGCTGCTGCTGCGTTAGTCACCGAATCCTTGACGATGAGGGCAACCATTGAGTATGCTATCGCTGACTGCCGTTCATATATCTCTGGCCATGCTGCTTCAAGCCTTCTCGGGCACACTCTATATTTGACTGCTGTTTCTGCGCTTGTGAATCCGTCCTATCCCAGGGACAAGCTCGCGCGCTTATTGGTGTTAAGGGAGGAGATAGGTGTACTGCGGGATTTCAGGCAAGCCCATCGGGATAAGGCACGCCAAAATAATAATAATAGTAAAAAAAACGGGGGGGAGGTGCGTTAACCAACGCCCATCCTACCTTTCTCCCTTGAAAATAAAAAAAAAAAGAGGGGGGAGTAGGCGTGTTTAACCAACGCCCGCCCTACCCTTATCCCTTGAAAATATAAAAAAAAAAGATGGGGGAATAGGCGCATTTAACCAACGCCCGTCCTACCCGGTTCCTTTGAAAATAAAAAAAAGTGGGGGGGAATAGACGCATTTAACCAATGCCCGCCCTACCCTTCTCCCTTGAAAATAATAAAAAAAAGAGAGGGGGAATAGGCGCGTTTAACCAATGCCCGCCCTACCCTTCTCCCTTGAAAATAATAAAAAAAAGGGGAGGGAGTAGGCGCGTCTAACCAACGCCCGCCCTACCCGGTTCCATTGAAAATAATAAAAAAAAATAGGGGGGAATAGGCGCGTTTACCCAACGCCCGCCCTACCCTTTTCCCTTGAAAATAATAAAAAAAAAAAGGGGCGCAACGCCCGCCCTACCCGATTCCTTTGGAAAAAAAAAAACGTGGAATAGGCGCGTTTAAACAACGCCCGCCCTACCCTTCTCCCTTTAAAATAAAAAAAGGAGGGAGTACACGCGTTTAACCAACTCCCGCCCCGTCCAACTCCCTTGAAAATAGATAGGGGGAATAGGCGCGTTTAAACAACTCCCGCCCTACCCTTCTCCCTTGAAAATAATAAAGGGGGTGGGGGAGTAGGCGCGTTTAACCAACGCCCATCCCGTCCAACTCCCTTAAAAAAAGGGGGGGGGGGGGAAGACAGAGAGAGAAAAAGGGAGGAATAACCACGCCCAACTAATGAAAAACCTTACCCAACAACCCCGCAAGATAAGAACATGTCACATACGGACCGAAGGCACGATATACTCGTATACAAGTAAATAACATCACCCTCGAAATTGAAAACAAAGACTTTATTCACACCAATCTAGTACAAAAGACGTTTAAAATAAAAAGACACTCCACAGTGATAAACTTAACCAGCCATCTACGTAAAGCTGTTGCATGGATCACTCCCTTCACGGGTACGCGTTAACTCTGGCGCCAGTCCCCGCGTTAGTCTCGATGTTCAAGAAATTGGAACTGACGCGCCTGCTACTGGTGGAGGTTGAGGTTGAGGTGCTTTACGAGCATAGGTTAGCTAAAAGGGATTTCACGCACGCTCAATTTACAGTGCGCTTTGAAGCGCGTCAGGCTGCTGAGGAGGCTGGTGGATTAACATCTGCAATTCAACATGCTCTGGATGATGCTATCACGACCCGCAACGCTGCTACTGCGTTAGTCACCGAATCCTTGACGATGAGGGCAACCATTGAGAATGCTATCGTTGACTGCCGTTCATATATCTCTGGCCATGCTGCTTCAAGCCTTCTCGGGCACACTCTATCTTTGACTATTGTTTCTGCGCTTGTGAATCCGTCCTATCCCAGGGACGAGCTCGCGCGCTTATTGGTGTTAAGGGAGGAGATAGGTGTACTGCGGGATTTCAGGCAAGCCCATCGGGATAAGGCACGCCAAGACCGCGATGAACACGAGGATACTCTAGCGTTGGCCCAAGGGGCGAAGGCTAACGGGAGAATTATTCGAGATATCTACAAACTGATAAGTGATGCCAGTTGGGGGATATCCCAAGCCAACGTTCAGTGCGACGAAAGTAGGCTTATGGCGGAGGCCGTGGACGTAGATATTGCTCGTTGTCACCTGTTGGTAGCTGGTTAGATTAGGCGCTAGCTTCGGGGACAGTTTCCTTTATCTTTTATTTATTTCATGCACTTTTCTTGTTGGATTTTCCCTTCTCAGCTTATATATATATTTCAATATCCCTCCTTTCCTTTCCGTTATGTTATCGAATTTTCCTCTTTGATTGATTCCCTTTGACCCAACCTCATGGACGTTGCCACGTTGGTCTTAGGCCTTGGTTCCTGAGTCTCTAATATCTATTTCGAGATTATCCTCTCTCTTAACCTTGTTTTGACACGTTTCTCAGCATGCAGAAGGGGTATGAGCAATTGCTTCGTATTCCACGCCCTCTTCCTTCGTATGTGTATATAAATACCCCCATGCTATTCTCGTTTGTTAATCTTGTTTATCGTTACATCTACTATCATATATATATTTTTCTTAGTAAATCGTAATTATGGCTAACTCTCTTCACGGGTATGTGCTGTCCTTAGCGCCCACTTCCATGTTAGTCTCGGCTTCGTTCAAACAAGACGAGTTGAAACGGCTTCTGTTCATAAAGGCCGAGGTTGAGGAACTTCGGACACAAAAAAAGATAAGCAGGGATGCCAAACGTGCGAATTTCAGAGTCCGGTACAAGGCGTATCAAATTGCTCAGGCCGAGTCCCCTGGTCGGGTGTCGTTGGAGATCCAACAGGCGCTGGACGAAGCTATCACCGCTCGCGACGCAGCCAATCAGTTATTCGCGGACTCTTTGATGATGGTGGCTACTATGGATCGTGTTATCTCTGATTGTCATCTTTGGGTCCCTTATTAGGGGGCCTCACCACTTCTCGGTCATACTCTGAATTTAGCGGCCGCGTCCACACTTGTACCTCAACATTACCTTGAGGACGAGTTGGATCGTTTATTGATTTTGAAGGAAGAGGCGGGTCTGTTGTGGACGCTTAGGCTAATTCACCTCTCCCCATATGAAGGGTATACCTTTTTTCAGCAAGGGAAAGAACACAATCATCAGCTGTGCTAAACCAGGCACGAAGCGTCGCATGTACGATATTCGTCCTATAAAGGCTTGCAACTCTTTAGTGTTCGCCGGCGGTGCCATTGTTGTGATTGCTTCGACTTTGCTTGGGTCTACTTGAATTCCCTCATTAGTCACTACAAAGCCCAAGAATTTCCCAGATGTGACCCCAAAGGTGCACTTGAGAGGATTCATCTTGAGTTTGAATATCCTGCATCTCTCAAAGGCCGTCTTTAGGTGAGAGATGTGATCCTCAGCCTCTTGTGTCTTGACTACGATGTTGTCAACATATACTTCTACCGTCTGGTGCAGCAGGTCGTGGAAGATGGATGTCATGGCGCGCTGATTCGTGGCACCGGCATTCTTCAATCCAAACGACATTACTACGTAGTAGAAGTTGCTGTATGGGGTTTGGAAGGCGGTTTTCTTTGCATCTGCAGGGTCCATCTTTACTTGGTTATATCCGCTGAATCCATCCATGAAAGAATATCTCTTCTTTTTCCCGGTCGCGTCCCAATCAGGTCATGTCGATGTTTGGCGGCGCGGGAAATCGTCCTTTGGGCAAGCTCGGTTCAGGTCTCTATAGTCTACACAGCACCTAACCTTTCCATTTTTCTTGGTTACTGGCACGATGTTAGCCAACCAAGTGGGGTGTTGTATTGGCTTAATGAATTTGAATTTAAGTAGCTGCTCCACTTCCTCCTTTATCGCAAGGGCGGTAGCCCTAGGAAACTCGCGGCTTCTCTGCTTCACGGGTTTGAATTCAGGCGATACTCCTAGATTATGTACAACCAGGTCGCTATCTAAACCCGGCATTTAGTCATAGTCATAAGCGAAGACGTCCGTGTATTCTTTAAGTAATGCGATCAATGCTGCCCTTTCCTCTTGGTCCAGATTTTTGCTTATCATGATGGAGCGCTTATCTTCTCGTGTTCCTATGTTGATTTCTTCCATTTCATCCACGTTGAGGTCTTTTGGCGTTCGTTCCTCATTGGTTCCCGTAGTGACGCTTGCCAACTGCTCGCGCAATTCTTGGTCATAAATCGTGTTGTAGGGAAGCTCGAACAAGCTTTGTTCTGTGCTTTCATCGGTAACCCCCGCTTCACTCATCAACTCGTCAGCGTGGTTTTGCTCATTTGTGGGTATTCCCTCGGCTAATTGCTATAATCGGTACACATGTCCACCATCGGTCCTAGAGAAGCGTTGGAAACTGGTTTGCTCATCTTGCTTCCTTTTTCTTTCCATTTGTAATACCATCCTTGACGGACTGAGCACGGATTTGGTGGGTTTCGTTTTTTCTTCGTCTCCCCACTTCGGCAACAGGGTGAATCGAGCTTCAGGCATTTCGTCCTCTTCTTTTGGCTCATCATAGAAAATTGCATCCGCCATATATGCTTCCTCTGGGTCGAAAGGGTTGCTCGTGGCGGGAATTCGGTACTGCTTGCCTCCTATGTTAGTTTTTACACATTGATGGTACGTCGACTCTACTACTTTGTGGTTGAGTAACCAGCCTCGCCCTAGTAGCACATGGAAGGTAGTGTCATCTTCTAGAACATAAAAAGGGTTGGTCCCTCGGATAGGACCAACCTTCATTGCTAGGTTTATGATTCCAATAGCTGTTTGGGCGTGGCCTCCAAACCCTTTTACTGTGGTGACCCGCATTCTTATCGCGGACCGCTGTATTCCTAAAACATCGAGCGTATGCATCGAAATCAGGTTCAAGGACGCGCCCCCGTCAACAAAAGCTCTTTTTAGCGGCTGTCTGTTGATATACACGGTGAGATATAGAGGCCTGAGGTGCTCTCCCGGGTAACAGATGTCTTCGTTGGTGAATACGATCGCCTTCTTAGGGAGAAACCCACAGGGCCTCCCTGCTGCTATGGCTGCTATTGCCTTAGACGCTTCCTTGATTTGATCTTTGCCGAAGCCGAGCAAATCGAAGAACTGTTGAGCCAATACTGTCTTAGCAAATTGATGAGCCACGTCGTCTGTGTTAGCAAAAGTAGAATTCTCCATTTCCACCTCGCATGCTTCTCCTTCATCCTCGGTCCAGGGCCTCCAGGCATCTCCGTCATGGGAAAGCATCATTACTTGATGTGGGGCGGTTTTGCCATCTTTCGCTTTGTGCATTTCAATCTCGCCTATTTTCAGCTTCTTCTGAAACATCCTTCGCAGGTTGAAGCAGTCGATTGTAGGGTGTTGTATCCTCCGATGAAAGTGACAATAGCGCGCATCATTTTTGTCAAGAGTGCTAGGATCCACTTTTGTCGGGGGCAATTGGGTTTCCTTGTTTGCTACCCATTGTTCTAATAATCCGACAATTTGTTCCTTGCTGCAAGGCAGAGGTGGCGGGAGTGCTTGTGTTCCCCAACCCCTGCGATTATTATTTGCACGGGTATTTCTTGGCATGGTCGATACAGTGTTAACCGAGTTTTGCCAAACATAATCCGAGCTTGGTTCTTTAATGCAATCGGCGATCCTTGCGGCTTCCTCCTCCAGTTCTACAAATGTGGGGAAGCGAAAGTTTATCAGATTCTTTTTGAAAGATGGAGTCATCCCCCAGACGCAAATTTCCACTAACGCTTGTTCTTTAACATCTTCATGGAAATCGAGAGTGAGAAGGCGGAATCTAGCGATGTATTTTTCTATCTCCTCGCCTATGCGCTGATTGCACTTGCTCAGGTCTATGGTTGTGATTTTCCTTTTTGCTGAATAGAATTTTCTGAGAAAAAGCGCTGCCATGGCTGACCATGAATAGACGCTCCCTGGCTTGAGGTTGTCGTACCAGGTGAACGTCGTATCAGTAAGCGATTTTAGAAACTCTCTCAGACATAGCTTCCTATCTACCACGCGATCATCCATTGTAGACAGAAATCGACTGAGGTGCTATCTCGCGTTGCCTTGGCCATTGTAGACCTTGAATTTTGGTGAAGTATAATCTTCAGGGTACCGATATTCCATGATTTCAAAGGATTAAGGACTCACCATGAAGTTATAATTGTCTTGTTTAACGATTATGTAATTTAATTCTAGGTATTTTGCAATCGCCTCTTGTGTCATAGCCGTAGGCTCGTTTTCCACTTCCTCTACATCTTCTATTGTTTCTTTAGCATTTTTCCTTGCACTGACCGTCTTCATGAGCTTTCCCAGCTCTCGTTCTTTACGTACGTGCTCTTCTAGTTCTTTTTGCATCTCCTCGAGGGAAAGCTGAGTGAGCGGCGCTTCCTCGCTCTCGTGCTGCTTATCTTCTTCGCGCATGATGTTTGATTTTCTCGCCTGTGTGATTGGGTCTGATACTATACCTACTCTCTCTCCTTCTGGGTTAATTGGGGGTGTGTTTAGGTTTCTTGTCGCGCCTGAGCTAGCGCCTTATGTGTGTGTCATCGTAAGCTAGGAACGAGCCTCCGGGTGTGGTCGCCAAATGTTGAGGGGTGAATTTCAGTTTAGGTTCTACCCGTCCTAGCTATTACACATGACCTCACAATTCTAATAATAGTAAGAGAGAGAGTTGTCTTTCCATTGTACCTTGTCCTTTCTTTTATAGGATTTCCTAAAAGCCCCTCTTTTTACTACTACATGACACATGTCCTAATACCTCTTAATTACCCTTAATGCCGTTCTTTAACATAAACCCCTTCATTCTTCATTAATTCCTCCTTTGTCCTCCCATCTTTCATGGGTATCTTCTATTTGAGCTTGGGTTTAGTCCCCAAGTCCTACATCTCAACCCAAGTTCACTTCTATTCTAAGTGGCATCTCCAACTTGTTAAGGGGTATTATTTTTCATGTATCAACAACACCCATTCGAACTCAAACTCACTCTAAACCAAATCATCACTGCCTACCCGAGCATGGCATTACCAGTATTACTTCCTTCTCGATCTCGTCACAGCAAAACCCACTCATCATGAACTCACCATTGCCAATACCTTGTTTTGCTGAAACTCTTCTCCATCCATCATTGATGTTGATCGTCAGCAGCAACCCATGCCTCCATTCCTTGTTTTATCTCTCGAGCTCCCATCAATCCAAACAACCACAGACCACCATCATTAATGGTGATCATCTTCAGTTTCTGGTAATGGCAGTAATCCAAACCTTCATTGTTCGAACTCCATGACTGCCATCTCGTTCACTTCTCTGTACAACCCAAGCTCCATCATCACAACAAACTCGAGTCCATAGCTTTTCATCATCGATATCCCAGACTCCTCCAACTACAACTCAATCACCACTGCCGGCAATAATGGCAGCGTATCTCCTCCTTCCAGTTCTTTCCATGTTCTTGAGAACTCCATCTCGACCATGGCTCACATCTTCTGACAATATTAACGACCCAATGAGCTCTGTTCGAGCCTCAATAAATTCTGCAAAACAACCTGTTGATGGTGGTTTTTAGCTTAGGGTTAAAATCGTAAAACCATAATGTTTATGGGTAAAACCTATTCCTGCCGGATTTGGTAATTTGGGGTGTGTGGATGAGGAATGAATCTAAACCCTAAACAAATGCACTGCGCGGTGAGTGCTTGTAGATTCGGAAATCAATCTGTGCAAGTCCGGCCTAAACCAAGAAATGGCCGTTCCAGACTTGTTTCGGTCACAAAGTGAAGGAGATGGGGTTGATCTTAGGGAGGGAAGCGAAGAAGGTGTTGAGATTGTGAAGGTATTGGCTTGCTTATGACTTGTAACAGAAAGGTGAGCAGGCTTACGATTGATGCAAGCGGGGATCTCGGGTGTTTGAATACGTTTTGTATTAACACTTGGTTTCGTCTCGTCTGGACTTGTGTTGTTTTTCTCTCTGTTTGGAAAATAGGAAGGAGAACCTATTTATACAAGTCATTTGAGCCTTATTCACGTCTCTCGTGGGAAGTGGAGGAAGTGGAGTGATGGAGTAGTGGAGTTTGTGTTGGTGTTACACGACCAGTCTTGCCCACTTCTCCTGTCATCTCTAACCGTCCATGACTTCCTAACACGTTCTTGTGATGGCGCGTTGCACGCTGCACGCTGTAAACCACCAGACCAATACCCCAAAGATGTATCCCCAGATTTGTGACATGATTGATGTCTGAATGTGTGGATCGTGGAACCCACAAAAGGTAGCATGTAATGCTAAATTGAATAATGCGTTATTCGGGAAGTTGATACTTGTAAAGAATCATGTGTATTTTATGCACATCGCATCATGGTGTGGTAGAGTGATGGATGGTGATTACCATGACGCCTCACTGACCAATTAACTCCTGACCAGGGTTGTATAACCAAGCCGGTGAAGTTGGACGGACGAGATGATCTTTGAGACACTCATCTGCGACCGTTGATGGAATTAGGGTTTTGAAGAGGTGCGCAGGCATCCTTCTTCAGCTTGGTCGAATCCAAGCTTGGGAGATGATTTTGGCCAGGCCGATCGTACATGCGTGTAGACCGCATGACGGTGCAGGCGCCCATACCCCATGACCTCACGAAAGTATGATCTGGGCCACTCAATTCGTCCGGTGAAGTTGAGTGGTCGAGATCAATTTGTGACAGAAAACTAGTGCCGCAAGAGCCGCACATCACGCCATCTCAGGCGCGCGTTCCAAGACAACCAATTCTTGGTCGGTCTTGGTCGATCAGTCTGGAGTGTAGGTGGTAGGCTGGTGTTCACGCCTATACATGACTGTCCCATGAAAACGTGATCTAAGCCACTCAAATCGTCCGGTGAAGTTGAGTGGTCGAGATCAGTTTGCAATTTGGGAAGTGTGACCACGCAAGTTTGGACGCGCGTTTTGAGATAGCCATGCATGATATTCCTTGGCCGATCAGGTGAGGGGATAGACGGGCCCACGGTGGTCATGCTGGTATGACCGGACCTGCTTAATCTAATCTGGGACCCTCCATTCGTGCCGGAGAAGATGGACGCTCGTGATGCTCAAAACCCTAATTTTGGGTTTCACGGCCGTGCGTCATGCTCTGTTCGGGCGCACGAATTGGGATGACCAACCATGGTTGGTCCTGACCGATTGGTCAGGTATGTAGGCGGGCCCACGATGATTGTGTTGACATGCTCTGGGCCCTTTGAATCTACATCTACGCCCTCCATCTATACCTGCGAAGATGGATGGTTGAGACTGTTTTGCGACACATGTAATATGCCGCAAACCCTAATTTAGGGTTTTCCGTCCATATGCTCTGGTTTGGACGTTTTGGAAAGCTATGCCAATATTTTGGGGAGGCCGACCGTGCGGGGTCCGCGTTGGTTCGGCAGTGAATATTCCATACCTGCTTGGGGGTTATGGAATTGATCTGGGCCATCCAATCACGCTGGTGAGGTTGGATGAACGAGATCATATCCCGGATCGATACGGACAGTCCGGATGCTCAATCGGGCTAGTATAACACACCGAGAGTTCTCAATCGGGCTAGTATAACACACCGAGAGTTGCAACATGTACGGGTATTTCGTACATGCTTTCATTATAATGCTTGGAGGTTCGTGTTGCTCTGCTGAGAGCAACACTCAGTCGTCATGCCGCACTGATAATGAGTACAGGAAATACAAGGCTGCTCATGTATTAATTAATAATGCTATAAATTCACAGGGTATATGGGATTGTTGCTACATGCTCCAACCTGGATGAATTTCATGTATTTAATTCACAGAATGGGATTGTAGCCACATGCTCCATTCTAGGTGAATTAGTAAAGTGAAGGAGTATCCAACACTTATTAATGGCTTTATCTTTTACAAGATGTCAGCGCATGATTTTATGGTTTTTACAATTTTAACCTTAAATGAAAATCCACCATCAACATTAAGTCCCCTGCCTAGCACATAATGGTTACACTATTGTGGGGTAGGCATGAGATGGTGACATACATATGTGAGAAAGACATGATAAAGGAAATTTACCCGGAAGAGTGTTGACCGACCGCTAGTTGTCCATGCCGTTGCGCTTGCATGGAATCCTTTGGTGGGACCGGTTTCCTTCTTTGGGTATTTGAATCAAAAGAGAAAGCCAAATAAAAGAGGAATCCTTATTCTATTGGGATTCTTCTAATTTTTGTCTATAAAAGAGAACAACCCCCCTATTCTTTTTCTCACGAGATTTTTTTTTTGTTTGGCGGTTCCGTCACATCGCCATCGCTCTCCGCCGACTATTCACGCCACCGAGTCGCCGCCGTCCGTCCGTCCGCCCAAGGTAAGTTTCATTTTTTTTTTTTTTTTTTTTTTTTTAGGAAAAACCCTAATTTCTTAGGTAAAAATCTTTTGATAGATACATCATGCCCAACTTCCATCAAGATTGATAGTAAAACCTCCCATTTTGCTAGAATTGTTTAGTTCCGCGAGCCCATGAATATGCCGTTTTTGCTTCTTCTTCCGTCGTTGCATGTAAAACCTAGTTTCTTAGGTTGTAGCTTGGAGAGAAATTTGGCTTGAATTTCATGAACACAATTCTCATGAGAAAAACCGTGTTATAATACGTGTATACGAATGCAGTCCCACCATGTGTGTTTGATCCGAACGTGGGTCCCACCCACACATGCTTGACTGAAAGTCGACCTCATACTAGCCTTGTGCCCGGACATGAGGCTTGAGTAATACCAGACTTGAAACCAATACCGGACTTGAAACCAATATCGGACTTAAAACCAATACCGGATTTGAAACCAATACCGGATTTGAAACCAATACCGGACTTGAAACCAATACCGGATTTGAAACCAATACCGGACTTGAAACTTGAGCCGGTGCTTGGACCCAATCCCAGTCTTGTGCATTCCAACGTGAATGTAGTTCGCACTCGTTTTTTTTTATGCAAGTACTGACTCCTGTATTTATTGTAGAATGAAGAAAAGAACTCCTGTCGATATGTCTTCTGGAGATAATGCTGGTGCTAAGTCGGGAAGTGTTGACAGCTTCAAAGATATGCCGAACATTGCTAATGAGTTGTTCACCTTGTCTTTTCCAAACACTAGGAAACATCCCTCTCACAGGATAGTCCTGCTTTCCGATTCAGAAAATATAGAAGCTGATCCATCTTCTTCTTCGGCACTTGTGATGAGGTTCTGTCTTCAAAGAAATGAATATCCGCCATCTCCTATCGACTTCAAGACTTGTCATACTCCACTGGCCTCTTATGAAGGATGGATGAGGCGCATGTTGAATAATAAGAAAATTAAAGCCAATTTGACCAAAGCGCAAATCCTCGATGCAGTCATGGCATCTGCTACTCTTGAAATTAAGAAAGATGCTGCGGGCTTGATTACTTTCATTTCTCGGTGGCGCCCTTCTACTTATACAGCTATATCTAGATGGGGAGAGATGACTATTACTCTGGAAAGCGTAGCCGCATTGATGAACCTGCCTGTTGCTGGGAATCTTTATTATGAGCTTTCTGACATGGAACAACATGATCATGACACTATACTCCGAAAGGTGACAGAATTAGACGATCTGGACAAGGAGGAGAAAAAAGATACAAGATGCTTTTACACCTGGTGGGTATCGGAATGGTCTCCTGTAAACCCAGAGCCGAATCAGGAGTTGGAAAACGAGCTCAGTGTGATTGCATTCCTGTCTTTGTGGCTATCCAGAGATATATATGACGACGGTTCTGAAAAGAAAACCATAAGGGGTGTTCTGGTTAAGATTGCTATAAAGCTAGCAAAAGGCGAAGTTCTTCCCTTAGGTGCCTTGTTCCTTGGATCATTGTATTCTCATCTGGACGCCTTAGCAATGGATATGCATGTTTCCAACGGGTACAAGAAGGTGGAGTCGTATGTCCACTTCGCTTTTCTTCAGGCATTTTTGTGGGAACATTTCAAAAGTTATGCTCCTGCTCCTGCAACTTCGCTCGGCAATTTGTATGGTAGCTCGAGAATACTTCGTTGGCAAAGGAGGCGTCCCAGAACCGGTGTGAAACTCGTGGATATCTTTGATAATGTGTCTTCTGTAAATTTTCGCCCATGGGGGCCGATCCACCCTTCCATTGTTCAACCAAAGACTTTTGCTATCGCTTCTGACGGTCTTGATGCTGCGTTGCGTACCGATGCCGAGACTATGAAATTTGGAGAACTTATTTATCTGCACAGCTGCATTCCAGGATATATCACGTCTCTATTCAACGAATCTCTTACTGTGACTCCGTACAACATCGACAGGGCTGCTCGTCAAATGGGATTTGACCAGGGTGTTCCCTTTATTCGTCCTTCGGAGGCTTCGAAAGAACTTCTCCCGGTTATCTTTGATGCTAACATATTCTTTGCATAGCAGAGTCTTCCCTTCTGGCCTATTAGGAGAAACTCAGTAGTAACCGACAATTATAAGGAATTTTGGAGGAAGCAACTGTTGGCTTTCCAAGAGTTCTCGGAGGATGTTGTGACAGATTCCCGTGGTGAGCCATCTTCTGACATCTTGAATGAGCATTTCCGGTTGAGGCCACTTCCATCCAAACAGACCAGAGCTGAGGATTGCAGTCCCCAGGTAGGAGAGAGATCTAAGAGGCAGGCATGTGGTTCGGTGATCCTCAATTCCTCCAATATGCAGGTATTTAAATCTCTTTCCGTTGGTTCCTTCATTTCTCCAGAGTAAATTCTTCTAAGAGTGATCCTTGCTTGAAATCAGGGAATTCCGAAAGAGAATGTCTTCACAAGGTTGGCGCACATTCAGAATGCGAAGGATGGTAATGTTGGCCTTCATGTTGAGAAGTCTGGCGGTACTGATCTTCATGCTGAGAAGTCTGGCGGTATTGATCTTCATGCTGAGAAGTCTGGAGAAACCGCTCCTTTTCCCGACCATGACAGAGATGATGCAAGATCGGTTGGACAAGGCGCCTCCCTAAGTGATCTTGTTGATGGGGCCGTGATGGAAATTAGCACCCAGAGCGAAGTAGATATCGGGAGGAATGTAAGAGAGGCAACATCCGCTATTTTTGAGGTGGCTCCCCTTGAAGAATGTTCTGAGCATGTTCCAATCAATAAAGCTATCGTGGCGACTTCTTCTGAACGACCTCCCCGTAACCGACAAGGCTCCTGTGGATCGGTGAAGTATTGGTAGCGCAACCTGGAGCTTTGTTCGATCCTCCTTTCATTGTTCCTTATCCAGGTCATGTGTTGGTTGAAGGATTCAGTGTGCCGGCTCGGTTCAAAGAGTTGTACACGGCAATATGGGAGAAACAAGGCCACATTGCTACCACTACGAAGCTCAAAAGTCGTCTTGCATTGGTCAACCACGTTCAGGAGGCTTTATTTTCTATCCATGGGATGAGCGTCACAACTGGTCGAAAAGTTTCTGAGGAGATGATTGAAGACTGGAAGTGCCATCGAGATGTGTTTGTGTAGTACGACTT
Organism: Papaver armeniacum; assembly: GCA_023531295.1. Taxonomy (NCBI): domain Eukaryota; kingdom Viridiplantae; phylum Streptophyta; class Magnoliopsida; order Ranunculales; family Papaveraceae; genus Papaver; species Papaver armeniacum. The sequence continues at coordinate 52,781 of JAJJWW010005611.1, read as the reverse complement.
CAATGCTCCTTGGTTCCTCAAAGGGTTCTCCGAGATTCAGGAGCTCCAGAAATTACAAGGTGAAGCCCCTTCTGCAGAATGTGTTACTCGCCAGGAAGAAGAGGTTGAAAAGTTGTCTGAGGAGTTGAAGCTGAAGCAGGCTGTACTTCAAAGGATGAAAGTTGCTCTTGCCCAGAAGGACGAGTTGCTGCTGAAGGACTTTCCTTGAAGGATTCGTGCTATACACTTGTCTCTTCTTTTTCTTTTTGAGTGATAGTGAGGATTTCTTTTCATAATTTGACTTCTAGTTTTGAATTAATAGGTAATTGAATTGGTTTATTTTGAGATAGTTTTGTGAATAACTTTTCTGAAAGAGGTTATTTTAAATGGAATTTGCATCTTGGTCATGAATGATTGCACATGTCATATGAAATTGCAAATATCGTGTAAACGGGAGGTATGAAGGGAAGCAAACATGCGTTTGATCACTGAGCCTCTTTCTCCATGTGCGGGATGCTAAGTCCCCAGTGAATTCTAAAACTATCTTTCTTGTAAAATTGCTGAATAGAACTTACTTGCTTTTGAAGTCTCACTTGTATCAAACCGAAGTAGCCTCTCCAAGGAAGTCGTCCGCATTAATTTTTCATAGAATGATAGCTATCCCTCTGAACCAAGTTTCTCCTGAACAATGCGCTTCAAAGCGTTGCACTCACTGGCAGAGTGGTGAAGGAACCGGTGGAAATGACAGTACCTAGGGTCCATTACTTCTTGGTCAGTGGGTGGACGCCATACCGGAGGTAGCTCCACCTCTCCGTTTCGCACCCATGCCTCCAGCAACTCCAAAATCTTCTTTATTGGGAAGGGAAAGTGTAGGTACCTTGAGTCTAGCTTTTCATGTGTTAGTGGGCGTAGTGATGTCTCTTCGTGGCTTTGATGTGGAGCACGTTCCGGAGATGAAGTTGGAAAATTTGTGAGTGTCATCATATCTGCGTATCGTTTGTCTGGGTAAAGGGATGTGGAATGTGTCGTAATATCACTGCTGAGTGATCGAATTGAACGCTCCCATCCTATGTATCCACGTATTTCCTGATTGATCTCTCCTTCCTCAAGCATTTCTTCGCTTGGTTGGAAGGTCGATGCGGATTGGACAGTCTTCCGGGCTTCAACAAGAGTTTTGAAATATAAATCTTCTAGCAGGGCCCCGTAGGCTGCAGGCTCCCTTTCTTTATCTGGCAGACATTGTAGTATTCCGGACAAGTCCCTTCCTCTGTGGAGTTGCCTCGAGTCTTCATTGCTGGCTGGACCATGTTGTTCCTTTTTCCTGAGTCTCCTGCGATTACGCGCTCTTTTTGATTCTCCACTGGTAAAGGTGTGACTCCTGGCTAAGGATTCAGCGTTTCTTGCACTGCCTGAGTAGATGCCTGCCGACCCTTCTTGTAATTGTGCTGTTATATCATTCAAAAGGCGGAATGTTTCGCTCTGTCTTCTAGCGATACCATCTTGATTTGCCAAGACATCTTCCAGCATTCTGGCTATACTTCCCATGGTATCTGAACCACAAGTGGTTTCCTGGTGAGGATACATCGCGAGATGAAAACCGAAAAATTGAGAATTCAATTTTTTGCAACCGAGAGATCAACCTCCCGCTGTGGTCACCAATTGTTTATGGGTGAAAACTATTCTCGCGGATTTGGTAATTTGGGGTGTGTGGATGAGGAATGAATCTAAACCCTAAACAAATGCACTACGCGGTGAGTGCTTGTAGATTCGGAAATCAATCTGTGCAAGTCCGGCCTAAACCAAGAAATGGCCGTTCCAGACTTGTTTCGGTCACAAAGTGAAGGAGATGGGGTTGATCTTAGGGAGGGAAGCGAAGAAGGTGTTGAGATTGTGAATGTGTTGGCTTGCTTATGACTTGTAACAGAAAGGTGAGCAGGCTTACGATTGATGCAAGCGTGCTCGGGTGTTTGAATACGTTTTGTATTAACACTTGGTTTCGTCTCGTCCGGACTTGTGTTTTTTTCTCTCCCCGTTTGGAAAATAGGGAGGAGAACCTATTTATACAAGTCATTTGAGCCTTATTCACGTCTCTCGTGGGAAGTGGAGGAAGTGGAGTGATGGAGTAGTGGAGTTGTGTGTTGGTGTTACACGACCAGTCTTTCCCACTTCTCCCGCCATCTCTAACCGTCCATGACTTCCTAACACGTTCTTGTGATGGCGCGTTGCACGTTGCACGCCGTAAACCGCCAGACCAATACCCCAGTATGTATCCCCCAGTTTGTGACATGATTGATGTCAGGAATGTGTGGATCGTGGAACCCACAAAAGGTATCATGTAATGCTAAATTGAATAATTGTGTTATTCAGGAAGTTGATACTTGTGAAGTATCATGTGTATTTTATGCAGGTACTGCATCATGGTGTGGTAGAGTGATGGTTGGTGATTACCATGACGCCTCACTGACCAATTAACTCCTGACCAGGGTTGTATAACCAAGCCGGTGAAGTTGGACGGACGAGATGATCTTTGAGACACTCATCTGCGACCGTTGATGGAATTAGGGTTTTGAAGAGGTGCGCAGGCATCATTCTTCAGCTTGGTCGAATCCAAGATTGGGAGACGATTTTGGCCAGGCCGATCGTACATGCGTGTAGACGGCATGACGGTGCAGGCGCCCATACCCCATTACCTCACGAAAGTATGATCTGGGCCATTCAATTCGTCCGGTGAAGTTGAGTGGTCGAGATCAATTTGTGACAGAAAACTAGTGCCGCAAGAGCCGCACATCACGCCATCTTCAGGCGCGCGTTCCAAGACAACCAATTCTTGGTCGGTCTTGGTCGATCGGTCTGGATTGTAGGTGGTAGGTTGGTGTTCACGCCTATACCTGACTGACCCATGAAAACGTGATCTAAGCCACTCAAATCATCCGGTGAAGTTGAGTGGTCGAGATCAGTTTGCAATTTGGGAAGTGTGACCACGCAAGTTTGGACGAGCGTTTTGGGATAGCCAGGCATGATATGCCTTGGCCGATCAGGTGAGGGGATAGACGGGCCCACGGTGGTCATGCTGGTATGACTGGACCTAATTAATCTAATCTGGGACCCTCCATTCGTGCCGGAGAAGATGGACGCTCGTGATGCTCAAAACCCTAATTTTGGGTTTCACGGCCGTGCGTCATGCTCTGTTCGGGCGCACGAATTGGGATGACCAACCATGGTTGGTCCTGAACAATTGGTCAGGTATGTAGGCGGGCCCACGATGATTGTGTTGACATGCTCTGGGCCCTTTGAATCTACATCTACGCCCTCCATCTATACCGCGAAGATGGATGGTTGAGACCGTTTTGCGACACATGTAATATGCCGCAAACCCTAATTTAGGGTTTTCCGTCCATACGCTCTCGGTTTGGACGTTTTGGCAAGCTATGCCAATATTTTGGGGAGGCCGACCATGCGGGGTCCACGTTGGTTCTAAGCAGAATATTCCATACCGCTGGGGGTTATGGAATTGATCTGGGCCATCCAATCACGCTGGTGAGGTTGGATGAACGAGATCGTATCCAGAATGATACGGACAGTCCGGATACTCAATCGGGCTAGTATAACACACCGAGAGTTCTCAATCGGGCTAGTATAACACACCGAGAGTTGTAACCTGTACGGGTATTTCGTACATGCTTTCATTATAATGCTTGGAGGTTCGTGTTGCTTTGCTGAGAGCAACACTCAGTCGTCATGCCGCACTGATAATGAGTAGAAATACAAGGATGCTCATGCATTAATTAATAATGCTATAAATTCACAGGGTATATGGGATTGTTGCAACATGCTCCAACCTGGATGAATTTCATGTATTTAATTCACAGAATAGGATTGTTGCCACATGATCCATTCTAGGTGAATTAGTAAAGTGAAGGAGTATCCAACACTTATTAATGGCTTTATCTTTTACAAGATGTCAGCGCATGATTTTCTGGTTTTTACAATTTTAACCTTAAATGAAAATCCACCATCAACACATAGCCAGACAGTGACGTCACAGGACTTGAACACATTTATTGAACCCTTTAATATATCTGCGAGAAAATTACCAGGGTACCTTTTTTCTAATTAATTACTAATTAGGGTTTCGATAGGCAAAAACCCTAATTCCCATGCCATTGCGCCAAGGCATGCCAATCATGCTAGCCGCACCCTTGTGCCAATGGAAAACCATGCCAGCCACACCCACCGTACCAAGGCATGCCAACCATGCTAGCCGCACCCTTGTGCCAATGGCAAACCGTGCCAGCCACACCCACCGCGCCAAGGCATGCCAACCATGCTAGCCGCACCCTTGTGACAATGGCAAACCGTGCCAGCCACACCCACCGCGCCAAGGCATGCCAACCATGATAGCCGCACCCATGTGCCAATGGCAAACCGTGCCAGCCACACCCACCACGCCAAGGCATACTAATCATGATAGCCGCACCCTAGTGCCAATGGCAAACCGTGCCAGCCACACCCACCGCGCCAAGGCATGCCAACTATGCTAGCCGCACCCTTGTGCCAATGTCAAACCGTGCCAGCCACACCCACCGCGCCAAGGCATGCCAACCATGCTAGCCGCACCCTTGTGCCAATGGCAAACCGTGCCAGCCACACCCACCGCGCTAAGGCATGCCAACCATGCTAGCCGCACCCTTGTGCCAATGGCAAACCGTGCCAGCCACACCCACCGCGCCAAGGCATTCCAACCATGCTAGCCGCACCCTTGTGCCAATGGTAAACCGTGCCAGCCACACCCACCGCGCCAAGGCATGCCAACCATGCTAGCCGCACCCCTGTGCCAATGGCAAACCATGCCAGCCACACATACCGTGCGATGTGCCAACGACATGCCAAACCCTTGGCCCCACCATGCCAAGCCAAACCGCACCTTGCCTTGGCCCTAGCCATGCTTGCCGCACCATGCGCCCATGGCATGCCAAGCCCTTGGCCCCGCCATGCCAAGCCATTCATGCCAAACCCTTGATCCCACCATGCCAAGCCAAACCGCACTTTGCCTTGGCCCTAGCCATGCTAGCCGCACCATGCGCCCATGGCATGCCAAGCCCTTGGCCCTGCCATGCCAAGCCATTCACGCCAAACCCTTGTCCCCACCATGCCAATCCAAACCGCACCATGCCTTGGCCCTAGCCTTGCTAGCCGCGCCACCATGCTGGCCTTCCCTACGCGGCTACTAAAAACGAAGGCGTGTGACGATCAACGGTCCCCCTTCAATCCCAGGAGCAAATCCTAGCCATCCGAGGTTACCAGACGACGCAGGGAAACCTTTGGCCCGAAAACCTAAGTTTGGCCACGCCAAACCATGCCATGCCAACGGCATGCCAACCTAGCTGCGCTACCATGCTGGCCTTCCCTACGCGGCTACCAAAACGAAGGCGTGCGACAATCAACGGTCCCCCTTCAATCCCATGAGCAAATCCTAGCCATCCGAGGTTACCAGATGACGCATGGTAACCTTTGGCCCGAAAACCTAAGTTTGGCCACGCCAAACCATGTTATGCCAACGTCATGCCAACCTAGCCGCGCCACCATGCTGGCCTTCCCTACACGGCTACCAAAAACGAAGGCGCGCGATGATCAACGGCCCCCCTTTAATCCCAGGAGCAAATCCTAGCCATTCGAGGTTACCAGAAGATGCATGGTAACCTTTGGCCCGAAAACCTAAGTTTGGCCATGCCAAACCATGCCATGCCAACGGCATGCCAACCTAGCCGCGCCACCATGCTAGCCTTCCCTACGAGGCTACCAAAAACGAAGGCGCGCGATGATCAACGGTCCCCCTTCAATCCCAGGAGCAAATCCTAGCCATCCAAGGTTACCAGACGACGCATGGTAACCTTTGGCCCGAAAACGTAAGTTTGGCCACGCGAAACCATGCCATGCCAATGGCATGCCAACCTAACCGCGCCACCATGCTGGCCTTCCCTACGCGACTACCAAAACGAAAGCGTGCAACGATCAATGGCTATCTTTCCTCTTGAGATGCAAAATTTCGACCGTCGAAGGTCACCAAGCTAGCAAGTCTCCCCGTGCGAATTGCCAGGCAACAACAACATGCTACATGTTTTCCACAAAAATATTCGAGACATCAACACATATCACAAACTGGGGGATCCTCTTTGGGTATTGGTTTGGCAGTTTACAGCGCGCGGCGTACACTACGCCCGTCATAAGGAAGTGTCATAAGGATGAGGCGGTTAGTAAATACAGGGAGTTAATGGTGAAACGTTCTTTTTATGGAACATCAATTCCATGCGTTAACGGTTTTATGGAACATCAATTCCATGCGTTAACGTTACCACCTCCTCCCATTTATTCACCCATTTTTCCATTCCTTAATGAGACCAGAGTACGTTTCACTTCGACTTGTATAAATAGGTCTTACCTATTTCCACCGAACGACAGGTTCATTCGGGAATATACAACACTCAGAAAATACTTGCTAGCTTACCATTTGTTAGCCTTCCCACTTTTCTGATACAAGTCATAGTAACACAACTACTCTTCCAGAATCAACTATTCTGGTCTCATCACTTTCCTTGCTTCCTCCCCAAAACCAACCCATTCTCCTCCACTTTGTGACTGAAGCAAGTCTAGAACGGCCATTTATTGGTTTAGGCCGGACTTGTACAGATTGATCTCTCGAATCTAAAGTACTCCCTTGCAGTACATTGTTTAGGGTTTAAAACCATTTCTCACCCACACACCGGAATTACTGAAATCAGCAGAAACCATTTTCACCCACAAACAATTGGCGACCACAGTGGGAGATTGATCTTTCGGTTACAATGTCAATTTTTGACCATCGATTTCATGCTTCGACCCAGACATCAAGACGGTAGAAGTAGACGATCCGCTCAGGGATCGACGACTCAGTTACCAGACAACCCGATTATCAGTCTTGACACGGCAAGGGATGACTGGGGACTGTCTAAAGTTTAAAAGCTAATGATCCAACCAGTCTTGACGCGGCAATGGGCGACTGGGGACTTCCCAGAGGTTAAAAGCAAAACGATCCGCTCAGGGATCGACGACTCGATCATCAAGTGACTCAGGGACGACTGGGGACTTTCCATAATCGCGGTGTTTCCCACGAAAGTTGACTTGCACCTGACTCGTTAGCAGATCCAAAAAACTGAGTAAGTCTTGCCTAGAAAAAAAAATACATGGTTTACTATTTCAAGTTTTCACGGGAATGATAAAACCGATAGCCATGTTATACTTCATCCCATGTCATCTACCGACACCCAACGTTCATGTTTCCATATCTTCTCTGGGATGTTTGTGTTACTTACAATCATAACCAAAAACGGCATTATCCTAAAACAGTTCATCCAGAATAATAATCCAGAACCCTCATAGGTAACACTTGTCTATCAACCCAAAAATCCAGAAAATCAAAACCATAAGCCAGGCGTTCCATTTGCCGTTCGAAAAAAAAAAATCTAATAAATAAGAAGTTCAAAAGACAGAAATGTATTCAAGGAAAGTTTTCCAACAACGGCTTGCTCCTTTTAGCAAAGGCCTCCCTCGTGCTCTGGATAGCCGCCCTTTTCAACTTCACCTGCCTGCACAATTTTTTGAATTCCGCTTCCTGCTTCTTCACCATGTCTGCGGAAGGACCTTCGACTGTTTCGACCAGCAGCTTTTCGACCTCAGAGAGACCGTCAGCGAACCAAGGAGCATTGAACTCGAACTTTATGCACATATCGTGATGGAACCTCCAGCTTGAGATTACATCCCGAAAAACCGTGTGACCAGTCACGTCGCGCATGTCGTCAATTGAAGACAAGGCTTCCTCCACACGCTTGACCAGCGCATATCGGCTAGTAATTTTCTTGGTCATGGCAATATGACCATAGCTTTCCCATATCTTGGTATATAACGCCGCGTGTTTAGCTGGTACGCTAAATCCCCCAATCAACACGTGACCTGGATAAGGAACCAGGTATGGAGGAACAAAGGTGGCGCCTGCGACTGCATCAGTAACTGGCAAAGGATTCCTAACAACAATTGCGCCAACATTCACATGAGCAATCCCCGTTGTCTGAGTCACAATGACGCTTCCATCTTGATCGACCTCTGTTTCAAAGCCACCAGGTTTGGCTGACACGGATGGATACGAAGCCATGTCTCCACCATCTTCCGTCTCAAGTTCATCTTCAAAATCGGCTTCGCTCTGTGATATCACGGCTTAGACACTCTTCAAAAAAAAAAAAAAAAAAGAGGAAGAAGGAAGAAGAAGAAAATGGAGAAGACTCACTGATTCGCTTTCAGACCGACTGGAGGAAGATTCAGCACTACTATCGGAAGAACTACTCTCGCCATCTCTGGACTCTGAGATTTCATCCTTCTTGGGTTCTCCATCGCCATGGACAAGCTTAGCACCACCACCCTCCGTCTCGGGAAGGGTCGTTTTCTGATAACTCGCAAGCTTGGTAAAGGCATTCACACTGCCGAGACCCTGGACGAGATGCAAAGGCGGATACTCAAGGAAAACAAGGATATGCATGATATAACTAAAGTCAAGAGGAAAATCATACGTACCCGCATATTGGAAGAACTAAAAGTCGATAGAGCTGCGGAACCTGACTGGAAACCGCCTGCACGATTTTTAGACCTTCGCTCCTTCGCTTGGAGACTGTCCGCGTCCGGACCGACATATTTTCTTTTGGCTAAAGAAGTATCCCTTAACAACGGATACTTTGCTAAAATCGCGGCAGAGGGCCTACCACGGGTGTTTTCCACTACGAGCTTCACAAATTCCTGGATGACAAGGAATTCATTCTGCCAGAACTTGTTGTACTTGGAAGTAGTCGAAGGATTTCGTTCCGAAAGCAAAAAAGGGAGACTTTTGCCCGGCACGAGAACACTAACATCGAGAACGTCCGGAAGTGAGTCCTCTGGAGTTACCAGCTGACGAACGAGATGGATCCCTTGGTCGAAACCCATATGCCGAGCTGCCCGATCGATATTGTAGGAGACTGCCTGACACGATCCTCGGAAGAAAGACGATATATAACCAGACGTACAACTTCACATGAATACAACTTCGCCGACGCCCAGGTTCCCTTCGTCAGAAAGCAAAGACATGTTTGGAGCAGAAGCAAAAGTATTAACCTGGACTATGGATGTACACACGCGGGGGCCCATGGACGAAAATTAACAATGCACGAATTATCGAGGAAATCAGCCAGGTTTGAGCCATCTCTTGGACGCCTATTCGACCAGCGAAGTATTCTCGAGCCACCCAAGGTGCGGGGGGTGAATCCAACGGTTTAGGAGCGTATTTTTAAAAATGCTCCCATAGACACGCCTGGAGAAAAGCAACGTGAACATACGAGTCCACTTTCATGTAACCATTTGAAGCGTGCATGTCCATATCCAGATGATCCAAGTACGTGTACAGAGAACCAAGAAACAAGCCACCAATGGGGAGAGCGACTCCTTTCGCTAATCTTATAGCAAAATTGATGAGTTCCAGCCTTATCTCCTTTTTACCAGAGCCATCATCGAAAACATCCCGGGACAACCAAAGAGCCAAGAATGCCGCGACATGGAGTGTACTATTCTTTTGATCCGATGCCAGCTCATCGGGAAACTATTGAGACATCCACCAGATATAGAAACACTTCATCTCATTCTCTTTCCGAAAAAACCCTTTCGACTTCGCAACCAGGGCAATACACATTTTTTCTTCATCATCTGACAGCTTGATGTTAAGGTTTCCTGTCATGGGAAGATTTAGCAGGATGGCCACACTTTCTAAGAATATAGTCATTTTTCCCACCTGCATATGGTCGTGTGAGTATCCGGACACCACCTGGAGATCAAAGCAACCAAGCCCGGGATGTCTTTCCTAATTTGAAGTGATGCAGAAGCCGCGACAGCATCAATGATTTGCTCCTTGGTCAAACTATCTCTTACACAATCTTGACTTATCATAAATTGCATCCACTCATCAAAGGAACGCAATGGACTCACAGAGATTTTGAAATCAATAAGATAGGCGGAATACTCTTTCCTCTGAAGACAAAACCGTATTGCATTTCCGGCGGAACCGACCGATCCCCTCCCTCACTCTCCGGACCGGTCAGAAGAATCGGCGCATGTTTAAGATAACTTCTCCTGGCAGAAACTATCGTGAAGAATTCATCAGCCACGTTTGGCTTGGAATTACCAACATCCTTTGGTACAACATAAATTGTTGACATCCTAACGAAAATTCTCTTACGTTGCTTTCACCTCCGAGATAACTACAATGAAACAATACGAGCAGAGATTATTACGGAAAGTGCATGGAAATCATTTTATCGAGTGCATATGTAAAGAAATGGAGCCATCTTGGACACAAACCAATTGGTTTCAAAGTCATTTTGTGCATATGTAAAGAAATGGGGGTTCGGGTATGGGTACTCCCGAAACCTTAGATACGGGATGGGGTGGGGATCACCGCTTTATACCCGCCCGTAGTTTTCATAAATTTGCGCCAGAATTCGGTGAATAGGCGCCCCCACCAAAGGAAATCATGCACACGGTTAAAATAGTGAAAACTACATCAATGGTTAACATGGAAAAGGGGGAAACCCTAAAAGCTAGTTCTTCCACTTTAAGGTATGACAATCCATCGTGCACACCTAATACCCGCGCACAAATAATTGAGGCGGCCAACATCACTACAACATTCGACACCTAAAATTTTTATTACAAGTTCGAATTTTTATTACAAGTTCGAGCGAAGCATACCTACGGCTAATGTTCACACCAACAATGTTTCTACAAGTACATGAAAAACTACGCCTACAGCTAGGGTTTATACCAACGCAAAAGAAAAAATAAAGCAAGTTAAAGGAGAAGTATTGGAAGGCATACTTGGGATTCGCTTGTCCGCTTTGCTTTACTGCTACCACACAGCTGGGATAAAATAAATAGGCGTGAAACAAAGGAGAGGCCGACCCTCCTTTTACATGCGTGGTACTTGGGAGTTTGAACAAAGAAAGGATTTCCTGTTCGAGCAAAGTAAGAAAAGAGGCAACTGGTCCCGCGAACCTTTCCAAGACCGTCCACGCCATTGCCTTGGCCCCACACGCCAAGCCGTCCGCCATACTTTGCCTTTCCAAGACCTCGCCATACCTTGGCCCCACATACCAAAGCCGTCCGCACGCTTTGCTTCTCCAAGCCGTCCGCGCATGCTCTGCCCTTCCAAGATCGTGCCATGCATTGGCCCCACGTACCAAAGACGTCTGCACGCTTTGCCTCTCCAAGCCGTTCGCGCATGCTCTGCCCTTCCAAGACCGTGTCATGCATTGGCCCCACGTACCAAATCCGTCCGTATGCTTTGTCGTTCGTGCATGCTCTGCCCTTCCAAGACCATGCCATGCATTAGCCCCACGTACCAAAACCGTCCGCACGCTTTGCATCTCCAAGTTGCCCGCGCCATGCCTTTCAACGCCAAGTCCAAGCCAGCGCAACGCCTGCCCCTCCTTTCCGAACCAAACTAACGCCAACAACTCGCCGACCCAGCGGCACGATGCTCCCTAGCCCAGCCAAGGTGATGCATATCCAGACTAAGCTGACAATTTTCATCTCGCCACACCACGGTCCGCACCACCAGTACAATTTATGCAAGGCCGCCAACACGGGAAGCACAAACTCTCTTCACCTCTCGAAAAAGGTTAGTCGGACCTTCCTGACCATCTTATCACGGCTTGTTGTTTCGATTTACTGTCCTAGCCTGTCACCATCTTATGCTAACCTCACAACGAAGCTCCCGTTCCGAGCTAAGCAGGGTACTTAATGTTGATGGTGGTTTTTAACTTAGGGTTAAAATCGTAAAACCCTAGCCAGACAGTGACGTCACAGGACTTGAACACATTTATTGAACCCTTTAATATGTCTGCGAGAAAATTACCAGGGTACCTTTTTTCTAATTAATTACTAATTAGGGTTTCGATAGGCCAAAACCCTGATTCCCACGCCACCGCGCCAAGGCATGCCAACCATGGTAGCCGCACCCTTGTGCCAATGGCAAACCGTGCCAGCCACACCACCGCGCCAAGGCATGGCAACCATGCTAGTCGCACCTTTGTGCCAATGACAAACCGTGCCAACCACACCCACTGCGCCAAGGCATGCCAACCATGCTAGCCGCACCCTTGTACCAATGGCAAACCGTGCCAGCCACACCCACCGCGCCAAGGCATGCCAACCATGCTAGCCGAACCCTTGTGCCAATGGAAAACCGTGCCAGCCACACCACCGCGCCAAGGCATGCCAACCATGCTAGCCGCACCCTTGTGCCAATGGCAAACCGTGCCAGCCACACCCACCGTGCCAAGGCATGCCAACCATGCTAGCCTCAACCTTGTGCCAATGGCAAACCGTGCCAGCCACACCCACCGCGCCAAGGCATGCCAACCATGCTAGCCGCACCCTTGTGCCAATGGCAAACCGTGTCATCCACACCCACCGCGCCAAGGCATGCCAACCATGCCGCACCCCTGTGCCAATGGCAAACCATGCCAGCCACACCTACCGCGCCATGTGCCAACGACATGCCAAACCCTTGGCCCCACCATGCCAAGCCAAACCGCACCTTTCCTTGGCCCTAGCCATGCTAGCTGCACCATGTGCCCATGGCATGCCAAGCCCTTGGCCCCGCCATGCCAAGCCATTCATGCCAAACCCTTGGACCCACCATGCCAAGCCAAACCGCACCTTGCCTTGGCCCTAGCCATGCTAGCCGCACCATGCGCCCATGGCATGCCAAGCCCTTGGCCCCGCCATGCCAAGCCATTCATGCCAAACCCTTGGACCCACCAAACCAAGCCAAACCGCACCTTGCCTTGGCCCTAGCCATGCTAGCCGCACCATGCGCCCATGGCATGCCAAGCCCTTGGCCCCGCCATGCCAAGCCATTCATGCCAAACCCTTAGCCCCACCATGCCAAGCCAAACCGCACCTTGTGTTGGCCCTAGCCATGTTAGCCGCACCATGCGCCCATGGCATGCCAAGCCCTAGGCCCCGCCATGCCAAGCCATTCACGTCAAACCCTTGGCCCTACCATGCCAAGCCAAATTGCACCTTACCTTGGCCCTAGCCATGCTAGCCGCGCCACCATGCTGGCCTTCCCTACGCGGCTACCAAAAACGAAGGCGTGCGACGATCAGCGATCCCCCTTCAATCCCAGGAGCAAATCCTAGCCATCCGAGGTTACCAGACGACGCATGGTAACCTTTGGCCCAAAAACCTAAGTTTGGCCACGCCAAACCATGCCATGCCAACGGCATGCCAACCTAGCCGCACCACCATGCTGGCCTTCCCTACGCGGCTACCAAAAACGAAGGCGTGCGACGATCAATGGTCCCCCTTCAATCCCGTGAGCAAATCCTAGCCATCCGAGGTTACCAGACGACGCATGGTAACCTTTGGACCGAAAACCTAAGTTTGGCCACGCCAAACCATGCCATGCCAACGGCATGCCAACCTAGCCGCGCCACCATGCTGGCCTTCCCTACGCGGCTACAAAAAACAAAGGCGCACGACGATCAATGGTCCCCCTTCAATCCCAGGAGCAAATCCTATCCATCCGAGGTTACCAGACGACGCATGGTAACCTTTGGCCCGAAAACCTAAGTTTTGCCACGCCAAACCATGCCATGCCAACGGCATGCCAACCTAGCCGCGCCACCATGCTGGCCTTCCCTACGCGGCTACCAAAAACGAAGGTGTGCGACGATCAACGGCCCCCCTTCAATCTCAGGAGCAAATCCTAGCCATCCGAGGGTACTAGACGACGCATGGTAACCTTTGGCCCGAAAACCTAAGTTTGGCCACGCCAAACCATGCCATGCCAACGACATGCCAACCTAGCCGCGCCACCATGCTGGCCTTCCCTATGCAGCTACCAAAAACGAAGGCGCGCGACTATCAACGGTCCCCCTTCAATCCCAGGAGAAAATCCTAGCCATCCAAGGTTACCAGACGATGCATGGTAACCTTTGGCCCGAAAACATAAGTTTGGCCACGCCAAACCATGCCATGCCAATGGCATGCCAACTTAACCGCGCCACCATGCTGGCCTTCCCTACACGGCCACCAAAACGAAAGCGTGCAACGATCAACGGCTATCTTTCCTCTTGAGATGCAAAATCTCGACCGTCGAAGGTCACCAAGATAGCAAGTCTCCCCAGTGCGACTTGCCAGGCAACAACAACATGCTACATGTTTTCCACAAAAACATTCGAGACATCAACACATATCACAAACTGGGGGATCCTCTTTAGGTATTGGTTTGGCGGTTTACAGCGCGCGGCGTACACTACGCCCGTCATAAGGAAGTGTCATAAGGATGAGGCGGTTAGTAAATACAGGGAGTTAATGGTGAAACGTTCTTTTTATGGAACATCAATTCCATGCGTTAACGTTACCACCTCCTCCCATTTATTCACCCATTTTTCCATTCCTTAATGAGACCAGTGTACGTTTCACTTCGACTTGTATAAATAGGTCTTACCTATTTCCACCAAACGACAGGTTCATTTGGGAATATACAACACTCAGAAAATACTTGCTAGCTTACCGTTTGTTAGCCTTCCAACTTTTCTGATACAAGTCACAGTAACACAACTACTCTTCCAGAATCAACTATTCTGGTCTCATCACTTTCCTTGCTTCCCTTCCCAAAACCAACCAATTCTCCCCCACTTTGTGACCGAAGCAAGTATGGAATGACCATTTCTTGGTTTAGTCCGGACTTGTACAGATTGATATCTCGAATCTAAAGTACTCCCTTGCAGTACATTGTTTAGGGTTTAAATCCGTTTCTCACCCACACACCGGAAATACTGAAATCAGCAGAAACCATTTTCACCCACAAACACAACCACAGAAGTTGCTTTCGTGAAGAAATAACCTGAACCTGTCGACGGTGAAAGGGGGTGAAATGGTGGTGCCCCTAAAGAAACTGTTGGTGCCTTTAGTAATATTTAATTATGGCTTTCCCTAAGTAGAAGACCTGACTGCCTTTAATAGTTCCTTAGAAAACGACAACCCCTTAACAGAACGACAACCCCTTAACATACAAGAAGGTGTCGATATCACTTGTCATATGAAATGACCATTTTGCTCTTCTAGTCTTCCAAGTTCTTGTTTTGCTCATAACTTATTCATACGAACTCAGAATGACTCTGTTCTTTCGCCATTGCATCCGGCTTCTCGTCCTCTACACAATAATGACTAGAAATCCTCCATTTGAACGAGTTCCACTGGGTCTTTGGCCCTTCTTCACTTGTGACTTCACTTTTGTAGCTATTTCCACTTCTTTTGGATGATTCATCTAATAAAAGACATAAACGAGAAAATAATCATAATACAAGGTAATATGAAAGAAATATAACTAAAACCAGTAAGGAATTAACACTCTAGAAATGTAAATTAAGCACTTATCAAAAAGCTCATTCTATTTTCCATCAATATTTGCATAATGACATAATAGACTTAGGACAATCATAGTTCACGGACGTAAACACACATATCCCATAACATTATTTGCAATATACAAAACCAATAAAGATTAAATACTTCAAAATCATCTTCCAAATAAACTTTAGAATTTAAGTAAAGGGGCGTTTTTGAGGGGTACTAAAACTAATTGGGGGATATAAATTACTTCCCCCAACCAATTGGGGGATATAAATTACTTCCCCCAACCAATAGTGTCTGCTAAGGGGTGTTTTTGGGGGTAAAAATACTAAAATACCCTTTGGTTAATTAAAAAACATTATGAAAAGACTATACTACCCTTCCCCTAAAAGTTAAAATCTAAAAACCAAATACATATCCCCCATTCTTCATAATCAGTTCCGGCACTCATCTAGGTTTAGGGTTTTGAAAAAAAAAAATCTTCATCTTCTTCATCCGTTTTTCGTCGACGATTAATCATCGATTCAAAAATTTCTTCGTCGATTAAACTACCCGAATCCATAACCATGCCTCCACGAAAGAAATCAGATGCCCGGTCGAAGTCAAAATCGATTGCTCAACAAAAATTAGAACAAAGGCTTGCTTTGATTGCTCAAGAGCAAGAATAAGAAGAACAAGAGAACTCAGACAATCAACCTCTCATAAACATGGCTTCTGTGAGAAGGTAAGTGATTTTGAACATTTTTATAAGTGTTTGAATCGATTTATAACATTGGGTTTGGGTTAGAATCGCGAACCCTAACTCAAAGAGTTGAGTTTCACTGAGTACCGACATTGATTTTAGTATGAATACTATGCCGGTATTATATTACGGCATTCAAAGTAGAATGAAGGCAGTGCCGATATTGAATTACGGCATCGATGTTAGTATGAATACAATGTCGTTTTCAAACCCAGAGTCACCTGAAACTGAATGTTATGTACCGGCATTGAAATTAGGTTGAATACTATGCCGGTAGCGGGTTACAGCATTTAATTAAAATTATTCGAGTATGCCGGTAGTGAACTTTAAATATACAGGAAAACCCTAGGAATTTGTTACCAGTACCGGCGTTGATTTTAGGTTGCATTCTGTGCCGGTACCTGGTTACGGCATGGAGTTGAATTTTTACTTGTGTGTCGGTAGTGCTCTTTTGGTATCCAGGATCATCCTTGGAATTACCTAAGACTACCGGCATTGTCGATAGTTATTGTTCACTGCCGGAATGATGTACCGGCATGATGTATTTGCTAAATTACTATGCCGTTTATGGACCCGGCTGTTGATGGTGGTTTTCAACTTAGGGGTAAAGTCGTAAAACCCTAGTCAGACAGTGACGTCACAGAACTTGAGTAATAATGTCCAAACCAAGCACATTTATTGAACCCTTTAATTTGTCTGCGAGAAAATTACCAGGGTAACTTTTTTCTAATTAATTACTAATTAGGGTTTCGATAGGCCAAAACCCTAATTCCCACGCACCCTTGTGCCAATGGCAAAACCGTGCCAGCCACACCCACCGCGCCAAGGCATGCCAACCATTCTAGCCGCACTCTTGTGCCAATGGCAAACCGTGCCAGCCACACCCACCGCGCCAAGGCATGCCAACCATGCTAGCCGCACCCTTGTGCCAATGGCAAACCGTGCCAGCCACACCCACCGTGCCAAGGCATGCCAACCATGCTAGCCTCACTCTTGTGCCAATGGCAAACCGTGCCAGCCACACCCACCGCGCCAAGGCATGCCAACCATGCTAGCCGCACTCTTGTGCCAAAGGCAAACCATGCCAGCCACACCCACTGCGCCAAGGCATGCCAACCATGATAGCCGCACCCTTATGCCAATGGCAAACCGTGCCAGCCACACCCACCGCGCCAAGGCATGCCAACTGGTAGGTCTGTAAATGTGATTTTCCTACGTCTTAAAACTGCAAGTGCACAGTGCCTTTGGAGGCAGTGGCAAGCACAGGTCGAACCACAGAGAACTAGAGTGTGCAAGGGTTGATCTTAAGCTTTCTTTTATTGATTTCAAAGAAATGTGACAGAGCTATAACACTAAAGGTGAACTGATTTTTGTTGTGGTGTCTTTAGGACAAGATGGAGTTGTGACAGTGAACTCAAGATGACTACAAGTAATAAGGTTTAAGGCACTAGGATTATCAAATCCACCACTTGGTTCATGTTATGGGATTCAACTAGTGTGAATGTTTTGTTCCTATGACAAACAAGGATAAGGTGTCAAATTATCACCTATCTAAGGAGTTTCACCAAATGAAAACTCAATTATCAGCTAAGGTACTAACCTAGAGCACTAGTTGTCTAATTAAGCACAACTAGTCAAGAGAATTAGCAATAATAATTAAAGCATGAGCTGAAACACACTCAACACAATGTTATCCTAACTACAATGGATACAAGGCATTCATTGTGAGAGCAGGGTATTGAGGTGTTAGAATTGAGCTTCTCTTATAAGTTAAAGCATGCAAAACAATTCAATTGAAGTTGAACAACGAGAACACTCGAACTAGGGTTTCATTTCAATCCTAGCAATTTTAATTAGAACATCATAAACATCATCAAAAACAGATTGAAATTGAAATTATAAAACTAAACTATGAACCCTAAAAATTGACTGTCTTCTCTCACATGCAAAATAACAATTTATATCTCTCACAATTCACTCAAACTCGATTACACACAAACCCAAACCTGATTTCAGCCTTATCTTCCTCTGAATCGACCATGCGGGGTGGTTGTTCGAGAAAACCCTAATTTTAATCATCTCAACCCTAGCTTCTAGGTTATGGGAGAAGCTAAAGGTAGAGATGGTTAAAACGAGGGCGGCTGCAGGAGCTAGTGGTGATGGCGACAGGAGAAGGAGAGGTGGTGATGGGGTAGCTCTGCCATGGGTATGGAGAAGAAGGTGAAGGGGAAGAAAGAGAAGATGGAAGAAGAAATGGTTTTGGTCGAGGGTATAGGTGTAGGTGATTTTTGTTGTGAAGCAGGTGTAGCAAAGATCGATGAGGAGGCTGGAGCGAGCGTAGGATGCATAGGATGAAGATCTTAACGGCTCAGGGCGATGTGCGGTTTTTGGTGTGGAGCGGGAGTATCAAGAAATGATACGAGTGAGGAGGCGACCGTAGGATGCAGCAGGGCGAGATCTCAACGGTTCGGGGTGGACGGGCTCGGATCTTGGATAGCTTGGGCCCATGTCTTGTAGATGGGTTGCTCCTTGTTGGGTTGCAACTGTTGCGCGCGGACTTTGGCTTTCTGCTTCATAGATGCTCGTCTCCAATTCTTTGCTCTTTTGTCTCCTAAATTTCTCCAAGCTTTATTTATTACCTAAAAACACATAGTACAAATATTTATTCTTGAAAACAAAGAAAATACAGAATCTGGGATAATATCTGATTTCTGAGCACAAAAGATGAGTTAAATGCCAATAAAAAGGTGTATAAATATGCAATATTTGGCACTCATCAAATACCCCCAAACCTGAATTTTACTTGTCCTCAAGTGAAACAGAAATTAAGAAATCCTAACTATACCCCTGTCGCAGGTCTCTCGAATACATTTAGCGTATGCACTAAGCCTTTAAACCCCTAGGTGTCCCTAGTGGACGAGTTGTAGTCTCGTGAGGGTTTACCAGAGGTGTACCCACAAAACCTTCTCCAATTTCAGAGTGTAAAAGAGTCTCAAGCATCCAAGGAGCTATGAGGACATAGAGTTTCTGCATGCTAGTAACACGAAGTTAGAACTACCAAAGAACGCATTCTCATCCTTAAGTGCTGAGCGAGAAGTAATCATACCATATGAAAGAATTCGGATTCGATTGTGATCATAAGCCTCGACTTCTGCCTCACTAATAGGGTTTTATGATAATTGCACTCAAAAAGACCGCTTTTTTAGTCTCTCATGTGTGCAGGCAGGAATAAAGAGAGAAATCCTGCACACGTTGTAGGTAAGAAGGATAACCTTCCGAAATAATTTCTGGAGACTCCACAGAGTTGCGGACAAAAAGAATCTTTTTCTGATGATCTCTAAGAAAGGAAATCAACCATTAACAAGGATGGGAGTACTCACTTACCTTCTCACCCGATAGGCAATTAATATCACTCTCTCAGCATCCATAGAAACGTCTTCAATCTTCGGTCTTCGGTCTTCAAATGTTGATGATGAACTTCTGAACTTTGACAAACATTTTTTTTTTTTTTTTTTTTTTTTTTTTTTTTTTTAAGATACATGAAATGAAAATAACAAGAAAACTCAATTTTTTCACAAACTTCATTAATTCTCATCCTATTTTCTTTTCTTTACTTTGTTGCACGTAAACCTTGGACTATATCAACTTGTCTTCAAATATTCTGATGTTGCTCCGCTTGTCGACGATGATGTGTTTCTATGAATCATTGATGTTGTTGAGAGGGAGAGAGTGATGCTAACTGCAAATCGGTATTTAGAAGAAGTTTTCATCTTTAAACTTCACCCTCATGATTGACGGAATTAGCACTCAAGAGATCAAAAGTAGTGCTGAAAGTGGTGCGAAGTTGGGTAGCTCACCATTCCTACCCGGAATTGACGTACGGTGACACACACTCTAACAGCTTTTCTAGAAAGTCACAAAGAGTGAAGGTCGGTACCTCGCTTGATGTAAAATGGGTAGTCTCCACTATGGGTGATCACAATTTTACTACCGAATATCTAAACAACACCTAATTCGCCCTCCGGTATGGTTAAATCCAACTTTAACGCTCTAATCAACTAAGAAACCCGATTGCGTTCTCCAGTACTTCCGAGTTCTCATTATTTCGGTCAGACTCTCTATGTAAACATAGCTAGAAGCATGCTAGTGACTCTAAAATCTCTAAAAGTTGGAGGTTTGTATGCAAATTTTTGAGTTTTTCGTTTTTTTTTTTTTTTTTTTTTTTTTAATGAAGTAAAACAAAAAGACTAAAAACTCTATATGCAAATCACACCCCCAAACCTAAATCAAACATTGTCCTCAATGTGTCAACAGATGATAAAATTTCAAACAGTCACATACCAAGAGAACTATGCTGAGTAGAGAAAAGGGAAGAGATTACCTGATGTACAATGATGTTGCTAAACCAAAGGAGGATGAATGCTTTGAAAGCAAACAACCAGAGCGCAAGACAAAAAGGTTGGTTAGCACACATAAGAACTATGCAAAAAGAAAAGGAAAAGGGAAAGAAGATGGATTTTTAGTCCATATGTATGTACACAAGTGAACTAGATCAGTCCACATAGATGGGGTCTTCCAAGTCGACGGTCTCAACTTCTGGTGGAAGATGCTCCAGAAATGGTTTCAGTCTCTGACCATTGACTTTGAAGATGTTCTTGGTTGCTGGGTTTTCAACTTCTACAGCTCCATGGGGAAAAACGGTACGTACCAAGAATGGTCCTGACCATCGAGAACGTAGCTTTCCTGGAAACAAATGCAATCTAGTGTTGTACAATAAAACTTTTTTTCCTGGGGTGAAAGACTTGCGCAGAATGCGCTTGTCGTGAAACACCTTCGTTCTATGTTTGTACGTTTTGGCACTATCATATGCATCATTTCTCAATTCTTCTAACTCATTGAGTTGAAGTTTCCTATGGGTTCCAGCCATATCAAGATCAAAATTCAACTTCTTTACAGCCCAATATGCACGGTGTTCTAACTCAACAGGTAGATGACATGCTTTACCGTACACAAGTCTGTAAGGAGACATCCCAATGGGAGTCTTGTATGCAGTTCTATAGGCCCATAAAGCATCGTTTAAGCGCAAAGACCAATCTTTCCTAGAAGGATTGACGGTCTTCTCAAGGATATGCTTAATTTCCCTATTAGAAACTTCTACTTGGCCACTGGTTTGAGGATGGTAAGGTGTTGCTACCTTATGAGTGATTCCATACTTGCGCACTAGTGATTCAAAGGGTCTATTGCGAAATGGCTACCTCCATCACTGATTATTGCCCTAGGGGTTCCAAAACGGGAGAAAATGTTTTCCTTAAGAAAATAAAGAACAACTTTATGGTCGTTGGTTTTGGATGCAATGGCCTCTACCCACTTAGAGACATAATCAACAGCAACAAGAATGTATAACTTACCTTCAGAGTTAGGAAATGGACCCATGAAATCAATACCCAAAATATCAAACAGCTCAACAATCAAAATGGGTTGTAAGGGCATCATGTTTCTCTTAGAGATACTTCCTAATTTCTGGCATCGGTCACAAGCAACACAAAAAGCATGGCAATCCTTAAACAAAGTTGGCCAATAGAAACCGCTTTGCAAGATCTTTGCAGCAGTTTTCTTGGCACTAAAGTGGCCTCCACATGCATGGTCGTGACAGAAAGAGATGACGTCCCTTTGTTCGAATTGGGGACACACTTCCTAATGATTTGGTCTTGGCAGTACTTAAACAGATATGGGTCATCCCAAAGGAAATGTTTAACTTCAGCCAAGAACTTAGAACGGTCTTGTTTAGACCAATGCAAGGGCATTCTACCTGTAGCAAGGTAGTTCACAATATCAGAAAACCAAGGCATTTCAGACACAAGCATCAATTGCTCATCAGGGAATGATTCCCTAATTAACACAGATTCATCAGCAGATTCGACATTCAACCTAGACAAGTGATCAGCAACAACATTTTCTGAACCTTTCTTATCTCGAATTTCGAGGTCAAACTCTTGTAACAAGAGTATCCATCGAATTAGACGAGCCTTAGCATCTTTCTTAGACAAAAGATATCTCAATGCAAAGCATGATCGTAATAAATGATGACCTGAGACCCTATCAAATAAGATCTAAACTTATCTAATGCAAACACAACAGCTAGCAACTCTTTCTCAGTTGTGGAATAATTCAGTTGAGCATCATTAAGTGTTTTACTAGCATAGTAGATCACATAAGGGAGTTTGTCTATTCGCTGGCCCAAAACAAATTCCTACAAAGATAGTCGACGCATCACACATAATCTCAAATGGTAATGTCCAAATCAGTGGTCTGACTATAGGGGCATATGTAAGGAGAGCCTTCATTGCTCCCATGCTTCCTTACAAGCATCATCAAAGACAAATGCAACATCTTTTGCAAGAAGATTGCACAAAGGTCGTGAAATTTTACTAAAGTCTTTGATGAATCGGCGGTAAAAACCCGCATGGCCTAGAAATGATCCGATGTCCCTCACGAACGAGGTTGAGGCAAGTGTTGAATGAGATCTACCTTGGCTTTGTCTACTTCTATGCCTTTTTCCGAGATGATATGCCCTAGAACAATGCCTGAGTTAACCATGAAATGACATTTTTCCCAATTCAAGACCAAACTCTTTTCCTTACACCTAATCAGCACACAAGTGAGGTGATGCAAACACTCATCAAAAGAAGAACCAAACACCGAAAAATCATCCATGAAAATTTCTAGAAACTTATCTACCATGTCGGAAAATATGCTCATCATGCAACGTTGAAAAGTAGCGGGTGCATTGCACAGCCCAAAAGGCATACGACGATAAGCAAATGTTCCATAGGGACATGTAAACGTGGTCTTTTGTTGGTCTTCGTGTGCTATGTGGATTTGGTTGTAGCCAGAATAGCCATCTAAGAAGCAGTAGTGACTATGTTTTGCTGACCTTTCCAGCATTTGGTCAATGAAGGGAAGGGGAAAATGGTATTTCTTGGTTACTATGTTCAGTTTCCTATAATCAATACAAACTCGCCACCCTGTGGTCACACGGGTGGGAACAAGTTCATTCATCTCATTTTGAACTACGGTAATGCCAGACTTCTTGGGTACTACCTGAATGGGACTGACCCCCTGGCTGTCAGGGACTGGGTAAATGATACCCGCATCAAGCAGTTTCAAGATCTCACCCTTGACAACATCTCTCATGTTGGGGTTAAGTCTCCTTTGCATTTCCCTAGATGGTTTAGTGTTCTCCTCAAGGTTTATGTGATGCATGCAAATTGTAGGACTTATACCCTTAAGATCGGAGATGGTCCAACCTAAGGCTCCTTTATGTTCCTTAAGTACTTCTAAGAGTCGACTTTCCTGTTCTGTGTCTAAACATGATGCAATAATCACAGGTAAAGT
Source organism: Papaver armeniacum (assembly GCA_023531295.1). Classification (NCBI taxonomy): domain Eukaryota; kingdom Viridiplantae; phylum Streptophyta; class Magnoliopsida; order Ranunculales; family Papaveraceae; genus Papaver; species Papaver armeniacum. Next base: position 29,188 of record JAJJWW010005611.1, on the reverse strand, counting down.
TTCAGAAGGACCTAAGAATGAATACTTCAAGGTATCAGGTAATGGTTTCAAATCAAGCTTAGGTGGTGTATCAAGAGGTGGGGCAGATTTGGTATCAGAGAGTGGAAGGGGTTCCGCTGCATTCTGCCATTTAGCAATATCCATGGGTGGCACATACTCTAGCAAAGAGTGGACTTCACTAATGTACTTAGAACTGAAGAGATCTAAGTCAAAATTGTCTAAACATGCTTGTATAGGATCCACAGGTAAGATGTCAGACAATGAGTCTTGAATCAGACTCTCAATCATGTTAACCTCGTGCAATTCATCATCATCACACTCTATGGGTTGTTGGTTCACACGAAAGACATTCAGTTCTACAGTCATGTTGCCAAAAGACAAATTCAATATCCCGCTACGACAATTTATGATAGCGTTTGACGTTGCCAAGAAGGGACGTCCTAAGATAACGGGAATATGATTTTCAGGATTTTGCACAGGTTGAGTATCTAACACAATGAAGTCCACAGGGAAATAAAATTTATCAACCTTGATTAGCACATCTTCAACGATTCCCCGAGGGACTTTCACGAGATCTCCCGCTAATTGTAACGTAACAGGGGTAGGTTGCAATTCCCCAAGACCTAACTGCACATACACAGAATATGGCAGTTGATTCACACTAGCTCCTAAGTCCAATAAAGCTTTTCTGATCGTATGCTCACCTATAGTACAAGAGATAGTTGGGCTACCTGGGTCTTTAAACTTAGGTGGGGTTTTGTTTTGAATAATTGAACTTACTTGCTCGGTTAGAAAGGAACGCTTATGCACATGAAGCTTTCGCTTTTGTGTGCAAAGGTCCTTCAAAAACTTAGCATAGGCAGGTATTTGCCTGATTGCTTCGAGAAATGGAATGTTTATATTAACTCGTTTGAACATTTCCAAAATCTCGTTGTATTGGGTACCCCCCTTCTACCTTACATACCAACCTCTCTGTGGAAATGAAGCAACAGTACATGACTTGGCACAGAACATCTATATCAAAGAGGACTCTTGGTTTTATCAACAGGCTCAGATTCTTTCTCTACGGTAGATGTTTTCTGCGGTGTTGTGTGTACTGGTGAGTCTGATGTAGACTCGCTTGATGGTGGTACACCTACATGGTTCTCAACAATTCTACCACTACGGAGAGTGGTGACAAAGATTCGCTTGACTATGTGAAGTTTCATTGCAGGTAGAGGAGCCTGCTTGAAACACATTCTTTGGATTTTGTTGGGGTTGACTAGGAAATTTTCCTTTCTCTCTCTCATTCAATGCATCACAGATTTGACCTATCTTAAGATCTAGGTTTGTGAGACGTTGGTCGGTGGTTTTCTCAAGTCTTGAAAGATTTTGGGTTAACATAACGACACGCCTTCAAAGCTAGGCTTTTTCTCTGAAGTCTTGAGTGGGTGGTTGTACTTGGGGTTTCTAGGATATGAATATCCTTGGTTGTTATTTGTTGGTCCCCCTTGTACTGGTCCTTTGGACCATGATAAGTTAGGGTGATTCCTCCACCCTGGGTTATAGGTTTGAGAATAAGGGTTGTTCTCTTGCCTAAGGTACAATGCATTGGCTTGCTCGGTTTTGGACTCTTGAAATGCATGTAAGTCTGGACAGCTGTCCACTAAATGGTCAGAGCTATGGCATGCGGCACAAGTGGCCATATCAATTTGGTCACGGAGAGTAGGGGCATTAGATTTTACATTCTTTTCCAACTCAAGCACTTCTATTCTCCGGGCCAAAGATGCCATTTTTGCATTTCCCTCAAAGTCAAACTCGATTCTATGAACATTTTGTGTAGGGGTAGTCCGTTTCGGTTCTCGGATGGACTCCCACTGTTGAGTCTTTTCAGCGACTTCGATTAGAAAAGTCCAAGCGTCATCAGCACTCTTGTCAATAAATGCACCATTGCACATTGACTCGACTGTGGTACGGGTTCTAACATCTAGACCCTCATACAAGATTTGCACGAGTCTCCATTTTTCAAAACCATGGTGGGGACATTGGAGTAATAATTCATTGAATCTCTCCAAGTATTTTGCTAGAGTTTCGTCTTCTAATTGCACAAAACCATTTAGACTTTGACGAATTGTCGCCGTCTTATGGTTTGGGAAAAACTTTTTGAAAAACTCTTTTGTGAGGTCGTCCCAGGTTCTAATGGACTGTGGTTGTAGGGCATGTAGCCAAGACTTGGCTTTGTCTTTCAGAGAAAAAGGAAACAATCTCAATTTGAGGGACTCCTCTGTCATTTGGTTAAACGCAGAGTCCCACAAATATCCTCAAAATCTCTCACGTGATGGTAGGGGTTCTCGGCATTGACCCCTCTAAACACGGGTAGCATGTGAATGGTGCTTGCTTTCGTTCAAACCGACAAGCATTAGGTGCGAGAATGATGCAAGAGGGCTGGCTTGCCCTAGTTGGGTACATGTAGTCCTTGAGACTACGGGGTTGGTTAAGTTCATCGCCCATAGTTTATGTTTCTGATGGGTCTGGGCTTGGGCTTTCGGTTGAAGAACTGGGTATGCTAACGATTTCGTCCGGGCGGATTCTAACTAGTCGATTTGTTTGGTCTCTAAAAGACACAATCATAGCCTAGCTAGCGCATCTAGCATGTTAACAAACAATCAAGTTCAACACAGAAAAGCAAAAACTCAAAAATGACCCACTAATACAAGATTCAAGCCCAAAAGATGGCTATTTGAAGTTGTAAGGCCCAGATGTTGTGGGCTGCGTTTGTTTGCACGGCCCAGATGATGTGGGCTCAGTTTTGTGCACAGCCCAAAAGATCAGCTGATGTGGGCTTAGCTGTTAAGGGTTCAGCCCAGGTGCTCAGTTTAGGGAAAACCTAGTGTATGTGGGCTTTGGTCTACTGCACAACCCAGTGCAACTTGTGCAGGGTTCAGTTTGTGCAGAGCTTGGCAAGCTCAACTTGGGCACAACAAGGAAAACACAATTTAACAAGGAAAGCAAGATGCACTGAGCAGTTTATGCACAGGTTGTGTGCACAGACTCTCAAAAATGTCACAGCACAGGACAGGTGATGTGCTGGTTGGCAGCTCAAGTGAATCTTGTACACAGCACAACTTAATTATGTGCACAGAGCACAACAAACTCTCAGAAAAATTGACACAGCACAGCCCAGATTGGCAGGGAAATTTTGTGAGGTGCACAGGTTATGGGATGTGCTCACTCAATGGTGAAGCATGTGCTAGGGTGTGTATTTGAAAAACAACTAATTATGATCACTATTTCAGCTATGTTACACTCACTTAAACACCACAGGTTCACACACACACTGCAGAAATTGTTGCACAAGCTTCATGTCAATGGGTCGATTGACCTCGGTTGTTAGAGATTAAAATCACAGGAGTGCGAGATATTAGCGAGTGTATAAACTTCACAAAGATTAGCAGTGTTATCGATTAGCTCAATTGTAAGTATGGACTTTACGAGATGTGGCAAATGAGTCGATCATGAACAATACGTGACTTTGCTCGGAGTCACACAGGAAGTAATTGGCTCAAGCGAGTTTGTGGCATCAACTCACTTAGTTGATGTCAACAATCCCGAGTTGATGTCAAACTCACAAAACTCGGGGTTAGATGACTCCAATGCTCACAATTTTATGCACCACAGATTAAAGGTTTACAAATGCTCAGATGCACAGGGTATGGGAACAAGTAGGCTCAACAGCTTCAGGGGGCTGGAGCTCAGGGAAGATGGGTTATGCTCAGGGTATGCAAATCTTCACAGAGCAACTTAGCTCAACAGAGCAAGGTTTCCTAGGGTTGGCAAGGCTAGCTGAAGTACAGAGCTAGCAGCTAACCAGCTTAACCAGGTTGCTACTCAAACTCTATAGCTGCAGGGGCTGGAGTTGAGCACAGGGTTCACTTATCACAGGCTATATCATTCATTCATCAACAAGCAAGCATTCATTCATTCAGGTAAGTAAGGTTGGAAGACAATACCACCAGTATAACACTGGGTTTAGGCAAATCCACAAGTTCTGCTGCTCCTTGGGTTAACTCACCAGCACAAATTGTACCACAACTCAACAACCAATTTCGGTTCCCAAAGTTACACAAATCAAAGCAAGAATCATCAAAATGCTACTGGAATTTCAAAAAAAGGATTTTGCAAAGCAACAGATATGCAACAGATGAGATGCAGCTGCAGAATAGTAATGAATGCAAAAGCAGCTTTTTTCAAGCAAGCAATGGATAACAAGATAGCAAACTAAACACCCTAGACTTCAGCTAGACACAGGACAATGCAAGTAAACAATGATGAAGAATAGAGCACCGGATGGAGTGAGATAAGGTGCACTGAGATGAACCAAGATGCAAGATTTATGAAGAGCTGGATTATACTAAGCTACAGAGTGCAACAAGCTATTCACAGAGGCTGATGGTGATGCAAAGATGCCAATGAAATGATTACACTAAGTTACACTATAAGTCAGAGAAAGGTTAGCTAAAATGCAGTGATAAAATGCACTAGAAGGTGCAGAAATAGAAAACTGCAGCTAAGTTATGCTAAGAGAAACTAAAACAAGGATTCAAAGCATATATGAACAGATGGATGAAATATACAAAGATGGATGAAATCGGTGAAGTAAAGCAATAAAGAGCAACAAAGACACTACCGGTTCCACGGCGCGGCGCCAAAAACTTGGTAGGTCTCAGAAATGTGATTTTCCTACGTCTTAAAACCGCAAGTGCACAAAGTGCCTTTGGAGGCAAGGCAAGCACAGTGTCGAACCACGAGAGAACTAGAGTGTGCAAGGGTTGATCTTAAGCTTTCTTTTACCGATTTCAAAGAAATGTGACAGAGCTATAACACTAAAGGTGAACTGATTTTTGTTGTGGTGTCTTTACGACAAGATGGAGTTGTGACAAAGAACTCAAGATGACTACAAGTAATAAGGTTTAAGGCACTAGGATTATCAAATCCACCACTTGGTTCATGTTATGGGATGGGATTCTACAAGTGTGAATGTTTTGTTCCTATGACAGACAAGGATAAGGTGTCAAATTATCACCTATCTAAGGAGTTTCACCAAATGAAAACTCAATTATCAGCTATGGTACTAACCTAGAGCACTAGTTGTCTAATTAAGCACAACTAGTCAACAGAATTAGCAATAATAATTAAAGCATGAGCTGAAACACACTCAACACAATGTTATCCTAACTACAATGGATACAAGGCATTCATTGTGAGAGCATGGTATTGAGGTGTTAGAATTGAGCTTCTCTTATAAGTTAAAGCATGCAAAACAATTCAATTGAAGTTGAACAACAGAACACTGAACTAGGGTTTCATTTCAATCCTAGCAATTTTAATTAGAACATCATAAACATCATCAAAAACAGATTGAAATTGAAATTATAAAACTAAACTATGAACCCTAAAAATTGACTGTCTTCTCTCACATGCAAAATAACAATTTATATCTCTCACAATTCACTCAAACTCGATTACACACAAACCCAAACCTGATTTCAGCCTTATCTTCCTCTGAATCGACCATGCGGGGTGGTTGTTCGAGAAAACCCTAATTTTAATCATCTCAACCCTAGCTTCTAGGTTATGGGAGAAGCTAAAGGTAGAGATGGTTAAAACGAGGGCGGCTGCAGGAGATAGTGGTGATGGCGACAGGAGAAAGAGAGGTGGTGATGGGGTAGCTCTGCCATGGGTATGGAGAAGAAGGTGAAGGGGAAGAAAGAGAAGATGGAAGAAGAAATGGTTTTGGTCGAGGGTATAGGTGTAGGTGATTTTTGTTGTGAAGGAAGGTGTAGCAAAGATCGATGAGGAGGCCGGAGCGAGCGTAGGATGCATAGGATGAAGATCTTAACGGCTCGGGCGATGTGCGGTTTTTGGTGTGGAGCGGGAGTATCAAGAAATGATACGAGTGAGGAGGCGACCGTAGGATGCAGCAGGGCGAGATCTCAACGGTTCGGGGTGGACGGGCTCGGATCTTGGATAGCTTGGGCCCATGTCTTGTAGATGGGTTGCTCCTTGTTGGGTTGCAATCACTGCGCGCGCGGACTTTGGCTTTCTCGCTTCATAGATGCTCGTCTCCAATTCTTTGCTCTTTTGTCTCCTAAATTTCTCCAAGCTTTATTTATTACCTAAAAACACATAGTACAAATATTTATTCTTGAAAACAAGGAAAATACAGAATCTGGGATAATATCTGATTTCTGAGCACAAAAGATGAGTTAAATGTCAATAAAAAGGTGTATAAATATGCAATATTTGGCACTCATCAAATACCCCCAAACCTCTAATTTTACTTGTCCTCAAGTGAAACAGAAATTAAGAAATCCTAACTATACCCCTGTCGCAGTCTCTCGAATACATTTAGCGTATGCACTAAGCCTTTAAACCCCTAGGTGTCCCTAGTGGACGAGTTGTAGTCTCGTGAGGGTTTACCAGAGGTGTACCCACAAAACCTTCTCCAATTTCGTAGTGTAAAAGAGTCTCAAGCATCCAAGGAGCTATGAGGACATAGAGTTTCGCATGCTAGTAACACGAAGTTAGAACTACCAAAGAACGCATTCTCATCCTTAAGTCTTTGAGCGAGAAGTAATCATACCATATGAAAGAATTCAGATTCGATTGTGATCATAAGCCTCGACTTCGCCTCACTAATAGGGTTTTATGATAATTGCACTCAAAAAGACCGCTTTTTTAGTCTCTCATGTGTGCAGCGGGAATAAAGAGAGAAATCCCGCACACGTTGTAGGTAAGAAGGATAACCTTCCGAAATAATTTCTGGAGACTCCACAGAGTTGCGGACAAAAGAATCTTTTTCTGATGATCTCTAAGAAAGGAAATCAACCATTAACAAGGATGGGAGTACTCACTTACCTTCTCACCCGATAGGCAATTAATATCACTCTCTCAGCATCCATAGAAACGTCTTCATTCTTCGGTCTTCGGTCTTCAAATGTTGATGATGAACTTCAGAACTTTGACAAACATTTTTTTTTTTTTTTTTTTTTTTTTTTTTTTTTAAGATACATGAAATGAAAATAACAAGAAAACTCAATTTTTTCACAAACTTCATTAATTCTCATCCTATTTTCTTTTCTTTACTTTGTTGCACGTAAACCTTGGACTATATCAACTTGTCTTCAAATATTCTGATGTTGCTCCGCTTGCTGACGATGATGTGTTTCTATGAATCTGTTGATGTTGTTGAGAGGGAGAGAGTGATGCTAACTGCAAATCGGTATTTAGAAGAAGTTTTCATCTTTAAACTTCATCCTCATGATTGACGGAATTAGCACTCAAGAGATCAAAAGTAGTGCTGAAAGTGGTGCGATGTTGGGTAGCTCACCATTCCTACCCTAATTGACGTACGGTGACACACACTCTAACAGCTTTTCTAGAAAGTCACAAAGAGTGAAGGTCGGTACCTCGCTTGATGTAAAATGGGTAGTCTCCACTATGGGTGATCACAATTTTACTACCGAATATCTAAACAACACCTAATTCGCCCTCCGGTATGGTTAAATCCAACTTTAACGCTCTAATCAACTAAGAAACCCGATTGGTTATTTCCGAGGTTAAGACTTCTCTCTATGTAAACATAGCTAGAAGCATGCTAGTGACTCTAAAATCTCTAAAAGTTGGAGGTTTGTATGCAAATTTTTGAGTTTTTCGTTTTTTTTTTTTTTTTTTTTTTTAATGAAGTAAAACAAAAAGACTAAAAACTCTATATGCAAATCACACCCCCAAACCTAAATCAAACATTGTCCTCAATGTGTCAACAGATGATAAAATTTCAAACAGTCACATACCAAGAGAACTATGCTGAGTAGAGAAAAGGGAAGAGATTACCTGATGTACAATGATGTTGCTAAACCAAAGGAGGATGAATGCTTTGAAAGCAAACAACCAGAGCGCAAGACAAAAAGGTTGGTTAGCACACATAAGAACTATGCAAAAAGAAAAAGAAAAGGGAAAGAAGATGGATTTTTAGTCCATATGTATGTACACAAGTGAACTAGATCAGTCCACATAGATGGGGTCTTCCAAGTCGACGGTCTCAACTTCTGGTGGAAGATGCTCCAGAAATGGTTTCATCTCGACCATTGACTTTGAAGATGTTCTTGGTTGCTTTGGGTTTTCAACTTCTGACTCCATGGGGAAAAACGTGACGTACCAAGAATGGTCCTGACCATCGAGAACGTAGCTTTCCTGGAAACAAATGCAATCTAGTGTTGTACAATAAAACTTTTTTTCCTGGGGTGAAAGACTTGCGCAGAATGCGCTTGTCTTGAAACACCTTCGTTCTATGTTTGTACGTTTTGGCACTATCATATGCATCATTTCTCAATTCTTCTAACTCATTGAGTTGAAGTTTCCTATGGGTTCCAGCCATATCAAGATCAAAATTCAACTTCTTTACAGCCCAATATGCACGGTGTTCTAACTCAACAGGTAGATGACATGCTTTACCGTACACAAGTCTGTAAGGAGACATCCCAATGGGAGTCTTGTATGCAGTTCTATAGGCCCATAAAGCATCGTTTAAGCGCAAAGACCAATCTTTCCTAGAAGGATTGACTGTCTTCTCAAGGATATGCTTAATTTCCCTATTAGAAACTTCTACTTGGCCACTGGTTTGAGGATGGTAAGGTGTTGCTACCTTATGAGTGATTCCATACTTGCGCACTAGTGATTCAAAGGGTCTATTGCAGAAATGGCTACCTCCATCACTGATTATTGCCCTAGGGGTTCCAAAACGGGAGAAAATGTTTTCCTTAAGAAAAGAAAGAACAACTTTATGGTCGTTGGTTTTGGATGCAATGGCCTCTACCCACTTAGAGACATAATCAACAAAGAACAAGAATGTATAACTTACCTTCAGAGTTAGGAAATGGACCCATGAAATCAATACCCAAAATATCAAACAGCTCAACAATCAAAATGGGTTGTAAGGGCATCATGTTTCTCTTAGAGATACTTCCTAATTTCTGGCATCGGTCACAAGCAACACAAAAAGCATGGCAATCCTTAAACAGTGTTGGCCAATAGAAACCGCTTTGCAAGATCTTTGCAGCAGTTTTCTTGGCACTAAAGTGGCCTCCACATGCATGGTCATGACAGAAAGAGATGACGTCCCTTTGTTCAGAATTGGGGACACACCTCCTAATGATTTGGTCTTGGCAGTACTTAAACAGATATGGGTCATCCCAAAGGAAATGTTTAACTTCAGCCAAGAACTTAGAACGGTCTTGTTTAGACCAATGCAAGGGCATTCTACCTGTAGCAAGGTAGTTCACAATATCAAGAAACCAAGGCATTTCGGACACAAGCATCAATTGCTCATCAGGGAATGATTCCCTAATTAACACAGATTCATCAGCAGATTCGACATTCAACCTAGACAAGTGATCAGCAACAATATTTTCTGAACCTTTCTTATCTCGAATTTCGAGGTCAAACTCTTGTAACAAGAGTATCCATCGAATTAGACGAGCCTTAGCATCTTTCTTAGACAAAAGATATCTCAATGCAAAGCATGATCGAATAAATGATGACCTTAGACCCTATCAAATAAGATCTAAACTTATCTAATGCAAACACAACAGACTAGCAACTCTTTCTCAGTTGTGGAATAATTCAGTTGAGCATCATTAAGTGTTTTACTAGCATAGTAGATCACATAAGGGAGTTTGTCTATTCGCTGGCCCAAAACAGCTCCTACAGCATAGTCAGACGCATCACACATAATCTCAAATGGTAATGTCCAGTCAGGTGGTCTGACTATAGGGGCAAATATAAGGAGAGCCTTCAGTTGCTCCCATGCTTCCTTACAAGCATCATCAAAGACAAATGCAACATCTTTTGCAAGAAGATTGCACAAAGGTCGTGAAATTTTACTAAAGTCTTTGATGAATCGGCACAAAAACCGCATGGCCTAGAAATGATCCGATGTCCCTCACAGAACGAGGTTGAGGCAAGTGTTGAATGAGATCTACCTTGGCTTTGTCTACTTCTATGCCTTTTTCCGAGATGATATGCCCTAGAACAATGCCTGAGTTAACCATGAAATGACATTTTTCCCAATTCAAGACCAAACTCTTTTCCTTACACCTAATCAGCACACAAGTGAGGTGATGCAAACACTCATCAAAAGAAGAACCAAACACCGAAAAATCATCCATGAAAATTTCTAGAAACTTATCTACCATGTCGGAAAATATGCTCATCATGCAATGTTGAAAAGTAGCGGGTGCATTGCACAGCCCAAAAGGCATACGACGATAAGCAAATGTTCCATAGGGACATGTAAACGTGGTCTTTTGTTGGTCTTGGGTGCTATGTGGATTTGGTTGTAGCCAGAATAGCCATCTAAGAAGCAAAGATTGACTATGTTTTGCTGACCTTTCCAAAGATTTGGTCAATGAAGGGAAGGGGAAAATGGTATTTCTTGGTTACTGTGTTCAGTTTCCTATAATCAATACAAACTCGCCACCCCGTGGTCACACGGTGGGAACAAGTTCATTCATCTCATTTTGAACTACAAGTAATGCCGACTTCTTGGGTACTACCCGAATGGGACCGACCCCCGGCTATCGGGGACTGGGTAAATGATACCCGCATCAAGCAGCTTTCAAGATCTCACCCTTGACAACATCTCTCATGTTGGGGTTAAGTCTCCTTTGCATTTCCCTAGATGGTTTAGTGTTCTCCTCAAGGTTTATGTGATGCATGCAAATTGTAGGACTTATACCCTTAAGATCGGAGATGGTCCAACCTAAGGCTCCTTTATGTTCCTTAAGTACTTCTAAGAGTCGACTTTCCTGTTCTGTGTCTAAACATGATGCAATAATCACAGGTAAAGTTTCAGAAGGACCTAAGAATGAATACTTCAAGGTATCAGGTAATGGTTTCAAATCAAGCTTAGGTGGTGTATCAAGAGGTGGGGCAGATTTGGTATCAGAGAGTGGAAGGGGTTCCGCTGCATTCTGCCATTTAGCAATATCCATGGGTGGCACATACTCTAGCAAAGAGTGGACTTCACTAATGTACTTAGAACTGAAGAGATCTAAGTCAAAATTGTCTAAACATGCTTGTATAGGATCCACAGGTAAGATGTCAGACAATGAGTCTTGAATCAGACTCTCAATCATGTTAACCTCGTGCAATTCATCATCATCACACTCTATGGGTTGTTGGTTCACACGAAAGACATTCAGTTCTACAGTCATGTTGCCAAAAGACAAATTCAATATCCCGCTACGACAATTTATGATAGCGTTTGACGTTGCCAAGAAGGGACGTCCTAAGATAACGGGAATATGATTTTCAGGATTTTGCACAGGTTGAGTATCTAACACAATGAAGTCCACAGGGAAATAAAATTTATCAACCTTGATTAGCACATCTTCAACGATTCCCCGAGGGACTTTCACAGATCTGTCCGCTAATTGTAGCGTAACAGGGGTAGGTTGCAATTCCCCAAGACCTAACTGCACATACACAGAATATGGCAGTTGATTCACACTAGCTCCTAAGTCCAATAAAGCTTTTCTGATCGTATGCTCACCTATAGTACAAGAGATAGTTGGGCTACCTGGGTCTTTAAACTTAGGTGGGGTTTTGTTTTGAATAATTGAACTTACTTGCTCGGTGAGAAAGGAACGCTTATGCACATGAAGCTTTCGCTTTTGTGTGCAAAGGTCCTTCAAAAACTTAGCATAGGCAGGTATTTGCCTGATTGCTTCGAGAAATGGAATGTTTATATTAACTCGTTTGAACATTTCCAAAATCTCGTTGTATTGGGTACCCCCCCTTCTACTGTACCAACCTCTGTGGAAATGAAGCAACAGGTACATGACTTGGCACAGGAACATCTATATCAGTAGGACTCTTGGTTTTATCAACAGGCTCAGATTCTTTCTCTACGGTAGATGTTTTTCTGCGGTGTTGTGTGTGTGTCTTGGTGAGTCCGATGTAGACTCGCTTGATGGTGGTACACCTACATGGTTCTCAACAATTCTACCACTACGGAGAGTGGTGACAAAGATTCGCTTGACTATGTGAAGTTTCATTGCAGGTAGAGGAGCCTGCTTGAAACACATTCTTTGGATTTTGTTGGGGTTGACTAGGAAATTTTCCTTTCTCTCTCTCATTCAATGCATCACAGATTTGACCTATCTTAAGATCTAGGTTTGTGAGACGTTGGTCGGTGGTTTTCTCAAGTCTTGAAAGATTTTGGGTTAACATAACGACACAGTCTTCAAAGCTAGGCTTTTTCTCTACAGGGTACTGAGTGGGTGGTTGTACTTGGGGGTTTCTAGGATATGAATATCCTTGGTTGTTATTTGTTGGTCCCCCTTGTACTGGTCCTTTGGACCATGATAAGTTAGGGTGATTCCTCCACCCTGGGTTATAGGTTTGAGAATAAGGGTTGTTCTCTTGCCTAAGGTACAATGCATTTGCTTGCTCGGTTTTGGACTCTTGAAATGCATGTAAGTCTGGACAGCTGTCCACTAAATGGTCAGAGCTATGGCATGCGGCACAAGTGGCCATATCAATTTGGTCATGGAGAGTAGGGGCATTAGATTTTACATTCTTTTCCAACTCAAGCACTTCTATTCTCCGGGCCAAAGATGCCATTTTTGCATTTCCCTCAAAGTCAGACTCGATTCTATGAACATTTTGTGCGGGGGTAGTCCGTTTCGGTTCTCGGATGGACTCCCACTGTTGAGTCTTTTCAGCGACTTCGATTAGAAAAGTCCAAGCGTCATCAGCACTCTTGTCAATAAATGCACCATTGCACATTGACTCGACTGTGGTACGGGTTCTAATATCTAGACCCTCATACAAGATTTGCACGAGTCTCCATTTTTCAAAACCATGGTGGGGACATTGGAGTAATAATTCATTGAATCTCTCCAAGTATTTTGCTAGAGTTTCGTCTTCTAATTGCACAAAACCATTTAGACTTTGACGAATTGTCGCCGTCTTATGGTTTGGGAAAAACTTTTTGAAAAACTCTTTTGTGAGGTCGTCCCAGGTTCTAATGGACTGTGGTTGTAGGGCATGTAGCCAAGACTTGGCTTTGTCTTTCAGAGAAAAAGGAAACAATCTCAATTTGAGGGACTCCTCTGTCATTTGGTTAAAACACAGAGTCCCACAAATATCCTCAAAATCTCTCACGTGATGGTAGGGGTTCTCAGCATTGACCCCTCTAAACACGGGTAGCATGTGAATGGTGCTTGCTTTCAGTTCAAACTGACAAGCATCGGCTGGCAGAATGATGCAAGAGGGCTGGCTTGCCCTAGTTGGGTACATGTAGTCCTTGAGACTACGGGGTTGGTTAAGTTCATCGCCCATAGTTTATGTTTCAGATAGGTCTGGGCTTGGGCTTTCGGTTGAAGAACTGGGTATGCTAACGATTTCGTCCGGGCGGATTCTAACTAGTCGATTTGTTTGGTCTCTAAAAGACACAATCATAGCCTAGCTAGCGCATCTAGCATGTTAACAAACAATCAAGTTCAACACAGAAAAGCAAAAACTCAAAAATGACCCACTAATACAAGATTCAAGCCCAAAAGATGGCTATTTGAAGTTGTAAGGCCCAGATGTTGTGGGCTGCGTTTGTTTGCACGGCCCAGATGATGTGGGCTCAGTTTTGTGCACAGCCCAAAAGATCACCGATGTGGGCTTAGTCATTAAGGGTTCAGCCAGTGCTCGGTTTAGGGAAAACCTAGTGTATGTGGGCTTTGGTCTATCGCACAACCCAAAGTGCAACTTGTGCAGTGGTTCGGTTTGTGCGAGCTTGGCAATCTCAACTTGGGCACAAAGAAGGAAAACACAATTTAGCAAGGAAAGCAAGATGCACCGAGCGGTTTATGCACAAGGTTGTGTGCACAGACTCTCAAAAATGTCACAGCACAGGACAGACAGGGTGATGTCTTTGGTTGGCATCTCAAGTGAATCTTGTACACAGCACAGCTTAATTATGTGCACAGAGCACAACAAACTCTCAGAAAAATTGACACAGCACAGCCCAGATTGGCAGGGAAATTTTGTGAGGTGCACAGGTTATGGGATGTGCTCACTCAATGGTGAAGCATGTGCTAGGGTGTGTATTTGAAAAAAAACTAATTATGATCACTATTTCAGCTATGTTACACTCACTTAAACACCACAGGTTCACACACACACTGCAGAAATTGTTGCACAGTTCATGTCAACTGGGTCAGTTGACCTCAGTTGTTAGAGATCAAAATCACAGGAGTGCAGATATTAGCAGAGTGTATAAACTTCACAGCATTAGCAGGTTATCAGATTAGCTCAATTGTAAGTATGGACTTTACAGATGTGGCAAATGAGTCAGATCATGAACAATACAGACTTTGCTCAGGTCACACAGGGAAGTAATTGGCTCAGCAGAGTTTGTGGCATCAACTCACTTAGTTGATGTCAACAGTCTGAGTTGATGTCAAACTCACAGCTCAGGGGTTAGATGACTCCAATGCTCACAATTTTATGCACCACAGATTAAAGGTTTACAAATGCTCAGATGCACAGGGTATGGGAACAAGTAGGCTCAACAGCTTCAGGGGGCTGGAGCTCAGGGCAGATGGGTTATGCTCAGGGTATGCAAATCTTCACAGAGCAACTTAGCTCAACAGAGCAAGGTTTCCTAGGGTTGGCAAGGCTAGCTGAAGTACAGAGCTAGCAGCTAACCAGCTTAACCAGGTTGCCACTCAAACTCTATAGCTGCAGGGGCTGGAGTTGAGCACAGGGTTCACTTATCACAGGCTATATCATTCATTCATCAACAAGCAAGCATTCATTCATTCAGGTAAGTAAGGTTGGAAGACAATACCACCAAGATAACACCGGTTTAGGCAAATCCACAAGTTCTCACTTGCTCCTTGGGTTAAATCAAATGCACATGACTTGTACCGTCACTCAACAACCAATTTCAGTTCCCAAAGTTACACAGTCAAAGCAAGAATCATCAAAATGCTACTGGAATTTCAAAACAAGGATTTTGCAAAGCAACAGATATGCAACAGATGAGATGCAGCTGCAGAATAGTAATGAATGCAAAAGCAGCTTTTTCAAGCAAGCAATGGATAACAAGATAGCAAACTAAACACCCTAGACTTCAGCTAGACACAGGACAATGCAAGTAAACAATGATGAAGAATAGAGCACCGGATGGAGTGAGATAAGGTGCACTGAGATGAACCAAGATGCAAGATTTATGAAGAGCTGGATTATACTAAGCTACAGAGTGCAACAAGCTATTCATAGAGGCTGATGGTGATGCAAAGATGCCAATGAAATGATTACACTAAGTTACACTATAAGGCAGAGAAAGGTTAGCTAAAATGCAGTGATAAAATGCACTAGAAGGTGCAGAAATAGAAAACTGCAGCTAAGTTATGCTAAGAGAAACTAAAACAAGGATTCAAAGCATATATGAACAGATGGATGAAATATACAAAGATGGATGAAATCAGTGAAGTAAAGCAATAAAGAGCAAACAACACACTACCAGTTCCACGGCAGCGGCGCCAAAAACTTGGTAGGTCTGTAAATGTGATTTTCCTACGTCTTAAAACTGCAAGTGCACGGTGCCTTTGGAGGCAGTGGCAAGCACAGGTCGAACCACAGAGAACTAGAGTGTGCAAGGGTTGATCTTAAGCTTTCTTTTACTGATTTCAAAGAAATGTGACAGAGCTATAACACTAAAGGTGAACTGATTTTTGTTGTGGTGTCTTTACGACAAGATGGAGTTGTGACAGTGAACTCAAGATGACTACAAGTAATAAGGTTTAAGGCACTAGGATTATCAAATCCACCACTTGGTTCATGTTATGGGATTCTACTAGTGTGAATGTTTTGTTCCTATGACAGACAAGGATAAGGTGTCAAATTATCACCTATCTAAGGAGTTTCACCAAATGAAAACTCAATTATCAGCTATGGTACTAACCTAGAGCACTAGTTGTCTAATTAAGCACAACTAGTCAACAGAATTAGCAATAATAATTAAAGCATGAGCTGAAACACACTCAACACAATGTTATCCTAACTACAATGGATACAAGGCATTCATTGTGAGAGCAGGGTATTGAGGTGTTAGAATTGATCTTCTCTTATAAGTTAAAGCATGCAAAACAATTCAATTGAAGTTGAACAACAGAACACTGAACTAGGGTTTCATTTCAATCCTAGCAATTTTAATTAGAACATCATAAACATCATCAAAAACAGATTGAAATTGAAATTATAAAACTAAACTATGAACCCTAAAAATTGACTGTCTTCTCTCACATGCAAAATAACAATTTATATCTCTCACAATTCACTCAAACTCGATTACACACAAACCCAAACATGATTTCAGCCTTGTCTTCCTCTGAATCGACCATGCGGGGTGGTTGTTCGAGAAAACCCTAATTTTAATCATCTCAACCCTAGCTTCTAGGTTATGGGAGAAGCTAAAGGTATAGATGGTTAAAACGAGGGCGGCTGCAGGAGCTAGTGGTGATGGCGACAGGAGAAGGAGAGGTGGTGATGGGGTAGCTCTGCCATGGGTATGGAGAAGAAGGTGAAGGGGAAGAAAGAGAAGATGGAAGAAGAAATGGTTTTGGTCGAGGGTATAAGTGTAGGTGATTTTTGTTGTGAAGCAGGTGTAGCAAAGATCGATGAGGAGGCTGGAGCGAGCGTAGGATGCATAGGATGAAGATCTTAACGGCTCAGGGCGATGTGCGGTTTTTGGTGTGGAGCGGGAGTATCAAGAAATGATGCGAGTGAGGAGGCGACCGTAGGATGCAGCAGGGCGAGATCTCAACGGTTCGGGGTGGATGGGCTCGGATCTTGGATAGCTTGGGCCCATGTATTGTAGATGGGTTGCTCCTTGTTGGGTTGCAACTGTTGCGCGCGGGCTTTGGCTTTCTGCTTCATAGATGCTCGTCTCCAATTCTTTGCTCTTTTGTCTCCTCAATTTCTCCAAGCTTTATTTATTACCTAAAAACACAAAATTAATTAGTACAAATATTTATTCTTGAAAACAAAGAAAATACAGAATCTGGGATAATATCTGATTTCTGAGCACAAAAGATGAGTTAAATGCCAATAAAAAGGTGTATAAATATGCAATATTTGGCACTCATCACCAACCATGCTAGCCGCACTCTTGTGCCAATGGCAAACCGTGCCATCCACACCCACCGCTCCAAGGCATGCCAACCATTCTAGCCGCACTCTTATGCCAATGGCAAACCGTGCCAGCCACACCCACCGCGCCAAGGCATGCCAACCATGCTAGACGCACCCTTGTGCCAATGGCAAACCGTGCCAGCCACACCCACCGCGCCAAGGCATGCCAACCATGCTAGCCGCACTCTTGAGCCAATGGCAAACCGTGCCAGCCATACCCACCGTGCCAAGGCATGCCAACCATGCTAGCCGCACTCTTGTGCCAATGGCAAACCATGCCAGCCACACCCACCGCGCCAAGGCATGCCAACCATGCTAGCCGTACCCTTGTGCCAATGGCAAACCGTGACAGCCACACCCACCGCGCCAAGGCATGCCAACCATGCTAGCCGCACTCTTGTGCCAATGGCAAACTGTGCCAGCCACACCCACCGCGCCAAGGCATGCCAACCATGCTAGCCGCACCCTTGTGATAATGGCAAACCGTGCTAGCCACACCCACCGCGCCAAGGCATGCCAACCATGCTAGCCGCACCCTTGTGCCAATGGAAAACCGTGCCAGCCACACCCACCGCGCCAAGGCATGCCAACCATGCTAGCCGCACTCTTGTGCCAATGGAAAACCGTGCCAGCCACACCCACCGTGCCAAGGCATGCCAACCATGCTAGCCGCACTCTTGTGCCAATGGAAAACCATGCCAGCCAGACCCACCGCGCCAAGGCATGCCAACCATGCTAGCCGCACCCTTGTGCCAATGGCAAACCGTGCCAGCCACACCCACCGCGCCAAGGCATGCCAACCATGCTATCCGCACTCTTGTGCCAATGGAAAATCATTCTAGCCACACCCACCGTGCCAAGGCATGCCAACCATGCTAGCTGCACCCTTGTGATAATGGCAAACCGTGCTAGCCACACCCACCGCGCCAAGGCATGCCAACCATGCTAGCCGCACCCTTGTGCCAATGGCAAACCGTGCCAGCCACACCCACCGCTCCAAGGCATGCCAACCATGTTAGCCGCACCCTTGTGCCAATGGCAAACCGTGCCAGCCACACCCACCGCGCCAAGGCATGCCAATCATTCCTTCGACGTATCACCAGTGCTTGAAAACCATGTTAAACGGAAAAGTCATTCGCATCGCTGCATCATTATCTCCTTATGCGCCGATCTGTGGCATGGAGATTTTTGAACCAAGACAGGACCCGCTGTCCACAGCCAATAAGGCTCTCCACACTCCACTACCAAAGTGGACGTCCATTAAAGAAAATGATGGTCTTGCACAGCTTCACGGAGAAACCAGGTCTCATGTCACCCCTTCGAAAGAGAGACACGTCAGCCTCCGCCTGCCGAACCAGGGTCCGGCTTACACCCATACCAAGCGAGGACGGGCTTTTATTATGGGTCATGATGAAAAAAAGAAAACCGTATATCAGCGCCGTTGTTAGCAATTAACAGGGGAGACTACTATACAGTCTCTCCGCCCCATAGGACGCAAGTGTAGTAACGAGCCGCAGGAGGAAGTACCTGATGCACCACGACAGCTACAAGACGGGACCAACTATACTATGGACGAACTCGAGGTTGTTAATGTCGGGAGTGAATAATCTCCACGACCCATCTCGATAAGCTCGACTCTGTGCGCAGACGAACGTGTAAAGCTGGTAGACCTCCTCAAGGAATATCAAGACGTATTCGCATGAACATACGAGGAAATGCCCGGCTTGGACGAAAGACTGGTCACTCATCACTTACACGTGATACCCGGATCCAAACCAGTCAAGCAAACCCCGAGACAATTCCGCACGATGTAGAAGAACAGTTAAAGTAGAGATTCAAAAACTACTAGCGGCTGGTTTCATCAAACCGATTCACCACCCTACTTGGCTGGCCAACGTTGTTCCGGTGAAAAATAAGAATGGTCAGATCAGGTGCTGTGTCGATTTTAGAGATTTGAACAAGTGTTTCCCTAAAGAAGAAATTCCGCTCCCCAACATTGACATGCTGGTAGACGCCACCAGTGGACATGGTATGTTCTCTTTCATGGACGGGTACAGCAGCTACAACCAAATAAAGATGTACGAACACGACGCAAGTAAGACGGATTTTCGAACCCCTCTTGGAAATTTTTACTAAATGTGATGCCCTTCGGTTTGAAAAACACTGGCGCCACATACCAACGCGCCATGAACACCATTTTTCACGATATGATACACAAGCAAGTCTAAGATTATGTAGATGACATAGTGTTCAAGTCAAGAACTCGGGCAGCCCATGTAGGAATTCTGCGACAGGTATTCGAAAGACGTCGCGAGTACAAACTGAAGATGAATCCATTGAAATGTGCTTTTGGTGTTTCTTCGGGCAAGTTCCTAGGTTTCCAGGTGACTGCCGAGGGAATTAAAGTTGACCCGTCAAAACACAAGCCATCCTCACGATGCCACCACCGCGAACCGTGAAAGAGCTCCCGAGTTTCATGGGTAAAATAAACTACATTCGCCGCTTCATACCAGATTAGCTCAACTTGTTGCTTCGTTTACCCCCTTCTTCAAGAAAGGAGCAAGCTTTGTATGGACCACACTACAACAGAAGCATTCCGAAAATTCAAAGCAAATATTATCTTCTCCAAATAGTCATGAAATCACCCATACAAGGAAGACCGTTACACCTTTACACTGCATTTAGCGACACTGTTGTCGGAGCTCTCCTCGCCCAAGAAGATGACGAAGGGATTGAGCATCCCATATACTACTTCAGTAGAACATGAAGAGATGCCGAACGCAGATATCCCAAAGAGGAAAAGGCGTGCTTAGCTTTGATCCACTCCATCCAGAAATTCAGGCATTACTTACTGTCCAATAAAGTGGTGCTGATATCTAAATCCGATCCGGTGAAGTTCCTCCTCTCAAAACCGGCCCTGATAGGGAGACCAGCCAAATGGCTCCTCCAAATGTCAGAGTTCAATATAACTTGCGGGTCCCCGAGAGCCATCAAAGGGCAAGCAGTTGCGGATTTACTGGCGGCATTTCCGGGAGATAATACCATGGCACTACACGAGGACCTCCC
Organism: Papaver armeniacum; assembly: GCA_023531295.1. Taxonomy (NCBI): domain Eukaryota; kingdom Viridiplantae; phylum Streptophyta; class Magnoliopsida; order Ranunculales; family Papaveraceae; genus Papaver; species Papaver armeniacum. Next base: position 8,890 of record JAJJWW010005611.1, on the reverse strand, counting down.
GGAGACTTTTTGGAAATCTCTTTCATCCAAGAAGAAACATGGCTACTATTCTTCGACGGCTCCGCTACAACTAACAAAGGTACTGGAGGAGCAGGTATGGTTCTAGTATCCCCACCTGTTAAGTATTCTCGCACTCCTTCAAGCTAGACTTCCCCGCACCAACAATTCAAAGAGAATATGAAGCCTTTCTCATCGGGCTGTCCTTGGCTAAACGAACTGGAGCCACACGTCCGGAAATAAGAGGGGACTCTAAATTACTCACAACCAGGTGAACGGGTATACGCACTGAGAGAAGTAACCTTGGCCCCATACAGAGCCGAGGCACAAAAACTGCTTAACTACTTCGCCGACGCGACCATAACACATATTGGGCGCATCGGCAACCAACACGCTGATTGCCTAGCCACGCTAGCATCAAAACTACAATTTGAAGGTTTTGAGAAAACCCTGACAGTAAAGAGGCGAACCGTAGCTTCAACATGGCTTTCATAACCCGAAGAGGATGAAGTTGATGACTGGAGAACACCAATTATCCAAGAACTTAACAGCTCACTTTTCCAGGGAAAGGTCAGTCTCAAAACCTTACAAAATTTCTTCATGCTCTGAGGGGTGCTATATCATCGAAATCCAGATGGTTCCTTGTCAAGATGTGTTGGAGAGGGAGAAGCACACCAACAACTCAACCGCGTCCATAATGAGATCTGCGGGAAAACATTAGTGGTAACACTCTATCGCCGTTTGCAACGCCTTGGATACTACTGGCCAGAAATGGAAGCCCAATCTCGGTTACTTCAAAGAACCTGTTCCAACTGTCAAGCGCCGCCACATCAATTAGAAGTTTTCAATATTGGTCACGCTGGGGACTGGTAGAAGACATACATCGGTTACCTTCGCGACGACATACTCCCCACTAATAAGAAGGATGCAGCCAAGATAAAACAAAGGACCGAGAGATTCGTATTCCACGAAGGAATCTTATATCGTAAAAGCTTTGGAGGAAGTTTTCTATGATGTTTAAACGAAACAGAAATCCCGATTATGCTGAAAGAGATGCACGAAGGCGAATATCAAGGAAAACGGAAATTATTTCTTCAGATACACGAGAAATACTACTGGCCAACCATGGAAGATGATGCACATTGTTTTTGTTCGGAGGTGCAAAAATGTCAAATTCACGGAAACCTTATCCATGTACCGTCGACTCCCTCGCATTCAATAAGCAAATTCAGTGGCCCTTTCACAGTGGGGACTCGACATCATTGGAAAGATCAATCCGCCGTCCTCAAAGCATCACGAGTACATAATAACAAAGAACCGAATATTTCACCAAATGGGTTGAAGCCATACCCTTACGAGGGACGAATGAAATCACAATCGCAGCATTCATTAAAGAGTACATTATATGCCGATTTGGCGTGCCTAAACATATCATCACCGACAACGGCACTCCTTTCACAAACAAGCAAGTACGGGAGTTACTCGAAGAATACGGAATTAAGCAAGTCTTCTCCACCGTGTATTACCCTCAAGGGAACGGACAGGCTGAAAGCACCAACAAAACTCTGATCCGAATCCTCAGTCGGACGGTGCAGGATAATCCTCGGACATGGCATGATAATCCTCGGACATGGCATGAGCAATTGCCAATGGCACTCTGGGTGTACCGAACGTCACCAAGAAGTTCCACCGGAGCCTCTCCCTACTCCCTTGTTTATGGCGCAGACGCCATCCTCCCAAATGAAGTCAAAAATCCCATCGGCAAGGATTGCCGGAGCAAGCGGAGTTCGATGGGATGAAGTCAAGCGTTGAACGCCGTAGTTGCGAGACTAGACACCGTAGATTTCAGAAAGATCCAAGGTGGAAGAGCATGCACAAGCATACAGAAATAGGGTTTCCAGAGCATATAACAAAACCGTGAAGCCTCGGGTTTTTCAAGTGGGATATTTGGTACTGAAGACTGCCAAGCACATTCAGCAAGACGCGTCCGCACCAAAATTCTCCGCAAAGTGGGAAGGGCCTTATATAGTCACAAAAGCATACAACAGTGGGTACTACAAAGTCATTAAAGAAAACGGAGGAAAACTGGAAGCAGTCATCAACGGAAAATGGCTTAAGGCATACTACGCCTGACCATCACCTCGCGCCCTGCCATGTCACAAACACAGATAGTCAGGCATCTTTTCACTTTTCTTCCACATCTCAAATATCAAAGTCTCTTTCCTTTGTTTGATTGAAGTAAATCAATAAAATTCTCTTATTCTTTCAAAAAAAAATATACGAAAAAAAAAAGAGAGAGAGCAAAAACATGCTTAAAACCCGGAAAGAAACCAAACATCTCACAACTACATAGCTCAGAAAATCCCATCCAACAGATTGTAATCCCTCGAAAGCATCATCTTTAATCGGCTTTGATACCTTTCAGTCCTACTCTTCAAGTTCCGGATTGACTCTTCCACCTTCTGTGACTCCATGGCTAGAGCTTTCCCCTCTTCCAGAATAACCTTCGTAGCAGGGACCACGCCAACAAGAATACCGGCTCTGTCGACTTTTACGATGTCAAGACGATGTCGCAACCAACTAACGTTGAACTTCAGAGATTCACAGGTAGACACCAAGTTCTCCCACTTTTGAATGGTTGCTTCTGCGACAACACAGATAGACATACTCTCCATTTCAACGACCATCGGCAAGAGACAATTTACTATGGAAACTAAAGTAGATGAACAATATTGCACCATGCTCCTGTTGGCAATATGGCCATATACCCTCCATATCTTTGTGTAAAGAGTCTCGAATTCTTTCCGCACCAGAAACCCACCAACATTTCGGTAGTTAGAGGAAAGACACCTCATGCGGGTTCCGAACGAAAAGCCTGCATTGGGATACTCATGGCAAGAAATTCCCAAGTCAGCATTCTCCAGGTCTGCAGCGGTTGGTAGGATCAGGCTCGAAGAAAAATGGGTAGCCAAATTATCTTCATCAATAATTGTAACGCACGCTCCAATGGGACATCTCTACACAGAAGAAAACTTTTGTCATTCATCAACAAATAATAAAACACATGTTGATCCATAAGAACATACCCCAGTATGATCTTCTTGACCCGAATGACCCGGATGGGGAATTGTTGCAAGAGTCAGGCCTCGCGCGTTTGACTGGAGAACTTAATTGGCTCGAGGATGATTCACTTCTGATCGACATGATGAATAAAGGTGGACTCAACGAGAGGAAATATTTGTTGTAAAACTAGGAAGACGATCTAACTTCACCGGTGTAAATACTGTGGAAACCCTAAAGGAGGAAAGAGAAACACAAACTAAATAGGCGGAACATGATGGCATCACGACCGGGAAATCAGCCTCAAACGAAGCCCCTCATCAAAACCCTAATGAAAGCCAAGCGAGATAGGAAGGTGTGATACTTTAACGTTTGAAAGAGGAAAGGACTTCCCATTTGAGCCGAGCAAGGAAAAGAGGCAACCGGGCCCGCGAATACAAATCACCAAGCCGTCCGTACACGCCTCACCTCACCAAACCGCGCCTTGCCATAGCCGTACCATGCCAAGCCGTCCGCCCCATTGCCACGACCCCCATAAGGCCAAGCCGTCCATGCCATGACTTGCCACGCCGACACCAACTCACCAAGCCAGCATCACGATATTCCCTAACCCAGCCAAGATGATGAGTAGCCGAACGAAGCCGACGCTTCTCACCTCGCCATTTCACGGTATACACAGCAAATAAAAGCTATGCAAGGCCGCCAAACACGGGATCATGAACTTTCCTTACCTATCGAATAAGGTTAGTCGGACTTTCCTGACGATCTTACATGTCTAACGTTTCGATTCTCGTCCTCCTCGTCATTACCATCATATGCTTACCTCGCAACAAGGCACCTGTTCCGAGCTAAGAAGGGGACTTAATGTTGATGGTGGTTTTTAACTTAGGGGTAAAGTCGTAAAACCCTAGTCATATAGTGACGTCACAGAACTTGAGTAATAATGTCCAAACCAAGCACATTTATAGAACCCTTTTAATTTTTCTCGAGAAAATTTCCGAGGTACCTTTTTTCTAATTAATTACTAATTAGGGTTTCGATAGGCCAAAACCCTAATTCCCACGCACCCTTGTGCCAATGGAAAAACCGTGCCATCCACACCCACCGCGCCAAGGCATGCCAACCATGCTAGCCGCACTCGTGTGCCAATGGAAAACCATGCCAGCCACACCCACCGCGCCAAGGAAATGCCAACCATGCTAGCCGCACCCTTGTGCCAATGGCAAACCGTGCCATACACACCCACCGCGCCAAGGCATGCAAACCATGCCAGCCGCACTCTTGTGCCAATGGAAAACCATGCCAGCCACACCCACCGCGCCAAGGCATGCCAACCATGCTAGCCGCACCCTTGTGCCAATGGAAAACCATGCCAGCCACACCCACCGCGCCAAGGCATGCCAACCATGCTAGCCGCACCCTTGTGCCAATGGCAAACCGTGCCAGACACACCCACCGCGCCAAGGCATGCCAACCATGCTAGCCGCACTCTTGTGCCAATGGCAAACCATGCCAGCCACACCCACCGCGCCAAGGCATGCCAACCATGCTAGCCGCACCCTTGTGCCAATGGCAAACCATGCCAGCCACACCCACCGCGCCAAGGCATGCCAACCATGCTAGCCGCACCCTTGTGCCAATGGCAAACCGTGCCAGCCACACCCACCACGCCAAGGCATGCCAACCATGCTAGCCACACCCTTGTGCCAATGGCAAACCATGTCAGCCACACCCACCGCGCCAAGGCATGCCAACCATGCTAGCCACACTCTTGTGCCAATGGCAAACCATGCCAGCCACACCCACCGCGCCAAGGCATGCTAACCATGCTAGCCGCACTCTTGTGCCAATGACAAACCGTGCCAGCCACACCCACCGCGCCAAGGCATGCCAACCATGCTAGCCGCACCCTTGTGCCAATGGCAAACCGTGCCAGCCTAACCCACCGCGTCAAGGCATGCCAACCATGCTAGCCGCACCCTTGTGCCAATAGCAAACCGTGCCAGCCACACCCACCACGCTAAGGCATGCCAACCAAGCTAGCCGCACCCTTGTGCCAATGGCAAGCCGTGCCAGCCACACCCACCGCGCCAAGGCATGTTAACCATGTGTAGATGGGGCAAAACGATTTAGTGGTTTTTATGGAATTGAGGAGACGACCGTATGGAGGAGACTCCTTGGACCAAGCAAAATGTTCAACCTCACACAGATGCACTGCAAGAAGGGAGTGCTTTGAATTCGAGAGATCAATCTGTAGTACTCCTACCTAAACCAAGACAATGGCCGTTCCAAAGTAAATTCGGTCACAAGAGAGGATGGGTCGATCTGTAGGAGGGAAGCTGAAAAATGTGTGGAATCAATGGTAATCGAAGATTGTAGGTGTGTTGTGAATTCTGAATATGATAAGTTCTGAAAGATTGAAGTTACTCAATTGATGAGTTGTTGAGATCGTGTTGTCTGTAAGACGTGAGATTCTCGTTGTCCTTTCAATCATGATTCAGGGACTTATTTATATTGCTGAAATTGTAGACACCATGATCCCATGAAGTGTGACAGTTGATGGAGTCAAGGAGTGGGGAAATGGAAATCGTGTTTGAAACCAGTTTCTCATCGTGCGGAGACTTGGTCGATTTTCCATCCACTACTTTGTTAACTCCTTCAACTGATTGCACGACTTGCTCACATTCCATCGTGTGTTTGAACACATGTGCCGTAGACCGCCAGACCAAAACCCTAGTTAATATCCCCCATGTAACACGATTGATGTATCGTGTGATTGTGGAGTCTGCAAGGCAGACGTGTATTTAGTTAGTCAGTTGCTGACTTCATGACTTCATGGGACGATGAGTCCTTATTTTGTTGAGTTGAACGTGATTTGGAAACGTTCTGAGACTCGTGAATTGAACATGTCTGTTGAGACATAGATATGATGTGTGAATAAGTTGACATGAGCAAATATTGCTCATTCGATGAATTGTTGAATATTGATAGTTGAACCAATATTCCTTGGTTTGAGCAAATATGGCTCATCTGAGCAAATGTTGCTCATTCGATGAATTATTGGTAGTATGACCAAATAAGATACTGGTAATTGAACCGAGTATGATAAATAAAATGCTGATCACGGGATCAACATAAAATTATTAGCGTTTGAATCTGGAATTATGAACCCTGGACTCAAAACCCTAATTTGATCAATTGATGATTAACTGATGGTTTATTGAAAGTTAACCACGGAGCTGAGGAGGGACTGGCTACATGGGATTATGGATCAACCACGTAGCACCCAGATGCTCACGTGAGCAAATATCAAGGTCTCCGTAAGACCAGTTGATTTAATGAAAGAATGATTAAATGCTGGCTTAATCATTTTTAAAATATGATCGTCTGAACCTTAGGTAATAAAACCTAATTAATTATGAAGAGGTGAGGGACCGACCAAGGGGTCATGAAATCGGCCCTAGGTGGTCACGGGATCGACTGGCGATCATTCTATAAAAATCCAGAATTATTTGGAAGAGTTTTGGACCTAATACGTGCAATTGCGCAAATTAGGTCAAATGGTGTAAATGCGCGACCGGGAAAATAACCTGAAGGTAACATGCTCATGTCACTAAAGTGTTCGTCTTTTTTTGATGAAACATTTGAGCAATCATTTGAAAAATATCAAATCGAGATGATGAAGGAAAAATAATAAAAGGGTGAAGGAATCCTGAGGTGTGGGACCGGTCACGGCCAAGGCATGGCCGGTCGGCCAAGGAGCTTGGTCCCACATGTTTTTTCCAATTTTTTTTATAATATTTGCATGATTTTAGGGAAATATGATAAAACCAAGGAATTTGTTAAAACCAAGGAGTTTTTGTTGAAATCAAAGAGTTTCCATGAGATGAAGGAAACAAAAATATTAATAATAATAAAATAAGGGCGTGTGAGACCGGCTTGAGCATGGTTGGCCGGCTAGGGCCCGGTCCCGTGGGTTTTCCCTTATTTTATGTATTATTTCATTATTTGAAAGAATTTTCATAATTTTTGAAAGAATTTTCATAATTTGAAGGAAATATCATGAAATCAAAGAATTTCATAAAATTAAGGAAATATAAAAATAATAATGATAAAATAAGGGGTTTGTGGGACCAGCTAGGGCATGACCGGCCAGCTTGGGCCCGGTCCCACAAGTTTCCTTAATTTTATATATTTTTATGTATTTTCCCATAATTTGAAGGAATTTCATAATTTGAAGAAAACATCATGAAATCAAGGAATTTCATGGGATTAAGGAAACATGAAAAATATAATAATAATAGAATAGGGCGTGTGGGGCCGGCTAGGGCATGACCTGCCGGCTATGGCCCGTCCCACGAGTTCCCTAATTTTTATTATTTTTCATGGGATCAAGGAAATATCATGAGATTAAGGAGTTTTCATAAGATTAGGGAAATAATAATAAAATAATGAGGAACCATGAGGTGTGGGGCCGAACGGGATCAATGCATGGCCGGTTGGCCAATAATCACGGCCCCTCGATATTTTCCCTAATTTTATATTATTTCCTCAGTGTAAAGGAAACACCATGAAGCTGAGGAGTTTCCTCAAAACAAAGGATATTTGTTCGAATGAAAGGATTTCATGAGATCAAGGAAAATAATAAAATATGATAAAATATAGAATTTTGGCGTGGGACTGGTCACGGCATGACTGACCGGTCGAGGAGCCAGTCCCCTAGCGCCTTGACTATTATTTTATTATTTTCTTTCCTATTTACATAGGTTCATCGTCTCGTCGTATTTTAAAATACTTGTTTATTCATTCAGGTGTTTGCTAATGCATTCTTTGTCGAATACATTTACACCATTTTGGTCGGGGCTTGCTCGAAGGTAACTCAGATGCCCGCGTATTGAATATTTATTACTAACCCATGGAATTCTGCTGGGAAGAACCATAAATTGAAGTAACGAAATATTATGAAAATATTGAATATTTTCCAGGGATTCAGTTAATGAATCTATTGATTTTGAGAATAATTAATTAATGGTTCTATACTAGTACGATCGTCTAGGAGCATTAATTATTCAGGAATTGAGGGATATGAGCTTGTTGAAGCGTCATATTTCTTTCATATAGTCAGGGAAAATATTGTTACATCCTGAAGACGTTATTGCTCTATACTAGCAGGCAAGCTGTCTAGGAGCCGTCTAATCTTTCGGTTCTATATAAAAGTAATTAGTGAAGTTGCTCAGTATTTATGAGACATGCCGTTGCCTCAGCTGAGAGACTACATATCTATATATACTCTGAGAGACAGTATTCTCAGTCAGAGATTCTCATAGCATGATCTTTCATGCTTTCAATAAGAGACATGAGCCTCAATATTCATCTGATTGCTGGATCAAGAATACATGTAATTATGGGTTTACGATTTTAGCCTTTGTCGAAAATCCACCATCTACATTAAGTCCACTGCTTAGTGAGAAAAGCCGTGTTCCTCAGTCAGCATTGAATGGTGATTTTTCGATTATAGATGATATAAGTAATTGAACTCAGTCATAAGATAAGACCTTACCGGATTTTGATAAGTACGAGTAAACCATGGCTTGAATGAAGATTCCGGTGGCATGATAGAGCATCGTTTAATGAGCATAAATTGGTGTTGAACCGCTGATTTTGATGACGGGATCTTGGTCGTTTTAGGATTCACGGGTCGGGCCCAATAGGGAAATCCTTATAGAATTAGGTTTAGGAGAATTTTTCCGCCGGAGCTGTTGTTGATCGCCGGCACCATCTGACCACCGCCCGACCATATTCCGGCCGGCGCCGACATGTACGTGATTTTTTT